>JADLZK010006481.1:0-51405 GCA_015847255.1 Hyparrhenia diplandra
TCTTCTCTGGGCAATGGAGATATTGCATCGGTTAAATCTGGTGGGAGCTTACCTATGATAGCATTAGCTGGTGCCAAGCCCACTTTCTTTGCTCAAGTCAGAGGAAATGATTGAAGAAGGAAAACAGAGATTCTCTCTTTCTGGAATTCAAAAATGGGCTTTATGATGTGCTTTGGACACACGGAATGGAGCGTCAAAGCTGTTCTCTCTTGGCAGAATGATCTGAAGAAGAAACATTTGGTTCAGACACAAGCTTACTGCTTCAGTAGCATATTTTATAAAAATATACATATTTAACTTTTTAATAAATATTTTTATAGAAAAACAAGTAAAAGTTGTTTTTTTAGGATCGTATCGTTGTTCTAAATGTCTTTCTTTTTCAAAGTACAGAGAAATACACCCTCGGTCGAAACAAAACAAACAAATCACATAGTGATCAAATAAATTTATGGATTAACCTAAGGATAGTAATTATGCACCATAGGTACCGAATAGGATCACTAAATCCGGCGTTGGGACTGTCTAAATTAACCAAGCCAGATCCGACGGTATCGGCGGGTGCGCAGGTACCCCTGTCGCAATCACAGCTTTCACCTTCTGCTCCTTCTTGGTGGAACGGTCAGCCGGCGTCGATTTCTCCGGCCGACGGGGCATCACAAGTGCTAGTACAAGTGACAAGCGACAGGCACGGTGGGCTCACTCCATCGACCCATCTCTACTTCCGTACCCCACCGGACAGCGCGTACCCCACCGGCCAGCGCGTACCGCGACCGCCTCAAAAACCACAGCAAATCCAACGTGCAGACCAAACCGATTTGCCATTTTCGTGCGAAAATATCTGCCAAAGCACGAGACGTGTCCATTTTTGCTTAAAATACAACACGCCAACTTAAATGAGAATGTGACCCAGCACTCATGCACGTAGAGATCTTATCTCCCTCTATGTGTCTCTCTCTGTCTGAACTGATAACCCCGAGCACGCCGCCGACGCACGGGACTCGCAGGGGTGCCTGAGGTATGGGGCGCCTCCGCTCCTCCTAAATTAAGTTCTTCCTCTGGCTAGCGCTACATGCCCGGCCATGGACTGCGGATCGGCGGCACCGGCACGGCCTACAGGCGTCGGCCACCTGTGTCCTCTGTGGACAGGACGACGAGACCATCGATCACCTACTCGCTTCTTGTGTCTACTCCAGATCGGTCTGGCAGGCCACGCTGCACAGGTTCGGCATCGGCCACTTCAGGCCTCAACCGGACGACGCCTCCTTCGTCGACTGGTGGCTCAGAGTCCGGGTGCTCGCTCCGCATGACCTTCGTAGAGCCTTCGACTCCCTCGTCCTCCTCATCTCCCGGATGCTTTGGAAGAAGAGGAACATGCGCAACTCGGGCCGGCGGGCCGTGACCTCTCCACTTCGGCGATCTTGGGGATCATCCACGACGAGGCTCACGCTTGGGTGGACGCGGGCTTTCGGGGCCTTGCGCCGGTGCTACACACCCTGGCGACGGGATAGCCGGCTAGCGGTCCTCTTACTTTGTCGCAAGATTTAGTTTCCTCTAGAGTTACATCCCTCTAAGCTCCACCGTCGTATCCGGTGCTTTGTGTTAGTGTGCCCCGCCTTGTTAACGCCCGTGCATCTTCCTAGGGCGCTCGCAAGGATGTAATCAAACATTTCTTTTTCTCTCAATGCAGAACGGACCAAAGTGCCTGGTTTGGAGGAAAAAAGCACGCCGCCGACGCTGCGGTTCTTCGGTGCGGTGCCTGTGCGTCCAAAAGGATCCCACGCGACACTGTTTTCGTGGTGGCCGGGTCGTCGTCGGCCGTGAGCGCAAGCGCAGCCCACGCGGGCATTGTTTTTGCCGTGAGCGCGCACGCGACAAACGCCGCATCTCCGGTGGCGCGCCGGCCTCCGTGCCCCCGTCCACAGCCCGAGATGCCATCCATCCTCACCGTCCCGGTTGGCTGGGAAATATCGCGGGCGGACGGCCGCCACATATATATGGCGGGCGGGCTCCCACGCGTGCACGAACGACAGTCTGCCCGGCCGGCCTCTCCTTAGCCAGCCATGGACGCCACCACCGCTGCCGCAGCTTCCACCGCGCTCCTCTACGGCGCGCTGCTCCTGGCGGCGTTCCTCTTGGTGTCCGCCGCGGTGCGCGGCCGCGGGAGCAACAACAGCAGCCTCCCGCCTCCCGCCTGGTCCCAGAGGCCTGCCTCTCGTCGGCAGCCTGCCGTCGCTGGACCCGCAGCTGCACGTCTACTTCGCGCGCCTCGCGGACAGGTACGGGCCCATCTTCTCCATCCGCCTGGGCTCCAAGCTCGGCGTGGTGGTCACCTCCCCGTCCTGGCGCGCGAGGTGCTCCGTGACCAGGACCTCGTCTTCTCCGGCCGCGACGTCCCCGACGCCGCGCGCTCCATCTCCTACGGCGGCGGCCAGAACATCGTGTGGAACCCCGTGGGGCCAACGTGGCGCCTCCTCCGCCGTGTCTGCGTCCGGGAGATGCTCAGCCCGTCCGGGCTGGACAACGTCCACGGACTCCGCGCGCGCGAGTTCAGGGCCACGCTGTCCCACCTCCACGCGCAGGCGCGCGCCGCCGCGCCCGTCGACGTCGGCGCGCAGATGTTCCTCACCGTCATGAACGTCATCACGGGTACGCTGTGGGGCGGCAACGTCGGCAGCGACACCGAGCGCGCCGCGGTCGGGAAGGAGTTCAGGCACCTCGTCGCCGAGATCACCGACGCGCTCGGCGCGCCCAACGTGTCCGATTTCTTCCCGGCGCTCGCGCGATTCGACCTCCAGGGCATCCGTAAGAAGTCCGACGTGCTTAAGGAGCGCTTCAACCAGATGTTCGCCAGGATCATCGAGCAGAGGGTCAGCGCTGAGCGCGCCGGCGGCGAGCCCCCGCGCCCGACTTCTTGGAGTACATGCTCAAGCTCGAGAAGGAAGGCGGCGATGGCAAGGCGTCCTTCACCATGACCAACGTCAAGGCACTGCTCATGGTATGTATGATTCACTGATTCATCGATCGAGCACCTGCTGCTGCTAATCAACCAATAATTAATAAAACGAACGATGGACAGGACATGGTGGTCGGAGGGACGGAGACGACGTCGAACACAGTGGAGTGGGCCATGGCGGAACTGATGCAGAAGCCGGAGCTGCTGGCCAAGGTGCGGGAGGAGCTGGACGCGGTGGTGGGCAGGGACGCGGTGGTGGAGGAGTCGCACCTCCCGCAGCTGCGCTACCTGCACGCGGTGCTCAAGGAGACGCTGCGGCTGCACCCGGCGCTGCCGCTGATGGTGCCGCACTGCCCCAGCGCCGACGCCACGGTGGGCGGGTACCGTGTCCCGGCGGGGAGCCGCGTGTTCGTCAACGTGTGGGCGATCATGAGGGACCCCGCGGTGTGGAAGGACCCGGAGGAGTTCATCCCGGAGAGGTTCCTGGGCGCCGACGCCGAAGGGCGCAAGTTGGACTTCACCGGCAGCGAGATGGACTACCTCCCGTTCGGGTCCGGCCGCAGGATCTGCGCCGGCATCGCCATGGCCGACAGGATGACGGCCTACTCGCTGGCCATGCTGCTGCAGGCGTTCGACTGGGAGCTGCCGGCCGGCGCGAAGCTGGAGCTGGAGGAGAGGTTCGCCATCGTCATGAAGAAGGCCACGCCACTGGTGGCCGTGCCGACGCCGAGGCTGTCCAAGCCTGAGCTCTACTCCGCCTAGTCCATGTCCGTCCACAATTCACAATCCATATCCACTGGCCATGGGTACTGTAATTTCTACAGAAGAATGTAACACATTTGGCCCCCTGCTGCATAGTGATGTTTTTTTGTCATAAACAGTCAATTGAAAGCTCCAAAGATCGTTGATTCTACCTAGGACAAATCTCAAATCTGGCATGCGCGCGACAGCACCACCTGTTGATGGTGGGGTGGATGGCCATGTGCGGCAGAGAATCTGCTCTCGTTATCTATGGTTATCTGATCCATTCTTCTCTGATACTATCAAGGTGACAAGGTTTTTTTAGATAAATCAAGGTGACAAGGTGTGTGGACTTTGTTGCGTATGCATGTGTCACAGCTGCGAGTGACTTTGAGGAGCAAGTTGCAGGCTCAAGGGGACACCTGAGAAATTTGCAGATGATTGGTTCGAAGTTTTATGGTTCCGTGGGCATGACTTCTTCAATTTATTCTATAAATTGGTCCACCTATAACATAACTCAAGGGAAAAAATATTGCGATGTGAATAGAGACGCAAAAAATGCAAATATTTTGTTAAGAACAAATTCTCAGGCACCTGTGTTAAGAACTTAACCTGAACCTACACTCGGTTCATCTCTTAATTAACTATAGATTGGGATCCAATTTATTTTTCCTACAAAGTTCTTTTGTTCCGAGGAGGCTAAAAAAATATGTAATCTTCACAACATACATGTGGTATGTTCCATAATAAATACATTTTTTAAAAAAAAAAAAAAAAAGCAAAATAAGAAAAACAGAGCGAAGTGGTTAAATAAATCAAATCCTTCGAAATTTTTGAGTTACACATAAACAAGATTAGGTCACAGTATCTTACGAGAGAGACATAACTTTTATATAACTTCCGAGAAGGTTTGACCTTTTACAACCTGCAAAATACAATAACAAATGACTGGCATTTGACGGCTTCATTTCTTTTCGGAATTTCCTTTCTTTTTCCTGGTTATAATGGTTGGCAAAATGGGCCTGTCTTGAGTAAGAGGCCATCCAAAGCGAGCAATATTTCCTTTCGGCCCACTCTAATGTGGCCCGGTATTGCTTAGACACCTGACAGGGCCATATTATATGGGCTTTGCTATAGTTGCTTTCTTCTTGAGCAGAAGCCACCAAATCACCAACTAACAAGGCTTAGGGGAGGCTCAGACTCACGTGGACACGTGTTCCCAGGAAAATAGTTCACTGCTCAGGATTTGACTTAGAGCACCCTTAACAGTTGGGTCAACCTACTAGCTCTATATGTTACCATGTCACATAAGAGATAGAACAAACGCACTCTCCAACTATTTGTCTCTTTCACTAACTGTGGGTCCTGCATCTTATTCTAACTCAGCCATCCACCTCCCACTGCCGCCGGGGGACCAAGGTGGTATAGGAGAGGCTCTGGTTGACGCGCCGGCGCTCTGGCGGGGCAGGGAGGGGCGAGGCTGCGACAGCCTCACCGGTGCCTAGGTCGGCCTCGTGTAAGAGCAGCCACAACGGAGGGCCGCGCGGACAGACGACAGCGCGGGCGAGGCTCTGGCGTTCAGGGTGGCGCTCGGCGGCTTTCCTCCCGGACAGGACAGTGCTCCATTATATGATACTCCCTCCATTTGAACTTATAAGTCGCTTTTTTTTTTTACATCCATTTTGCTAAAAGTCAAAGAGATTTATAATTTAGAATGGAGGGGGTAACTCGATGATATGATAGAAAGTCAATAGTTTGATTGTATTTTTCTATATAAATATCTATTGAGAATGTAGTTTTTATTTTTATGTATAGGGTCTCTATACTCGTAAAAAAGAAGGAATCGTGTCATGTCACATACTCAAAAAAAATAAAACATACAAACTGGAGACAGGGGTTTCAGTAATTGCAAGAGGTAGCAGAGGTGTTGTTACGTTGACTTTAGATGCGGTTGCACTGTTAGAGGCTTTGCGTCAAGGTTGTACGCCTGGCCACACAATGGTGTTACTCTCTGATCATCATCGAATTGGATTTTTGGCCTCAACACTATGAGAGAACGAACTCAACATCGTATAAATCGGAGATCAGATTTGTGATCACTGAAGCAATTCAAGAGAGTGAAAGATAGTTCATGTAATGAGAGATTGTAACTAAGTAGCAAATTCTTTAGCTAGACTAGACTAAAGTTTGGTTGGGACAACAACCTGCGTGTATCAGATAGCTCTCTTTTTCACGAAAAAAAAGACATACAAACTACAAAAGTAGAGCACCTATTTCTTGTTGAAAAAGGAGTAACCCAAATGGACACCAACTTTTGTTTTTTCGTGGTAGAGTGGCCTGATATAGGGCCCATGCCTTGAGATTTTGGGCATGAACTCTTAAAGCAAAATTGATGAATTCAGTATACGCACTAATCCACATCTGTAATTGTATCCTGCCTTCTTATCGATGAAAGACTGTAACGGATCTTTCGAGACAAAAAAAAAAAAAAAAAAAAAACCGCACTAATAAAAAGCAATGCATACGCCCCATGCCTTGAGATTACAAGCAACAAAATATAATGCAACGCTATAAATCTTGTCAACTCTGCACAGTGAAGCTCTGGATAAACAAGCCAATCTCTTGCCACATAGTACAGCTTGATGAATAATCAAATGACGAAGGAAACCATGATTGTCCGCGCCAAGCGTCATCTACGAGATCAGTTCGTTCCCTTGCAGTGCTTGTCGGCTGACCTCATAATTGTTGGCAAGTGCAACAAGTCGCTTTCCTCTTTTCGACCATTCCGTGCCAGAAAATAAAAATAAAAATAAAAATCCGCTGCCTGTCCCGTCTGCTGGCTGCTTTTTTGTGTCCACATGCAGTGTATACAAACAACAACACGGTCATTTTCTACCTATCTCATTTCTCTCGTGACGTACATTTATCATATTTATAAGATTGGATGAAATGTTCATTGGCACATGCCGTTAGTTCAGTGGCGGTGAGTGCACCGTCGGCTGATTTCAGAAACAAATATCTTGATCAGCTTATACAGGAGAGGGCGCAGGACCTAGTGACCCCACAAAGAAATTCCATTAGCTTCGAAAAGGCGCTTGCAACTTTTTCTTTGCATGTATTTTAGTGGGAATCTTATGTCATGCATATATGTCATGTCCTAGACTTTTAATTTGCTGCGAGGAAAAGGTGAATGATCAAATCTCTCCTTCATTTCTAATGAGTACTTCCTCCATCCTAAATTATAGCGTTACATCTAAACCTTCTATATGGAAAACCCCCACTAGAGGAGTTCTCTCAACATGCGGGGGGTGACACATCGTGGCCCCACCCTCATTCTCTTACCTATCCCTCATTCTCTTACCTATCCTTTCACCTCTGCCGCCGATTGGATCCCCGCGCACGAAGAGACAAATGGAAAAAATGAATCAATTAAGAGAAACGCATCTTCCATCAATTAACAAATCAATTAACAGAAACGCATCCCACCACCTCCACGCCGCCCTCCACTTTGCCACCTTCTGCTGCTCGCGGCTCCTGACCCTCCACCTCCAAGCGCTCCACATTCTTCGCTATAAATTGAAAATGTCCCTTGGCCAGTCCCGGTGCTTTGGAGGCGCCGGTGATGGATTGCGGCGCGCCTGTGCGTCTTGCCCGCCGGCCGGCTGCGGCGTGCCGGCGTCGCGGAGGTTGGAGGTGGGCGATCCGGTCCCTGCGGTGGTGCGAGAACCCAGCGGTCGGGGGTCCATGGCGATGCCGGCCCCTCCACTTCCCATCGCTCCCCTCGCCATTCGCGCAGCCTGGCGCGCGGTCGGAACGCCGCCATTGCTCCAATCGCCGTGGTCGGGCGGGGCAGCGGCCGCCGGTGCCGTCACGCCTTCGAGCCTTCTTCTCCCGCGGTGGCAAGCGCATGCGCCCCGGGACCCCTCCGTGTGGTAAACACGGCTCCGCCATGGCTCGCGAGGGGCTTGGGCAAGCGACCCCGGCTGCGGTCTTTGGCGCTTCTTTAGCTTCGGCCGCTTTGACGCGGAGAGAGACTATTCGCATGCCAAGGCTGGAGGCTGAACAGGAAGGAGCACTTTCAGCGCACAAGTCTTTGGAAGAACGAAGAAGCGGCGCGTGGTTCTCGAAGCGATTGAATGAGTGGACCGGAGAGTTTTCCCATTTTTTATGTCAATTTTTGTTTTGTTTGTTTCAAAATGGCCCACAACCGGTTGGTGCTAGACACGCTCTTCGTGCGGGGAATGTCTCGAGACTACGATGATCATTTATTTGTGGAAAAATTTTTAAACCGTAGACATCCAATTATTTGTTGGATGGAGAGTAGTACTTTATCTAAATTTTTTTATATGTATTAAAAATTTAGATATGACTCACAGCCTAAGAAAAAGAAATCTAACCGATTAAAAATCTTTCTCCATTCACGCGACCGCTTTTGTGTCCATTTAATTTTGCACTTAACATCATGACCATTGTTATACTAAATAGCTATTGTTTATGTATTTCCTTACATAACCTCCACTCGACATCTGGATTAATACTTCCAGCAATCATCACCAATAGTATAAGTTACTATTTGGAATTTTAAAATCTTGAAGTTTAAGACATAAGATTAAATAATCGTTGTGCCAATGATTACTTGCTCTATTTCATGTATTCAAACATAATGCTACTAACTTTCTTTGAAACATACACAAAGTGATCCTAATGAATAACTACTTAAAAAATATTACAATACCTGCCCGACCACACTTAACGCGCGAGGACTATTTGTTCCTTTTCTATTTTAATTCTTAGTGATTAACATCCTAACCCATTTATGTTTCTTATTCGCACTAAGAAGAACGCTACGGAGAGTCCTCCTAGTTATATTTATAGGCAATGAAGAAGGTCAAGTGAGAAGTCCGTGTGCAATGGATCACACAGATAATGAAAGGCGGACACAAAAACTTGGACTAAAGCGCCAAGATGCTAGCACTTTCGGCGCAAAGTCCTGCATAATGTTCCCGGCTGGTCGTAGCTTCGCGCCCGCCTTTCGAGGCCGAAGAACACACATTGTTGTTGCCCCGTCGGAGCCGAGTGGTACGAAAAGGCCGTGAGTGCGTCATGTTATGGTAGATTATATTCAGGTTAGTCATACTCAACTAGCTCACGATGTCAAGTTTTTGGATCCTCACCACCGCCCCGCCGCGTCGCGTCGTAATAGGTCTTTGCTCCGCCGTTTGCGCCGCAACGCACACCGCGGTCCAAGATTGTCGGCGGCCCCACGTCATCATCCACACCATTGATGGTGGCCACGCTCCGAGGATGAGGTTGATCGAAGTTGGGTCGATGTCAACGCCCGTGGTCGCCGCCGCTACATCTTTTGCCATATAGGGAGTCCACACGCATCATTATTTCCATACTTATGTTTATGTTCCTATAAGTGCAATCAAGCCCTAAGTGCGATCAAAGTTCATATTCTTTCCCGCGCCTAAAGTCATTTCCCACGTATATCTAATTTTTGTCGTTTGCAATTTCTCACAACGGTTTCATCTATTGCATAGATGGACGGTGGACGTGATCTGAGGGGCAAGAGGAAGGCAGTTGAGAGGTCTCGTCTCGCCTCAGGCGAGGGGCGGAGGTAGCTCCAGCATCAGGAGCAACCATCCTGCAGAGGAGGTACTTCAAATAGCTTGGGTACACTATTGTGATAGAGGGCATCCGGGGAACTCGAGCATATTCATCGAAGTTTAACAATGAGTACATGGTGCCGGTAATTGGTGAGTTTGTGTTGGTGAGCCAAACAATACCTACACAATAGTGAGAAGGCTATCACTAATGAAAGAAAGAAAGAAGAGGGCTTATGACATTCCTAGGACGCGTGAAGTTGATCCTAGATTCGGAATGAGTTTCACTCTAATTTCTACCTCACTTGCATCTTCAACACCAGAAAGAACAAGATTGTCAAGATGTTCTACATTGACTTTGAAGCAATGATAGCAAAAAGAGAACACAACCTTCTACTCTACAATTGAAGCTTGCAAGAAGTTTGATCTCACTGACATCATGTCTTTTCACCACGTTTGGAACAGGGAGATCTTGAGCCAGTTCCATGCTACTTACTTTTGTGATCAGGACTATGATGTGATGCACTGGATGACTGACAAGACACACTACCACATCAACTTCAAGAGTTTCTGTCAGATCTTTGGCTTCAATGCCACTCGCAGGACTTTTGATAGCATTCATGTCAGTCATGCTTATGAGATTGATGATGTGAGGCACTTATTCAGGAACCCAGCATTAGCCTCAGCTAGCAGGAGTGGTCTGAAGGATTTGTACTACGTGTTGAACAATCTGATTAGGGTCACCATCGATCCAAAGGATGGTGCAGCCTCAGATGTTAATGCCTACACTAGGAATGTGCTTGACAAGATTCACTCTGGGAGGAGATTCAATGTTCCTAGGTTTATGTGGGTGTAGCTGTCCTATGCCATGAACAACGGTAGGAGGCATCTATGTTACGCCCCCTACTTGATGTTCGTGATTGAGAGGGTGACTGGGAAGATCTTTCCCAAGGATGAGTTTCACACAGTGTATAACATTGAGAAGACCATGCCTTCTGCAGCCAGGAAGGAAAGAGAGGCTATGGCAGCCCGGACGCAATTTGGAGGCAGTTCTAGGGGTCGTGAGGACATTCCAGAGTCCTCTCGTCCTAGGCCACACCACAGGGGCAGCACTGGTGGCCTAAAGGGCAAGGTGAAAAGTTGGATGAAGGCCATTTTTGGACACCGCCGTACGCTTCCACGAGATGGCCTATGACACTAGGATGGAGGTGAAGGAGACACCGTAGCACTCGTGAGCGTGAGGGTTTATCACCTTTGCCACCTGTTCCTCCTCCACCTCGGTTTGAGACTCCACGGTTCTCTAGTGACAGCTACTCGAGGCCTACCGACCCCTCTCCGGTTGGTGGGACCAGCCCATTGGAGGTGCACAAAGGAGCTTACCACTAGTCATAGCGGTACAAGGAGCCGCAACACTACCGGCAGAGCCCCCACACCACCGCACCTCGCCCGCTCGCAGACGCTACACTTCTACCACTCACCGAGGGAGGTCGTGGCGTTGATAGAGTCCGATGATGAGGAGTCTTCGGCTCGGAGGGATGCTCGGTTGATGATACCCTACCGGGAGAAGCTTCAGCCAGAGTCCGGGCGAGGATTGATTGGGATTTCTCTTCTTTTCTCCGTTTTTTTTGGTATTTGATGACAAAGGGGAGAAAATTAGAGGGGTCAACTTTTTTCGGACGTCCCTGCTGTTTGGACTTTGTTGCAGATCGATGAGAGTCATTTTTAGTTAGTTTGTGAGGTTGAGAGACCGAAAAACTATTTTATGTAATAAGTGCCACTTATTTGACTCACTTTGTATCGTATTTCGTTCGATTGTGCTTATATTCTGTTTTAGCCTGTCATCTAGTTTGTATCTGTTGCGTTTACTTGTGTTATATTGCTGTGAAAATCTGATGTTGATCTGACTGGGCAAGTGACCGCGGCGATCTTTGCGCCTCACCTATACAGTCGGATTACGTGTGCCTTGAACGTCATACGCATATTGTTTCACGTTTATTCTGTGACACTTGTTCTTGCACACCCACGGCGGGGGCATGGATGTAGGGGAGGTCCCCAATCACACCCAAAATGTGAATTTTGACCTTTTCATGTCAAATTTGGAATTCCAATCCAATTCACATATTTAGGGGAGGCTTCTACATCCATGACTCAAAAGTTCTCTGATTATATTTCATATCTTATGTAAGCTCTAATTGGCTTGTCATCAATCACCAAAAATGGGGAGATTGTAAGTGCAATCAAGCCCTAAGTGGGTTTTGGCGTTGATGACCACCGAATCAAGGGGACTAATGAGATTGGCTAAGATGACCTTACAAAGATGATGATGTACAGATTGTAGGTACAAATATTTGACAGTGGAGGCACCCCCAACTCAACAAGGCGTAATCATTTTATGTTTTATATATTGAGTTTAGGGATGTCGTACTATAAAGAGGGATTCTAGCACAAATGTTCAACTGTCGAATCAAATGCTCAAATCCTACCCATCTGATCATCACCACACCACAAAACAGTCAGCAAAATTTCACATTCATTTGACTGTTTTTGTGGGCTGTGGCCCCGATGCCGTGCTTGATTCGGCCGTTGCGCGGGGAGGTATTAAATACCTTTACGTCCTTCACAACGATAATTGCTTCTTCTCCACTCGTTCATTTCGGAGCCGGGGGCGACCTAAGCTCTTTCTTTCTCTCTCTCCTCCATTGCTCCACCTCTAGTCCCCAAGTGAGATTTCGAATCCAACCATCAAAACTTGAGGGAAAAGAGGGGAAACTGCAATTGGAGACCGGACCTACAAGTTCTCCATCTTGAAAGAGCATTTGGTTCGTGTTTGGCCGGTGTGCTAGGGTTCTTTACTCTTGGAGCTTGCTTCTAGCGTGCCAGGCGTCGCCCCTAGAGCTTGCAAACTTGTGTGGTGGCACGGGGAGGTTTGTAACCTCGTTCTAAATCAAGAAAATCACCCCACATCGCTAGGGTTAACTCCTAGACTTGTGAGCGAGGGAAAAGGCTAGCCTTAGTGGTGAACCAAGCCTTGTGTGGCAACCTTAACAACATGGAGTAGGACAACCTTGGTGGTGACGCTGAACCACAGGTCAAATCTTGTGCCACCGTGTGCTCTTTACTTTATTGCATTTACATTTCGGTCTCCAAGGGTTTACCCCTTTGGTTCGAGCTAGCTTTGTCCATTATTTCTGTTAGATATGTACTCTCTGTTATTGCTCTGTACCAGTCTGATACACTTTGTTAGAGTTTCGTAACAAGTTTTGGCTCAAGTTCAGATTCACGGTTTTTAGACCGCGGTAGTGCCGCGCTACATTCTTACATCTGCTCGAGTTGAATTTTTGCAGAGAGTTTTAACAGGTTACGCCTATTCACCCCCCTCTAGGCGTCCAGAGTTCCTACGGTTCCCAGGTGGCGGAGCCGATCTGGACTCTAGGGATGGGGCGAAAGTTACCGACAGAGTCGACCAGAACTCTAGGGGCCCGCCGAAAAAATGTGTAGGCATACGTACGGGAGGAAGAGGTGAAAGAAAACCGTGGCTAGAAAAAAAAAGTGGCAGAAATTTTGGTGCTGGCCAACAGAAAAATGGCGGAGGCAATGGCGCGGCCCGACGTGCGTAGTTTGGTCGGACTCGATGAGGGCAGGCTGAGAAAAAGAAAAGGTGAACGAGAAATTTTTCTCTTTTTGTTAGTAGGTACTCGTCCGCCCCTGCATTAAGTGTTGTTTTTGGGCGTTCGTGCCACAACTTTGACTCGAGTTGTGGAAAAATATGCAAAAGAGCTGTATTTTGAAATAATTTTGTTAAAAAACTAGATTAAAAGATTTTTCCAATGATACTAATTATATAATGTAAATATTAAATATTTTAATATAAAATTAGTTAAACTCATTTCTCGGCGAGAACTATAATTATTTTGGGACGAAGGGAATATAGATTTTTGTTTGGAAAGTTTAGGTATTGGTGATGTACTGATGTCGTTTACCTATGCGAGATGCGACAATGGCAAACGGTGCCTCCAAGGTCAAGAAAGCATAGGAACGCATGTGAGGCTAACCACCTTTTGCCATGGCACTATACTCCTATAGCCGTCGATGACCAAATGGACATGCAGACACTTCCTCCCGGTCAGTCTCCTAGCCACATGCATGCACAAGGCACATCATATCTCCTGAACCGAAACATCACATTTGCCATGTTCCGATCAACAGCGAAGCCTGCCGGCAGACGTGCATAGCGACTGTAGGTAGAGAAGCATCTACTCCTACAGGCTACAGGCACGTCAGGTTGTCCCATCGGTCTCGGAGCAATTCTCCCCGGTCCTACTCCTATGGCCGGGCGCGCCCGTGCGGCTCGATGGTCGTCTCGGCCTCTCGGCTCGGCTCGGTTGATGCTATGGCCTGTGGCGACTGGCACGGCCACGTCTCCCACCACGCCGGCGACTGATTTTGTGCTGATTTTCACGCCACCCACACGACGCCGGCGTAGGGCAGCGACTGCATTTATATAACCGTGCCGTCCCACAGTTCACCTCTGGAGCCACCATCACGAGGCGCGGCGAGACGACTCACCCACCCATCCACGACCACGTCCTCCTCAAAGAAACAGAGCGAGAGCAGAGTGTGCAGGAAGTCGTGAAGGAGGACCATGGGCGACATCACCGACGACGCCGCCGTCACCGCCGCCGATGCCTCTGGCCCGCCGAAGATGACAAAGGAGAACAACCTCTTCATGCAAATCGTCGTCAACGCGGACGGCACGGTCACGCGGCCCGAGGTCCCTCTCATCCCGGCCTCCTCCTCCCAAGTCGCCGGCAACGGCAACGGCAACGGCGGCGTCATCTCCAAGGACGTGCCCCTCGACGCCTCCGCCGGCACGTACCTCCGCCTCTACCTCCCCGACGACCGGTCCGCCAACGCCGGCAACGGCAAGCTCCCCATCGTGCTCTACTTCCACGGCGGCGGCTTCGTGATCCTATCCCCAGCCAGCGTCTTCTACCACACCCACTGCGAGGCGATGGCGGCCGCGGTGCCGGCCATCGTGGCGTCCCTCGAGTACCGCCTGGCGCCGGAGCACCGCTTGCCCGTAGCGTACGAGGACGCGGCGGCCGCCGTGGCGTGGCTCCGCGACGGCGCGCCTGGGGAACCCTGGGTCGCGGAGCACGGCGACCTCTCCCGCTGCTTCCTCATGGGCAGCAGCTCCGGCGGCAACATGGCGTTCTTCGCCGCGCTCCGGACCAAAGGCCTCGACCTTGGACACGCCACGGTGCTGGGACTCGTGCTGCACCAGCCATACCTCGGCGGCGTCGACCGGACGCCGTCGGAGGCCAGGTCCGACGACGACTTCATGCTGCCGCTGGAGGCCAACGACATGCTCTGGAGCCTCGCGCTGCCGTTGGGCGCCGACCGAGACCACGAGTTCTGCAACCCCGTCAAGGCCATGGCGCCGGAGGCTCTCGCCGGCCTGCCACGGATCCTGGTGACCGGCAACTTGGACGACCCGCTCATCGACAGGCAGCGGGAGTTCGCTCGGTGGCTCCAGGACCACCGCGGCGACGTGGAGGTCGTCGTGAAGACAGAAGTCGCGGGGTTCCACGCGTCGGAGCTGTTCGTGCCGGAGATCGCCGAGGTGCTGTTCGCCGCGATGCGCGAGTTCGTGTCCACCGGCGAAGCTTGACGCGCCGAATTCTCGTCGTCCCCGGTGACCACAAGTGAAGATGTGTTTGATTGCATTAGTGTGTGCATCTTGTGACGGTGCGCAATAAGCCAATAATTCTTGGCACTGTAGCAGTGTTGAATCTTGAGTTCTTGGCAACCTGGCAGTTCGTGCGAGTGGATTGGAGTGTAGTTGTCCACATGTAAATCGCTTTCATGGATGATGTTACTGGACAAATCATGTCATTATTTATGTGAACAAAGGTTTAATGCTTCATTATTGGCCTCTGTATTAGGTGGTGCAAGTGGTAGGTAACTCTGAAATTCTGGTGCAGCCGTCCAGGACTGCAGTCTGAACCCATTATTTATATTTTCGTGAATTCTGCCGTAAAATAGTCTCTTGAAATTGTGTTTAAAAGAAGATATTCTGCTTAGGTCGAGAGAACTTCTGATCCTTGACCCATCTATATACAGTGGCGCCGTAACTCTCGTGAGATTGAAGTAGCCTTAAACATTTGTTATGCGGCATATGATGGCGTCGTAACTCTCGTGAGACTGAAGTAGCCTTAGACATTTGTTATGTGGCCTGCGCTCTTTGCAACCAGAGGGACGAGACACAGGACCACCTCCTCGGCGCCTGCGTCTTCACCATGGAGATTTGGGTCCAAACACTCGCGGTGGTGGGCATGCAGCACCTGGCCCCCGACGGTACTTCGTCAATCACGGATTGGTGGCTCCGATCAAGGCGACAGGTACCCGCGCCGTTCCGATCAGGCTACGACTCTCTTGTCCTGCTTGTCAGCTGGGTCATCTGGAAGGAGCGAAATAGGAGGACATTCGACGGGGTGCGCCGATCCTTGCTGCAGGTTTGCGACAACATCAAGAATGAGGGCGATGAGTGGCTGTCCACGGGGTACAGCAGGCTCGTGCAACTCCTCGCGCTTCTGCCGTAGCGTAATTGAAGTCCTCCTAGTCGCACAATTGGTTTCCCTCTTAGTTACGTCACTCTAAGCTAAAGACCGTTGCAGCCCGGTGATTTGTGTATGTGTGCCTGCTCGTCATGCTCTAGGGCACCTCACCATGGATCTTGACGGGCCATGTATCGAACTCCTTTTCTCTTAAAACAATACACACACATGCGTGATTTCGAAAAACATTTGTTATGCGGCATAAGAGAGATTTTTTTCAACGCATAGGTAAATTGCTTCTCCTCTGGTCAACAAATTCACCTCGAAAAGGTTCAAACTTTGACCGGCAGGGTGCAAAGCGTACTGCTAGCGTTGACTGGATCACGCGCCTCTTAATTTAATTTATCTGGTTCACTGGAGATAATGATCTGGATGAGATCACAGATGAGACATGGCCTGCTACCATTTTTCTTCTTCTGCACTGGAACAGCCCACAATCCTGATCCACTCGATCTGTCCACTGTCTGTAGCAGTGTCGCAGTGTGCGGTTCGAGCCTTCAAGGTGCCTTGCATCCGGGTTGCATCAGGCACTCGGTTACCAAAGCATGCAAGCATATATTATTTTCGACTGCATAGCATGCAAGCAAGTGACTGGAAAAATGTGACTGCTGTTCTCGAACTAGTTTTAGTTTATTCTCTCTCACAGAACATTACGAATCATTTGATGGTCAGCGCTAAACAGCCAATCGAGATCAGGAGGCTGAACAATAATTTAGAGTGCCTATCATGTCTCTGTCTGCTTCAACAATACATGTCCCATTTGATATCAAATGTGGCTTAGGGTGTATTTAATTGCTTTTTGGGTACCAAAAGATTTTTGCTCTAAAAGTTTTTGCATAGTGTTTAGATGCATGTCAGAAAAATTTTCATAGAGGAGATATTTTGGCAAAACGGAAACTTTTAGACCGGTCCCAAATACCAAAATTTTTGGATCTAAAGGTTTGCTTTTTTTTTTTTTTTTTTTTTTTGCCATGGTGTTTAGATGCATTTACAAAAATATGGAATAAAATGCCAAAAAATTTAGCAAACAGAGGGAATTAAACAGGCGCTGGTGCAGATCTTGAGTGTGATACTATAACTGCCATTATCTCTTGCTCTGGTGGTCAGCGCTAACCAACCAATCGAGATTAGGAGGCTGAACAATAATTTAGAGTGCATGTCATGCCTCTCTCTGCTTCAACAGTATATGTGCCCATTTGATATCGAATGTCTTAATCTGGTGCAGTCTTGAGTGTGATAAAAAAGTTTGATTTAAGTAACTCTAAGCACTGGTTTATTGAGTGATGGAGTGACTAAGCCGGTCTTAATAACAGTTCCATGACCATTTAATAAACATATAACATAGTATTTTTTAAAACCGAGAAGCCGGCTTTGATTAATAATAAGAAGAAAGTAGCATACAACATTGGCGGCGAAGCGCCGACCCCCACAACCCAACCTAGGGTGACTCGGGGGCTTAGGTACAAAGTTGATTACTCACGCGTCTAATGAAAGCAAATAGCAACCTAAAAGTCAAAGAGCTGCCGCTACTCTATCTACATCTCCATCTCTACAGCTCTCGGCTCAACTGCAACGGCTACAAGTAGCTTGGAAAGGTCCTAGTCATCCAGACGTACTGCTTTCCAGATGGCCTTGACTGCTTGCTCTGGGAGGTCGAGGCCGTACCTGTCAATGTAGGCTGTGACCGCTGCATCCGAAGCTGGTGCCATTGACACGGTATAAATGATGATTGGAGTTTGAAGGGATGGCGATAAAAACTTATTTACACTGTTTTCAACTCCCAAAAATCTTATAAAGAGGGACATGAAACCCCGACCTGATGTAATTCTTTGCTCATGGCCAGAAAATGGACACATGAATGTGAATACCAAGTTTGTAGCTATATCTAGAACACATTCACTTATAAGGAGGAACATTTTTAGAGAGTTATTTCAGCCTGAAATTTTAGAATTTTTTAAGCACCAGTCCTATATAATCAACTAGTACAATTAAAAGACAACTCACTAGAAATAATTCATAATTTTTCCTATAGCTAAACAATGATAAAATTGCATATTGACTCAAGTTCTCGACGACAATAAAAAATCAGGCACCTGACATTAGGGCATGCGCAATGTGGAGTCAGAGAAGTTGGCATTAGCCTAGGACCCACATAAATTGGCATTAGCTATGGGCATGCGCCACAATGTTAGCAGCTCAACAAGACAGGCGGGCCCCTATGGATGGCAGCAGCATGTATCTCTGTGGTCAGAGAGAAAGGACAGAGAAAATCATTCTTTATTTGCTTAAGGTGCATCTTAAGGCTATGGTGCGCTTTAAACTAAGGCTCATTTCCATAATGGTTATGGTTCATTCTGACAACATCATCATTTCCTTAAGGTCACCTTTTTATTATGCCCTTAGGTGGCATTCCTGTATTTTTATCTTGGCAAATACTACTGTTTTACCATAATTTACGCCTGTTGCAAATCCAATATATGAATGGCACCTACCGTTTGCTCTTTGGCCAACATACGGACTTACCCCTGCGGGTTCATCGTGTGGTTATCTTGGTCCAATACAATTGGACAGAGCCCTCGATCCATCACGCCTGCTGAGCAACGGACTGCATCTCTTATCTGTAAATAAGAGATGTTACATTGTCAGTGTTGTTCGATTGATCACTTCTTGTACCAGTCCCAGCTGTGCTTCCACCATATGCTGGACAAGCGCGGGACAAGGAATTGGCAGTAGGGAGCGCAGGGTATCCCCATGGTAGCCGTGAAGGTTGCCAGTGAGTAATGCGAGGCATGCGCATTTGCTCGGATCCAATTGGCCCATGAGGATTCTTCATTTCTGATGGAGCTTGTGAATCAGCTTCAGCAACCTTGTGGCCTAGACCTCCCTGTTTTTGACGTCAGAGACGTAATCCCAGGCCACCAAGCATTTGGCGCCCGACGTGTTCTCACCGCCGGACCATAAGAAGGCTCGCCGTCGCCGATCGACACGATCAATTATTCGTGGTGGGATCAATAGAGCACAGATGGCATATATAAGCTGACTATCCAACACTGAATTCACCAATGTAGCACGACGCCTGTGGATAAATAAATAAATAAGGCACAATTTTCAGTCAGATGCTTGCTCTGCTATGCATGCTAACAAGGCCACCACACGAACATATACACACCGGGACGGACACTGCTACAGACAGTCGACAGATCGATTGAATCAGGGCTGTTTCAGCGCAAAAGAAGCAAAATAATATCAGCGTACGCGTCATATCTTGTTTTTTCTTCTCCCGTAGGCGTCATCGTGTCTGGTCCACGACAGTTGGACATTTGTTAATTAATCTATATATATATATATATATATATGAATCGATCGATGTCCTGTGTGATGTCTCAGCAGCCGGCCAGCACCGTCACCGTCGGTGATAACGCCTACCAGCTGGAGACGGAGATGGAGTCAACTGGAACCAAGAAAAGATCCTCGGATTCCTTGGTGATATCACGCAGCAAAACCATGCTTTCTCTTGTTCTTGTTAATTGTTGCTGTCCATATCTGTCTCTACGACTCTGCCGATGCCTTGCAACCGAGCGAGCGGAAGACGAAGAAAAGGAAAAAGGGAAATCGTGACGGGCTTTTATTTAGCAACAAGAAATGGGCTGATCATCAGTGTTTCCGTCGGACAGTCAGTGGTGCAGTTGCAGTTTTAGGCCGGGCTAATTTCCGGCTCAAGTCCAGCTGCTGTGCTGGACAAGATTGGGCCGTTGGAAATTTGGTATACAAATCCTTTCTACGTTATGTGGTGAGGCGGCCCGGCCCAGCGACAGCTTCCTCTACTTCTTTGATAGGCCAGGGCATGGCGATGATGCTCTTTTGGTCAACAGAGCAGCCCATGACGAGTATGCCGTCTAAAACAGTGATATATGCCGATGGGCTCTACGAAAGCAGCCCAACGACATGTGTACACGTACAAGTACCATGCAAATGTTGTACAAGCAAATCATGTACTCCCGCTGCCTGTCAAGTTTAAAGGCTTTTATGTACTCCCGCTGCCTGTGATATATTTTTGTGGGTACTTTTAGAACGCTTAAAGGAAATCCTTGGTTTTAGAACCTTAGTAGGTACTGTTACAAAAAAATCTTGAAACCCACTTCTAACGAGGGCATTATGGGATTTCAATGGTTTTGAGAACTGAGAGGGTAATATTCCCAATTTTGAAGTTGAGGATGAAAATTGACCTATGTCCTCCTACCAATGTGTTTGGACATTTGACCTAAGATTAAGTGTCCCTTTTTTTTTGTTGAAGCAGATGTATTAATTGAGTAAGCTCTTTTTTTAAAAAAAAAAAACTTATTGAGGAAGCTATATTGAAGTCATTACAAAAGCAATAGTAGTAAGAAAAATAGTCAATAAAGAAATAAGAATATGATATTATTTTCTCTAAGATACAAGCTTACAACTCAAAACTTGCAATCGATATACTTTCCAAGTACATAGGAAAAAAAAAATGATGTTGTTGCTTCTCTATTATTTGGCACTAGGAATTACTTTCAAAATTGATGTCGTTGCTTCTCTATTATTTGGCACAACAAATTACTTTCATGATGTCGATTCGGCTAGATTGGGCGGAATTGACATTTGATTCTTGATCGTCGGGCGGTGAGGACGGCGATGGAGGCGACGATCGGGCGGCGTGATGGCGTGGGCGATGAAGAACGGGCGAGGAAGAAGACGTTGAAGATGACGTGTAGTAGCTCGGCGATGACGCGAGAGAGGTGAGGGAGGAGGTGGCGACGCAGCGGGCGGCGGGCCGCCGTGCGTAGCGGGCTGGGCGTGACGGCGTGCTTGCAGGGAGGGGCGGTGGTGGTGGCGGCGACGTGCGCTAGGGTTAGGGAGAGAGAGAGCCGGAGAGACAAGAGCTGTTTGGGAGTTACCCCTTTAATTTTTTTTCTTGATTAAAATCCAAACGATTCTGACTTCCTTGTATTTATAGTCGGGGAAGACTTGCACGCTAAGCAATCTCTAGGAGTTTCCTTATAGATTGGAATACCTCTCTCACAAGCAACCTATTTATTCCCTATTTTATTCCTATCTTTATTCCCTAAATATCTATTACTTAATGAGCGAAGCCGATGACGGCGATGGCGCTGACGGGCGGTGGCGGCCACCACAGGCCTGGCCTTGCCCATGCGCGCGCGCATGAGCCCCGCTGGGGGGCTGTTGACGTTGCCTCCCTTGGGTCCCATTGATTTTGGTTCATGACATCTCTCCCCCCTTTTCGAGCAGTAGCGTCCTCGCTACTGTGGGTTCCGCATGGTCACGCCGTTGTTGATGGGGCGATGGAGTAGCACGACCACGGTAAGATTGGTGCATCCACTTGTGTCGAGGGAATGAGCGGGCGAAGATGAAGACGCCGACCTTAGTTGATTCCGGTTTAATGGATGGAATTCCATTGCCCCTCGAGGTGGTTGCATCGGTGCCGGAAGCACGCCGAGGGGTGAAAGCCAACCTCAAGTGTGTGCAAAATCATCCCACCTGGTTCGAGAATATCCCCTAGTACCTTTGACAATTTTGAGGCGTAGTAGTGTTGGTTGTCGAGGAAGAAGATTGGCTCGATGGCAAGAAGATATGTGGTGGCTCCTTCAACGGACTTTGTTGCTTGTCGTGAAGCCCGGCACAGTGATGAACTTCGTCGGAAGGTGGACGCCAATCACCGCAAGTGTGTTTGGCGGGTGCTCCGTCCGGAGCTTGTTGGTTCCGGCTATGTCGTGTAGCTCATGGTCCGTTGATGTAGCCCGGTTGAGGTGGAACGAGAGCCTCGAGATTGTGACGAGGTTGATGAAGTAGGTGGTTGATGTGGGTGGCATGTACCTCTTGTCGTCGTCGGTGAAGCTCACAAGTCGAGGCTTGTGAAGATGGGGAGCTGGACTCTTGGGCTAGGTGGATCGCCGTACTCCTGCGTTGGTTGCCGCCGGGTGCATTGCAGCCCACGGTTTGTTGGCGTAGTCGTGCTGGGCGTAGATGTCGTTGAGGAACACAGGAGCCAACTGGTTTGGCTCGGAATCGCCCCGGCTGTCATAGCTGAGTAGTCGATGGCACGATGGTCGTTGCTTGGCGCCGAGGTGTCTAGTAAGCCCATGTTCTTGATGGAGGTGTCGGGGCCATTGGTGTAGTCGATCAAGTCATCGTTCCGTTGAAATAGCGCGAAGTGGTCGTTGGTGTCGCCATTGATGGGCAGCTTGAGGCTGATGTTCTGGCGGCGTGGTATTGATGGTGGCGCCTTTCTTTGGATCACGGAGGTTGCACGATAGTGTTCTCCACCATTGTTGATCTTGGGAAGGATGTCAGCGAGGTGTAGCAGATTGTTGTTGTCGTATGTTGGCCAGTGAACGACCGTTTCGTCGGTGGCGCCCGGGGGAACGTCGGTGTTCTCATCTGTGGCGGCGTCCGTTGGGTTGACGTCGTGGCTGCCGGTGTCGAGGTTGGCCGCGAGGGGGTCGTCGTGGTTCATGCCCTTGTAGTTGTTGTCGATGATAGGCATGGCGAAGACGTAGTTGACGTCGGGGGTTCGTCATCTAAAGCGTTGGCGTCCTTGAGGATGTCGTCGCCGTTCATGGCGCCCATGGTAGCGTCGCTGCCGTTGATGTTGTTGGCGATGTTGCGGCGGTACCATTGTTGAAGACGCCCGGTTGGCGAAGGTGATGTCGTTGTTGGTCGGCATGGTGATGGCGAGGGCGTCGGGGTGACGTCGTTGGCGCCAATGGGAGGGTCATCATCTGCTTTGGCGTTCTTGAGGACGTCGTTGGCGAGCATGGCGCCTATGGTAGCGTCGTCGGCGTCGATGGTGGCGCCCCTTGGGAGGGGCGTCGTTGCCGTTGGAGTCCTTGGTGGTCGTGGTCGCCCGGGATGTCGATTCGGCGCGTCGATGTTGACGCCGTCGGTGGCGCCGTCTTGTCGTCCATGTTGGCACTCGGATGCTCCCAATGTCAAAGAGGGTGTTGGTAGTGACGGGAAACTTATCGTGCCATTGTAGTAGGCGCGAGGCGTTGGCCTAGTTGGGTAGGCTTTTTCGTCGGCCGTACCGTGGACATCTGTGGTAGCCTCCCCGACCGATCTCGACCGGGTCGCAGCGGTAGGGCATCCTTGGGGTAGGCGTGCTCGTTGCTTGCGGCGTCGATCATCTTGGAGGGGTGACGTAGGCGGCGCTGTGAGAGCGGCGTCGCCCGTCGGTGGCGCCCATGGCGGAGCGGCGGCGATGGCGGGGATGACGTCGGGCGCGATACGCCGAAAGGTTGGTGTACTTATCGATGATGAGGCTGAATTTGCCTCCATGGTGCGATGTACTCATCGATGATGCGGTTGACCTCTGGCGATGGATCGCCCACGATTATGTGCCATTGGATCGCTCGGTCTCGGATACCGGGGGCCGATTCGGCTAGATTGGGCGGAATTGACACTGATTGCTGATCGTCGCGCGGTGAGGACGGCGATGGAGGCGGCGATCGGCGGCGTGATGGCGTGAGGCGATGAAGAACGGCGAGGAAGAAGACGCGTTGAAGATGACGTGTAGTAGCTCGGGCGATGACGCGAGAGAGGTGAGGGAGGAGGTGGCGGCGCGGCGGCGGCGGGCTGCCGCGCCAGCGGCGGCGGTGTGTGGCCGGCGAGGGGGGGGCGCACATGCGCTAGGGTTAGGGGAGAGAGAGCTGGAGAGACAAGAGCTGTTTGGGAGTTACCCCTTTAATTTTTTTCTTGATTAAAATCCAAACGATTACAGCTCCCTTGTATTTATAGTCCAGGGAAGACTTGCACGCTAAGCAATCTCTAGGAGGTTTCCTTATAGATTGGAATACCTCTCTCACAAGCAACCTATTTATTCCCTATTTTATTCCTATCTTTATTCCCTAAATATCTATTATTTAATGACGAAGCTGATGACGACGATGGCGCGACGGCGGCGGCGGCCGGCCACAGGCCTGGCCTTACCCATGCGCACGCATGAGCCCTGTTGGCCTGTTGACGTTGCCCCCCCCCTTGGGGCCCATTGATTTTGGTTCATGACACATGATGTGCTACCAATACCTGTATTCCTAAGGAATGAGTTTATTTTTGGCAATCAATATTGCCTGGGTCCGATATGATTTTGGACATCAAACTTTGGAACCATATTTGAAAATCAAAATGGTTTAACCTAACAATTTTAGGCATAAGACTTAAAAGATAGTTTTTCTTATACATTTTTCTCTATAGATACATAATGTTAAATCTATATAAATAGTATATAAATTTGGTTGGGCCGATCCTTCTCTCGTCTCTGCACTGTAGGCTCTTGAACACCTCCCGAGAAAACCTGTTGGCGAGGGCACATGAGAAATATCAAGGGTTGGAAAAGGTAGTGTAAAAGGACTAGTGGGTGTGTTTATCTACCGATTGGAGGTTAGTTTTCTCAATCGGTCGTGGTCCTCTCCTATAGATAGATGGGGAGATTGGTCTCATCTCATAGGAAACATCTCCAAAACACGATCTTCAAGTTTTTGATGACCAAAAATAGGTCTAGACTGAGTCCGATTCAACCCGTTCTTGGAACAAGGAAACCAACATGGCTGGTTTTGGAAACTAGTCCAACCAATTTTCTCAGGGCTGGTCCGCATTGTACACACAACATAGTGGGAAACCAGACCAATTTGGGCATATTAAGCCCAAATCTTCTTTTTTCTTCCTTTAAGTTCCAATTTCAATGTTTCAAAAGTATTTCTTCAATGTCGACGTTAGGGACATTTGTGAAGTTCTCGTACTCTTGTTGGCACATTTTTGTTGTCAACACGTTGGAACCATCTTTAGTGAACCTATAACCATTTTAATTAATGTTTACATGGTTTGGAACTTTAGATAAAATTATAATTGCTAGGTTGAGTGTTATCTCTTCTGCTTTTTCATGTGTGATGTTTTGTTTGGACAAATCCTATATATTACAACACATTTCAGTCGTTGGAAACTTGGAGTGCTCTTAGTCGACGACGACGTCACGCGGGTTGAGGCAACAACGCAGGACGCGGTAGCCCCAAGGCTGCTAAGGATGTGTTAGGGCCTACTTGGTTGTTGGCCATCGTTGGCCACGCCACGGTGTGGCAGTGCCGGCCAGAAACTGTGCCATACTCGCCACCATCTCATTGTCATGTGCTACATGATGAAGCAAAAGCCTATGGCGGCCAAAGATTGGGATACAACCAAACGACGACTTGGGATACAACCAACGACGACTTCTGTGGGTGTGGCGGCCATACTTAGCATTGCGAGTGATGGTGCCGAACCAAATAGGCCCTTATAGGCTGGCGGGAGGCGGGACCAATGGCCATGGCCTGCATCGGAGTGATGGAATTGAAGATCGACCGTAGATCTAGATTGGACGACTAAAAACAATAGCGTAAAAAGAAACATCCCTGTGATTAATGAAAAATTAATGGCTACTTAGATACAAATGGTTGAGACATAAAAAATCCCGATTTCCATTTATTTTGGGACAATTAAAATGGGTAAACAAATAGTTAGATTTATTTTTGGGACAAAAAGGGTAATCATCTGGTATATAATAAAGTTGGATTAGTTAAAAAAGTTGCTGACTAAAATGAGATTTGTAGTACTCCCTCCGTTCCACAATACTTGCAATTCTTTGACTAATATAAAACTGTGTTTTACCGCTCGTCTTATTCAAATTTTTTATGTAAATTATAAAAACAAACAAAACGTCATTACAATATCTTTAGTGATGTAATAAGTCATAACAAAAGTGATAATATTTATTAAAAAAGTTGAATAAGACGAGAGGTCAAACACGTTTTATATGAGTAAAAAAACCGCAAGTATTGTGGAATGGAGGGAGTACTACTAGTATTTTTCCAGGGGCGAATAGTAGTACCGCATGAAACACGCAACACAAGCAATGAGACGCTGCGAACGTGAGTGAGTATTGCCCGATGGATGAATGCATCTGCATCTCGTCGTCCCATCTGGGAAGGCGTCAAAGCGATTTTAAGGATGGTGCAGGAAAGTCCTGGCCCCAATAATGGCGCGTCCTATGGGTGGCCGTCTCGAGCCGTGCGCGCTGTACGGCCCCTGTTGACCTGACCCCTTCTCAGCCAGCCAGCAGGCCCGAAAGGGAAGGCCACGACTCGCTGCCAACCCAAGAACGAACCGAACCGCTAGTACGGTGCCATATGAATTCATTCGACTGTACGTGATGAGCGCCAGCTGCAACCACAGCAAGCGCTCCCTGCTGCCCCTGCCCCAGCACACCCGGTGACCGGCCGGAGCAGCGCCAGCCCGGCCGGCGGCTGCCTGCGCCGGCCTCCCAATAGCATCCGCCCGATCCAGCCAGCCTCTGCACGCTGGTATAGTACTGGTACTAATCCTATGCTAGTCTAGGGCTAGGGCTAGCTGTGCAAGCGAGGAATACGAGACGGGAGCGCGCGCGCAGGCAGCAGGCAGCAGCCGCGGCGGCCGGGGTGCAAGGGATTTGTCTTTTTCCAAATCCGGCGGGCGCCGTCTGGCGGCCCTGGAGCACGCGGATCCCAACGCCTAACGAACCAGCCAGCTGCCGGTGCACCCGAGGCGGTGTACGCGCGCGGTGGCCAGGCTTCCACGGCGCCGGCCGGCCTGCTCGCTCCAAATCGAGAAGCCGGGCCCGGAAGCGAAAGCGGCGGAAGCGAGACGCGGCGAGAGAGGCTGCTAGCTACTGCACAACGACTGCACATTAATCTACACGATACGACGGGAACGGGCCAGGACAGCGATAGATCATCGCAGCATGTCACCACCACACATGTGGGCGAACAAACGGTGGAAAAGCCACAGCCACAGCCACATGCGGGACCGTGACGACGTCGTCCGTGACTTACTTGTATGCTTTGTACATGTCAATTGTCAAGCGATCGAGCTTGCGATGACACAGATGACGGCGACGACGTACGGCCGGGAGCACACGTATCTATCTCTCCGATCCGTGGCACATACATTGCCTCGTTTGACGCGGCTCCTCCGCACGCACGCACGAGAGCTAGAGGTCACACTCACACAAAGCCGCAAGCTGAGACAACCAAATGCTAGGTCCTCCTTGGTCCATGGATACAGTTACAGTAAACATACCAGTACGAATCTTTTTTTCCACGATGGTAAAACCGAGTTTCATTACTTGACGCAACGAAACTACAGAAGTTTTATAGAGTACTAAAAGTAAACGCATTTTTACTAAGATTACCGAAAGAAAAACTCACCCTCTCGTGACCACCCAGGGACATGAGGAAGGGAGAAACGTACATCAGTGCCCAAGGCGCGCCAGTACGAATCCACACGATACGATGACGACGATCGATCTTCTGCTGTGAAGAAAGACAAGACGAGCATTAAACCACGGCACATGTGGCTGATGATCAGATCAGAGAGCTCCTGTTTAACCCGGCCGGCGCAGGCATGCAGGCTAGCAGGACTCCCTAGCTCGCTCCCTCCAAACAGAGCCGATAGCAGCGGCATGCATGTTAGCGCAGACAGTTTCGCCGTACAACAAACCAGCATATATATGCACCCTTATCCTTATGCAGGCATTCAGCAACGTAGTTCTAGTACCATGCATAATGCATCGACCACAGATCGACTGCATCAGACATTATTCAGACCAGACTAGTAATATCTAGTTATCTAATTCTATACTCGCCCGCCCTATGCCCCCATATAATTGTGTCCCCTCTTGAGGCTGCTCTTGGCGCTCCCACGCAGTCATGTACAGTACCAACTCTCAAGTCATCTCCTGATGAGCTTAATTCATACTGCCATGCATGTCACGCAAGATAATAATGTTAGAAACTAAATTTAATTTTGACAATGCATAATTTTTTATCAATCCCTAATCAGTTTTGGACAATCGCTAGCTCTCCGGGCAAAGAGCATGTGCGGTGACTGTTGTTGTTGTGTGACGCATGTGAATGTCGTTATCGTGTGACCAGGCGCACGCTGAGGGTGGTGCAAGGCACAAGCTTGGGTGACCATGTGTAACGCGAGTCTGGGTCACTACTTGTTTAATTTTGTGAAGGCAACACCAATAAGCAGTTCTACGCGGCTCTAGGCTAGTATTTTTTTTAGGGAACAAGAGGGGTTTGGACAACTACTGAGATTTTATTAAACTTTTTAAAAACTGATCGAAGGCTAAGAGTCACAAATCAATTCTCCTAGAACAAAAAAAAGGTTAGAAAGAAAATAAGGAAGATTATACAAAGGCTAGAAGCCATAAACCAATTCTAGAATGAAAGTTGGCTTCCTTTTGCTCTTAGCTTAACAAGAGCAAACTCACTCTTGTGATGATCGATCTACTTGCAACGTTGGACAAGATGAGTAAGCTAGTATTTGATGGCCCGTATTTGATATCACGAGTAGAGAGACAACACTATGTTAGGACTTATTAGCGTTAAATTACAGGACCTCATCGCCTAGCTACACAATAGAGCACCTAGGTCTCAGGTAATTAAGGATTTTGCTGACCAGTTTGTACCTTGAGGAGAGGCCGATGACCTTGTACTCGTTCTCATCGTCTACGACGTCGACATCTTGATGTAGTTGTCAGAGTAGACTGGGGCTGCTCCTCCAGGGACGTCAGTGACGAGGACACCGTCACCATGATGGCCGGCGGCCGGATCTTGCAGGTGTTTATGAAGCGCCCGAACTTACCTTAACTTTCACAATCCATCTATGCCATCTTCCTTCATGACATTTATGTTTGCTCAACTCATCCCATGTGGGCCAAACTTTTAACTTTTATATACTCACATGAAATGTTAGTGTACAAATGTTATCATTAATTAAGTAACTCAAATAGGAGCCTAAATGCTTTTACTCGGAGCAACTTGACCCATTTTTTTTTTTTCTTGATAAGTATGGTTTTAGTTGGCCATTATCTTTTAATTTGCCTAATTCACCCTTCTCTAAAAAAACACAATTCCTTCATCGCCGATCAATACACAGCAGTAGCAACAACATCTTCTTCATAGTATCCACATGTATGAGGATAATTAAAATGCTATGCTCCGGTACGATAGCACCGTGCAGCTAAGGATAGATCGATCGTTAGTAGCCCTAGTTATATATACTATATATATTCTTTGCAATGGGCTTTTCTTCCTCGAATACGCAAAAAAAGAGCATTATTTTAATTGAGATAGAAGAGTTTTTGATACAAACAACACGTGCTTCTGGGGAGCGCAATAGGAGGTCTAACAGCTCAAATTCCAATATTACAAAAAAGGTAGGCAACTGAGTGTGAACAATAATGCAACCTAAGAAGTTGCCTTGCGTCCCCGTTGTAGCCAGAGCAATCCTGTTCGATGGCTAGGAAGAGTGCTTCTAGTGCCTCAACATTTGGAAGCGTGTAGCGTAGTGTCGAAAAAGCCTCTCGTAGGCTTCTGTCCAGACTCAATCGGTGTTGATAGACCCGTGATGACGAAGCCCATACACTGCACGGCTAGCTAGGACATAAGCTCGCTTGGTGCAAGCATCCGAAAGAGGTTTTCTGAGCCACCATCGCCTGTTCCGCAGCGAAAGTATTGGCTTAGCAGGTGACGACTGCTTGGGAGGTTGCCGAATTAGCGGAGAATCAACCTTCTTCAAACACTCGGCTTAGCGGATGTACTCTCTGCTAATGGGCCCTTAATTAC
Organism: Hyparrhenia diplandra; assembly: GCA_015847255.1. Lineage (NCBI taxonomy): Eukaryota > Viridiplantae > Streptophyta > Magnoliopsida > Poales > Poaceae > Hyparrhenia > Hyparrhenia diplandra. The sequence continues at coordinate 29,600 of JADLZK010006481.1, forward strand.
AAGATGGTCATTAGGATTATCCTGAATCAATATCCTATTTTGGCCTATATGTATGGATTCAATCTATATTAGTGTGTACATGATTGCCTCTTGGTGCACCACCAACTCCACTTTTGTCCTTTTGCGAGGGCTGCCTGTACAACACTGTGGAATTCTACTGTTTGAGGAAAACCACAGTTACTAGTATAACAAACTCGCAGCCAAAAGCGAGGAACAGTTTTGTTCGGCGGCATGCAGTAGAAGAATCTGCCTGTGCGTAGACGGATTAAACTATGCCATCAACGTAAGTACGTACGTACACAGCATGTGGTAGAAAAAGATTAGAGAAAAGAAAAACCATCCATCATCAGTAACCGAGGCACACGCGGTACTGTATTTGTTTGATCTCAGGGAGCATGTCAGGTTGTGTACAAGTAAAATATTGGCAGCAGGGGTATGATGCCAGTGATCTTTTGACCACGCAACTCTCCATCCGTGTTAAAAGTTGTATAAAGTCAAGAAAAATGGCGGTGTTTATATATATAATAAAGCGCATTATATGAAGTGAAACGGTTGCATTTACAGGGCTCGAGACCTCTCCTTTTTTTGGAGGAGGATCGATGAACTGAATCAATTAATTTGCTAGCTTGTCATGGCAAACAGATAATGATGGAGATTATACTCCTCCATATTGAAAAAGGAAGTCGTTTTGGAAAAGGCGGTCAAACATTGGGAACATAAATGATTAATAAACTTTTAAGTCGTTGAGTTTTGAAATGTGAAAATCATATCAATAGATTTGTCTTGAAAAATACTTTCATAAAAGTATACATATATAATTTTTTAATAAATATTTTGATAGAAAAGAGAAGTTAAAGTTGCACTTTGGAGACCGTGTCGATGTCCTAAACGACTTCCTTTTCAATATGGAGGGAGTATATAGTATTAATAAAAGTCTTTGTGTTTATTAGTTGACCTAGCTAGGTGAGTGGCGAGTCCAAGAAGATATAGTGCGCGCGCCCTACAAACCGGGGCGGACGACTTCCTGCTTTGGGTATGTGTAGTGTGTGTGTGTGCAGGAGGCCGGCAAGCAGGGTCGGAAATCAAGGGCCTGTCACGTACGACGTCACGCAGATCTCCGCTAGATCGCCTGCGCTGTCTCTCGGTCCCGCCCGCGCCCATTCTTTAATTAATCCGGCCACCCCTGGCCTCGCTCGTTCTCGTCGTCATGGCCACCGAAAAAGCAGGAGCGGCGGTGGCGCGCGGCGGGCCGGCAGCAAATCTGCCGGCCGGCCTGGCGCCGCGAGGAGATAAAGACAGCGGCGGCGCACAGTGCGGCGGCCGGCGGCGGCCATGCGCGTCGTCGTCAGAGGCCATTGCGTTGGTTACGCGTCGTCAGGGGTGGGTTGGGTTTAATAATCCCCAGACCGTTAGGAATTTCCCTCTGAAAAGGCCCGCCGGAAAGATCGAACGTCGCGGCGGCCAATCATCACGCTGTGTGTAGTGTAGTCGTCCTCCACTCTCGTATCTTTACAAATATATATTACATGCATATCAAATGTTTCGTAAAAGAGCTTGTTTCAGTGGTTCTTGCTGTACTAAACAATATTTCTATCTTATACTAATATAATATCAGACGGTCGTCACTGGAGTATGGAGGACGTACGCCGAGCATAACGTACAGTACGTAGTGTCTGTGTGTGTTAATTTTCCATGTGCAACAACAGTGTATAGTCTGATGATATACGTACTCCAGAGGAAATACGCGTATATACGATGTCGTATAAAGTACCTGTACTGTGCAGTAGTTCTACTTTTACGTAGTCGTGTTAGCCTGATAGTAGAGAGAGTGTGTAAGAATCGAGCACTGTACATTAATAAATTGGACGTTTTGGGAGCGTGCAGGATCGTTGGCGGCGTGGCAGGACCTCCGTCCGCTGTCGCTTTCTCCCCCGGCCTCTCCTCTTCATCACTCCTCACCTCGCCACACCACACAAAAATTAAAGCTACCTCACCGAGCTCCTCTTCCTCCTCCTCCTACCTTTCGTTCTCCCCGGCCCGGCCTCTCCCTCATCACGCGCAGACACGCCAAAATTCTAGGGAACCCCCACTACGCCTGCACGCGCACACTAGCTAGCTAGCCCACCTCAGATCGGTCGACACAGCTAAGCTAGCTACCTAGCTACCCGCTAGCTGCTGCTGCACCTGCCGCCCGCCCGGCCGGGCCGGGGGCGCTCAAAATTCGCGCGCACCCGCCACGCGGCGCGGCCATGGCTCGGCGGCGGGGAGGACGAGCAGCCGCAGCGCAGCAGTAGAGGAGCCGACCCGGCCGGGCGATCCGATCCGCCCGCCCGAGAGCGTTCCGGGCCGCCTATGGATCTGGCCGCATGGCGGGCTTCCCTCTAGGTGGAGGAGGCAGTCACGGACACGGTCACGGTCACGGCCGCGGCGACCATCCACACGTGAACCCTTCCTCCGGCTCCGCCTCCGAGTCCGCCGCCGCGGCCGCTGCGTACCTCTACACGGCCGCCCATCACGCTGCCGCGGCGCCGCGCGGCGGGTTCCAGCTATGGCCGCACCACCCGGCGCAGGAGCACCACCACCACTTCTACGCGCCCAACATCATCCGCTTCGCCGATGACCCCGCGGCGGCTGTGGGATCCTCCTCGCGCGGCGGCAGGGGCTCCGTCTCCGGCGCCGGCGCAGGCACCATCAGCTGCCAGGACTGTGGCAACCAGGCCAAGAAGGACTGCGTCCACATGCGCTGCCGCACCTGCTGCAAGAGCCGGGGCTTCGACTGCCCCACCCATGTCAAGTCCACCTGGGTGCCCGCCGCAAAGCGCCGAGAGCGACAGCAGCAGCAGCAGGCCACCGGTGGCGCTGAACCCTCCAAGCGCCACCGCGACGCCGCCGCCGGTGGTGCACAGCCGTCCTCTACCACCGCCACTACCACTTCCTCCGGTACGTGAGCGTATTTTAATTTCTTTGCTGCGCGCGCGCTATAAACTGCACTGCACGTCTGCACACGCCTTCGATCGATCACTTATAAGCTACTGTAGCAAGCGAATTCATCATCAGCATAGCTGCTTGCTAATCGATCGAGACCACCATGTGGCCGGCCGGCATGTGCTTGATTGATCGAGCAGGGGAGCAGCAGATGGCGGTGGCGGCGGAGCGGTTCCCGCGGGAGGTGAGCTCGGAGGCGCTGTTCCGCTGCGTTCGGCTGGGCCCGGTCGACGAGCCGGACGCCGAGGTGGCGTACCAGACCAGCGTCAGCATCGCCGGCCACGTCTTCAAGGGCATCCTGCACGACGTCGGCCCGGACCCGTCCGTCGCTGCGGGCGGCGGTTTGGGCTTCCGCCACGCCACCGGCGAGGGTCCTCCCCGAGCACGGCCGCGGCGGGCGAAGGCAGCGTCGCGGGGCCCGTCTCGTCATCGGCTGTGGTCATGGACCCCTACCCGACGCCCGGACCGTACGGCGGCGGCGCGCATTTCTTCCACGGCCATCCGAGGTGATCAAACAAACGTACGGCCACCACGATTGGCACGGCTAAGCCTAGCTGCTTTCATTCCCTTTCGGACATGACATGCATCTCGCTCTCCATTATCGATCCACTGCTTCAATATTTGCATTTTACTAGAAAGGATTATCGATCATCATCGCCAAATTGTTACTACTAGCTTTTATTTGTTTCCTTGTTCCTCTCTCTCCCCCTCTTGCTTCTCTCTTTCATTCTCAATGATCGATGCATAAACTGATGAGCACCGTTCATCACTGTTTCTTTCTTTAGGATCATAATACTACTATTACTACTGATGTCTAGTAGTAGTACTAGTAGCTAGCCCATCAGGTTACTAGAACTGGAGTATATATATAAAAAGCTTGGACTAGCTAGCTAGCTAGGGAACAGTGTTCATCATGATTCAAAGTTTAAAACCTGACAGTTAGGTAATCTGATGCTGGTGTCTGGGGAAGAGTGGGCTGTCTTGATTGATCCCTCTCCTCTTGCCATTACTTCTTCCTTTCATCTTTGTTCAATAGTGGTGATGATGCTGTCCCCTGGTGGTGTCATGCAGATGGGTACACTTAAGGCTTAGCATGCATATTTGTTCAAGTATATACAGTACCACTGCCATCTTATTTCTACTCCTGTGTGTGTCTATTCCATAGGGAGTGACACCTTTGCTTTTGCTTTTCTCTTCAAAAGCTGAACCCTAGCTAGTAGCTACTGCTACCTGATTTTTGGAAATTTGGTATGAATGATAGGTGTATACTGTATGTCATGCTCAGTAGATAGAGATAGAGAGAGATGGGGAGAGGGTGGTGAATGAGAGGTGAGAGATGAGAGGAGAGGAGAGTGGTGGAGAGAGATTTCTTCCAGTCATCATATGCTCAAGGAAGAAGGCTGGCGGAGTCAGATATCTATGTCTCCAGAAGAATCAAATGACGACATGCTTGGAAAAAAGAAATGCTAGTTATGTGCATGCATCAGTCCAGATTAGCGTTACCAATGTTTCCAAGTTTGGTATTTGGAAACAGGGTTCGCCACTGTGGGATCCCAACCCATTCTCTGATCCATCATATCGCATCACATCACCACAATCCAATTGTCATCTCAGGCATATTTTTTCTTATCCCAATTTAACTGTCATTTCAACCACCTATATTTCCTATACACACATGTAGTGCCTATATATGATTGGAAATACACACAATTGCATTGTTGAAGTATTGTCAGCACATAACTCATAACTTATTAATTGAGTAATCTATTTTACCCAAAATCGTAGGAGATTAAATTTCTGCTAATGTTCTCCATTTTCCACCTTCTTTTCCCGTTTTTTTAGGATTATTAGTGGAGTTAACTGAAAAAAAATGTCAAAGTCCAACATTGTTTGATATACCGCTAAAGATTATAGCGATTATTGCTACTACCAAGGATGAAGAACTGTTGTCTTGCCATTTTTAAACTCTTACGTTATGCCTTCAATCTCTTGAGAAAGACGTTGTTAGCCGAACACTGAACATTGAGGGCTCACAATGTCTCTCAGGCTCTACCTTGCACCACAAATATGTATAGTTTAGGGCATTTGTGAGAACTCAATCAACCATATGATTATTATCGCTAACCTTCAACATGCATTCGATATCACATAATTTAATGTATGGTGAATCTATTTGCATGTGCACGAATACTCAATGTAGTTTCAAAACTTCATCAAGAAAAGAACCAATATACTTGATTAAGGACTTTTTACGGCTTCAAAATAATGTATGCATACATATTTATGTTTTTGATGAAATGGTATTAAGTGCATACATATACTTCTGAATTATATTTATTTTTCCAACAATTGCATTGCTTTAATGCCTGATTATGGGTTGTTTATCATGAATAAAAAGTTCATCCCATGCCTTAATTTAAGATTTTATTTGTCTTCTTAGAATTATAGTATTACCTATTGATAGCAGATGTTTTTTAGGAAAGTAGCAGATGTATTTTGTTTCCTTTTCACATGGTTTGTGATGCATGCGATTGAATGCTCTGAATTTGAAAAATGTCTTCGCCAATGCTCCTGCAGTATAAAAAGCTTATAATCCTTGATTCTCTCATATTGGTATTTTCCCTTTTGTTGATATTGTGCATGAGTTGTGTTATTGTGCGGTATTGAACTTGTAGATCGGTCGACATATGATGGCATTATACAAAGATAGCTATAGATATTAACCTATTATTCTCAGATTTGTCAAAAAATTATTTTTAAAAGGCTGCAATTTTTTTGGCAAGATTCATTCCCTTTTCAATAAGTGCACAATTGCCCCCATATTTACTTGGCTAGATTCAATGGTTGTATTCTTTCAACGCTAGAACGTGATAACTGATAGTACAACTGCTCCTTAATTTCGGGACATATATACGAAATCTGAATTCAGTGTGCATTGGTGAGCCTTCTATTTTCATTGCAATAAAAAGTTATAGATGCTTTATGTTTTGATGTTATGTGACACAATGACCCCATCCTTCCCACTGTAGTGTGCTTATGTACTTGATGGTCGATTATGTTTATTGCTAGTGGTCTATAATTTAGTAAGAACACTGACAATTCTGCGGGAACATGAAGCAATAGTTAGGATAAGACATTTGACCTAAGGCACGCTGTACTGACTGACTTTTATTTGGCTATACAGTTAATTTGTATGTATGTATGTAGACAATATTACTAAATAATCTGCAAAGTTGAGAATGCCATCAAAAGTGAGCCTGATATAATCATCGCATTATATGTACTTGTTTTATGGACAGGATGCTAACTATATTCATGCATGCATGTTGCGCCTTTAGAAACTAATAATGTACCTAAGGCTAAGCTACCACAGCTCTACTTGTAATTTCTCATTAGAATACTGAGATTTGTACGGTTAGCATGTACGTAACATGGTATTTAGAAAAATCAATCTATATGGCATATGTGGCCTTCAAAATCTTTTCCTCTTGTGTAGTACTAGTACTGTAGATAAAATGGCACGTGTGAATTAATTGGTTGCCTAAGAAGTAAACACTTGTTCGTCAAATAAACTAAAGTCTACATATTTTTATCTAACTAGAAGTCGCAATCAGGAACATGATAATGTATTTGCCACGCATCCTCGTGGTGATTCGGCCTAATCTCTTTGCCTTTGATCTGTTCCTTTCAATCAAAAGGGTAGTTGGAACAATAATCATACCAGTAACTCCCTTGGAACTTTGCTAGAGAAAATCTCATGCGTACGTTTCCTATTCTGGATCATGCATATACTAAAGTCAAAGCTGTTAATTGTTCATTATTATGTTGTAATATACAATCTGTGTGCATGGATTATCTTTGGGATCTTTTATTTGATAGCTTCTACTAAGACTGATTGGACTTAACCTATATTAGAACAATATATAGTCCAAAGTTGACCGTTAAGTAGCTATCTAGCTCGATCTATTAATATTTCTAGGTCCACAATTTCCTTCTAAAATTCATATAATCTAAATTTTAAAACATAATAAATTAAAGTAGATTCATGGGTCTGATGATGAGTTCCTTCCTTTTGTCAAATGGTAATTATCTCCCTTCCATAATTTTTTTCTCAAACCTAATATGTGCTCCATCATTTGAAGATGCCAAATTTGCCGTGTGAAGTTGAACATGCATTTTTTTTTTAGAGTGATATGTTTGCATCATTTGAAAGTTACATGATGCTTACTATACGGAGGATGTCTTCCACCACTTCCGGCCGCATTAGAGATATGATGCGCATCATCTATAAAATTCATGAGTCCTATGGATTTGGGTGCTCCCTAACTAACATAAGATTAAACAGTATGTACAGTACGTAGCTTTGTCCAAATAATACCTTATCCCCCAACGTAGAATGTGTACGGATTCATTGTTTATTTATAGTACCGGCGGGTATCTTGTTCTATTCTGTCATACATATCTTAGAAAGCAGCAAATGAATCAGTGTGTATTATATATAAGACTTCTTTTTCTGCACCGTATCATATTTGGACATTGATCTATATTCTTAATTAAGTACAATTAGCATCTAATTCGTGTGATCCTTTGAGATTTTGTACCTTAAATTTTTCTTTTCTATGCGTTATATACCTACAACCCAGCTATATATTGTTTAGAAGTTGTGTTTACGGCGACGACCGGAAATCAAATTGATCTAATCACTTTGGTAATTAATTGTTATACTATTATAATCATGTGGTTCAAAAATCTATATATAATGGAGTCATACATTTCTTTTTATGCATAGATCTTTACAGTGCATTTATGCATGTCAGTACAGACCAATTCTAAGATGAATGTAGCTTTTATTATAGCTTTATAATAAATAAATACATTTGTAGCCTCTATAGCAATTACTCAATTATTACAAACTATTGCAGCCACTATAAAAGGAAAGACAAAAAGGCTTTTTTAGTACTAAATAGTATACTATGAAAGTCTAATTAATGAATATTTTTATCTTAAATATTATTTTCTATTATGCATATTTGATCAAACTTAAGATGCTTTGACTCTTCAAAAAGTAGGAATGACTTATCGCCCTGTTCATTTAAATGTATCATCCCAACTTTTTAACCATAATACACTATTTTTCTTTCACAACAAAACATCATCAATCGGCTTATCATTCACAGACAAGGAGGAAGTATCTACGAACGCGAAATTCCCCAGAAATTTAAAACGACACATGCCCAGAATCTGTGCTTTTTTCTATCTTTGCATGTGCACGTGTTGTGTGTATGTCCACCACCAAATTTGCAGTTGTGTTTTTGAGTGAAAAACATGTGGTAGTGTGAATTGACCCCACAGGTCACAACAACGTACGCAGAGGTCCACTAGCTAGCTATGTACAAGACATGACGGCCTGAATAATATCCGTGCATGCATGAGATACGAGCAGATATGTGTGTTCGTCGATGGGATGCAGAACAGGCGCGATATGATGTACTACTGGAGTGTCGTCTATCCACGCACAGCCTTTTACGCCGTTTCCCTTTGCTCTAAAAGGAGCAAGTATAAGGAGGCAAGGACGCGACGGATGCTAGCTGCAGCTGCTGCAGCCAAAGGCAACACTGTTCATCTCTCCCTTTCCTAGAGTGAAAACTGTTGGTGTGTGTGTGTCTTTTTTTCCCTCGTTAGAGAGGTAGCAGTACACGGTTAAAATCATTTTGCATTGCAAGTATTTTTGGATTGGATGGCCGCATATATATATATATATATATATATATATATATATATATATATATATAGATCGTGTCATTCTTGTGGAGAAATTGCATGGTTCGCAAGCGAGAGGGCACATGGCGCAGGATGCGAAAACTGCAAATGCACCCAGTGTACGTACCGTCCTCATCTTTATCGCCGTCGCTACAGTAATTCATGCATGCATGCTCCCAACCCATAGGCTCTCTCTCTCCTCTTTTCATCTTCATCGCATGAGACATGAGAGAGAGAATGTGAGACAGAGGTAGAGACGACCTAGGGTCTATAGCTAGAGAGAGAAATATAGATAGGGTGGATGGTGCAGGTGGAGATGCAGGCAATGAGCTGCAATCTACTCCTATGAGCTACAGCTAACTACAGCTAAAGCCTTCGTTCTCATCTTCATGATGGGGAATCCTTAGCTTAGTAGAGTAGATATAGAGGGGGTAGGGTGGGGAGAAGGACGGGGAGGGAATGGCCATTGTTGCCGGCATGCATTGCCGCATGGTCCCAGAAAGGACGTTTATCGAGTTGGCCGCCGGCCGGCGCGGCGTCGATGACGAGTCCATCGATCACGTGCCGCGCGGCCGGCGCCGATTAAAACATGCTGCATCGATCAAAAACCTCCACGCACACCGCAAAATTCCAGGATTTACAGGGGGTCCTCGTTCGTTCAGTGCCGACCTCTCACTTTCACACTCGCCTCCAGCCGGCTGGTCCGTCCATGGATGGATCGATCGGCATTCGGCAGAGCTCCTCTCCTGGTCAGATCGGTGTTCCCTCCTCTCCTGCAACCAGATCGACTGCGCGATCAATGCTCCTGCAGGCAAGGCATAGGCATGCATGCGTGGTCGCCATCTCTTGGAGCTCAGCTGGTCCAGGATCACAATGCATGCGACCATTATGCTGCTGTCGCACACGGCAGTGCAGCAGTGGTAGTATATAGATCGGTCCATCCTCCCCCCCCAGTGCTCGTCTGTTCCGGTGTTCCCTCTCACACAGCTGCTGCTATAGCTCAGTAACTGTTCTTCATGGCGGCCGGCCGGGCAAGCTAGCGCCTCAGCTCCCTGCTCTCTCACCTGCTTAAATTCAGCTTCATTCATCACTCGCACCACATCCACGGCCTGTTTATTTATTGGTAACCAAGACCACCGGTAGATCGAACCTGATACCGGCACCACGGACAGAAATAAAGATGCTAGCTGGTGGAGTAGTTCTTCTTGGATCGTTTTCAGTGACGAGCGAGATCGACTGGTCGAAAGACAGAGATATTAATTGTATTGTCGATGAATTAGATATCTTGATCGATACTATGATGTGTACTCGAGATCTTGTGGTAGATTGATGATATGATGAGATTGAGAGCATCTGTTCGTGCGCTTTGGCGCCTACATACAGGGTGGACTAGTTTAAACGGTGTAGCATCGATTCACCTTTCTGGGGTGCAATATCATATTGGATTTGGATCCCCATTTCAGCTAGCATCGATTCATCACCTTTCGGGGGTGCAATTGTATATTGATGACATTGGATGGATGAGGATCCCTATTTCAGTTGTTTAGTTGAGGACCTACAATGCAAAGCAGGTCAGCGGTAGCTTGTATTTGCCACTCCTCTACTTTCTTGTCTCACACAAGCATGTGGCTGTGGCTAGCTGCTGTTGTTGAGCGTGGCTAGCGCAGGAAAGTTCGTGCATGCATGCCTACTGCATTCTTTCTCTTTGCACATGCATAACTAACCGAATCTTACCTCGTCGGACGGCTGCCGGCTGCCCATACACTATACTATTTCATTCAGTCATGCATGTACGTATGGTGAAGTATTTTAGTTGAAAAAGGTAAAGTTTACAAATATCGATCAGGAATAATTAATGCTAGTCAAACTGTAAGTGTGTGTCAGTGTGTACTAGAAAAAAATCGTTTAGGACGAAGTCATGGTCTCCGAAACACAATTTTGGCTTCTCTTGGATATGATTTTCACATTTTCAAACTCAACGACTTAAAAAGTTATTCATGATTTAGGGCTTGTTTGGATCCCTCAAGACTAGAGACTAGAGTAATTTTTAGTCCCATATATAGTTTCTAAATTATTACCAAACATATAGAGACTAAAAGAGGGACTAATGGTGCTATTTGGTCCCTAGTCTACTAGTCTCTGAAAAGGTGCTCATTGGGACTAGAGGTTCTATTAGTCGCTAGTCCCTACAATCCAAACACTCTATTATATTCTCAACTTTTAATCTAAATCTTATCCAAAATGACTTTGTTTTTTATATGTCATTAGGGTTGTCCTTATAGTTTTTCAACACATGAGAATTATATATTATAAATTCACATACCAAATCTAAAAAAATAAATCTTATGACACAAAATCTGTATAAAATTATATAGTTTTCGTTATTAATTCAGATTTTCGAAACATAAACTAAAAACATGAATCACATCGATCATTTCTAGAATAATCAATCTGGCATACCAAAGGCGAGCTAGCTAGATATGGGCTCCACATAAAGTTATGGAATTCGTACGACGTATAGCACCTCGAGTTGTCCATGTACTCCATGGCATGATGCATTGAGTGGCAGCTCGCATTCCAAGGAATCTAGAGCTGCAAAACTCGCAAATCCCAAGCCTAAGGACACGCTTAAAGCTGAAGGACTCGGGCATGCACTGTACCATGACCATGTGAAGCATACCCTCTCAGGCGGAGCCGTGCCTCAATCGTCGATCATGCACTTCGTTGTTCCGGTGGAGAGGAGACAGCAAGAGATCGAGGCCATCGTGCCGGGTGCCGACATGCATATTCTATCGCAGAGACCCGTGTTTCCAGCGTTTTCGCCGGGCACCTACTACATGCCTGCATCAATCTGCCGCCGGAAGCATCCAAGGATTCGGCTAGCAACCGTGATGCAGGGTGATATATCACCCCGAAGGCCACAGCTGACCCTGATGAGATGATGCATGCATGTGCTGTTCAGAGCCCGGCCACAACAGCCTTGCTACAAAAGCAACACTTGGTAGCTAGCTAGGTAGAGAGACTACTGCATGTGCATGCGGCATGCCTAGCTAGTGGCTATATGGATCGAGGAGTCTGGAAACAAAGTACAGTAATGAACTGTCCAGAGAGCATGGCCGTGGTAGGTTGATTAGGGCATGTACAACCCACAGACGGCGGGTCGTCTGTAAAACATCGAATTTATCATACAGACAGATATAAAGACAGCTCATACAACCCATAGACAGAGGGTTCGTCTATAAGCTATTTAATGGTGTACATGTAACTTAAGATCAACTACAAATGTATTTTTGTATACCATTGTGTGGCTATTTGATATAATAATATCAAGCATAAATAATAGAAACAATTTTCATAGATATCAAGCATAAATAATAGGAACAATAAATAATAGATAAGCATGCAGCTCAGACGGCTCCATATAGAATGATTAGAAATTTAGAATAGTTGAAAGAAACACAGATTAATAGTCGACAGAAACAGGGATACAATTATATAGTACACGCACACATACAGTTCAGAAAATAGTTTTACATTCAGCAGACATTCAGAAAAGGGCATTCAGCTTCCAACTAGCTTCCAAATAGCACTGCTCATACCTATAAAGTCCAAATGCCAATCAGATAATTCAGTTCAACTTCCAAATAGCAGCCAAGATAACTAGAAATACATATTGCTCAGCTAACCTATTAGATAGTTCCCTGAAAACAACAGCCCGGTTGGGCATTATGTCGAGCACCTGAACCACAAGGTCCAGCAAGGACAGCACAAACGATAGCATGCTGCTAGCTCGTCCTCCTCCATGGCGGCGTGCTCGACGTAGCAAGGAACGGAGCAGCGTGGCGCTCAGCACAACACCTCGAGGACCGGCTTAGGGGCAAACATGAGTAGTCCTCAACGGTGGCCGTGACCTGCACTGGTGAGCGCTCGCCGCCGGTTATGGAGAGGAGATCAGGAGCACCACCACATCCACATCAACAGCTTCCATGCATCCCCGTACCTTTCTGCTCCCTCACATCCACCGCACATAGCAGCTTTCTGCTCCCTCACCTCCACCGCATCTTCAGCCCCTCGTAGAGTACGCTGGTGATGGAGATAGATCAGGGGAAAGCGAGGACGCGAGGAGCGGAGGTGGAGATGGATTTGGCGCGCAAAAATCCCCTGCACGCCAACAGCTGCTGCCCGCGCAGGATCCGGCCTCGGAGCACGGGACGCCGAAGAGGGCTGTACAACGGTGCTGCGGCGTCTATTCCCGCCTCGGAGAACGGGACACGCCCGTCGTCTCGTGAAGCGACGGCATGCCCGTCTCTTGGCTCAGAGGAGGGTGTTTTCAGAAAAATGCCGGCTTACAGACGGCTCGGAGACGAGCGTTGTACGTGCCCTTACTGTAAGGCCTTGTTTAGATGGCTAAAATTTCTAACCTTTTTCCCACTTTCTCTCCATTATATCACATTAAATACACCAAAAGACATATGTTTGGAGTATTAAATGTAGGTAAAAAAACAACTAATTACACAGTTTAGATGTACATTCGAGGCGATTCTTTTTTGAGCCTAGTTACTCTATGGTAGGATGATATTTATCACTAACAAACTAAAACGTCTACAAAGATATACGATGTGACATTCGGTTACAATTTTTAGCCATCTAAACAAAGAGAATATTTGTTCATCCCATACGTGTTTTGAGACAATGATTCTCTCTACATTTCAAGAGACTTAATTAATTAATTATATAAAATCAATGTATGTAGAGCAGATTATAAGGTACTCCATTCGAAATTATAAAATATTTTGGCTTTTCTAGATGCATAGCTCCTATTCACTTAGACAGTGGATGGCCTTTTCTTTGTGTCTAATGGCTGGTCCTTTTGTTAATACTATTGGAATTTAATGATGCTTCTTTTTCTTATGAAACCTAATAAAATTGGACTTTTTTATCTATAAGAAAAGGTTGTACATCTAGTGCTAGGAGGTACTACAACCGGTGCATATAGAAGTATAGGGTGTGTTTGGTCCACGTTTTAGAGTCTTCTGTTTGGTTTATCTGTATTAGTGAAGTATTTCTTGTGTAGATCATGTTTGTTTCCCTGACTAACTTGGATAGGATCATATCTTCCTTGTGAAGGTGGACTACTTTGGTTGAAATCACCACTTCCTCACCCCTTCTTGTTCTTCTTTAGCTATTGGCCTATGCCGACCACTAGATCGGCGAGGCAGTGGAAGGCAGCAGGTCGTAGATGGAGGCAAGATGGACCGATGGTCCCGCACGCAGCGGATGTCCAGCAGAGGTGTAGCAGATTGTTGTTGTCGTATGTTGGCCGGGGAACGACCGTTTCGTCGGTGGCGCCCGGGGAACGTCGGTGTTCTCATCGTGGCGGGCGGCGTTGGGTTGACGTCGTGGCTGCCGGTGTCGAGGTTGGCCGCGAGGGGGTCGCCGTGGTTCATGCCCTTGTAGTTGTTGTCGATGATGGGCTTGGCGAAGACGTAGTTGACGTCGGGGGTTCGTCATCTAAAGCGTTGGCGCCCTTGAGGATGTCGTCGCCGTTCATGGCGCCCATGGTAGCGTCGCTGTCGTTGATGTTGTTGGCGATGTTGCCGGCGGTACCATTGTTGAAGACGTCCCGGTTGGCGAAGGTGATGTCGTTGTTGGTCGGCATGGTGATGACGAGGGACGTCGGGGGTGACGTCGTTGGCGCCAATGGGAGGGTCATCATGTATTTGGCGTTCTTGAGGGCGTCGTTGACGAGCATGGCGCCTATGGTAGCGTCGTCGGCGTCGATGGTGGCGCCCTTGGGAGGGGCGTCGTTGCCGTTGGAGTCCTTGGTGGCTGTGTCGTCCAGGATGTCGATTCCAGCGACGTCGATGTTGACGTCAGGTGACGTCGTCTTGTCGTCCATGTTGGCACTCCAGATGCTCCCAATGTCAAAGAGGGTGTTGGTAGTGACCGGGAAACTTATACGTGCCATTGTAGTAGCCGCGAGGCGTTGGCCTAGTTGGGTAGGCTTTTCGTCGGCAACCGGTGGACGTCCGCGTGGTAGCCTCCCCGATCGATCGGGTCGCAGCACGGGGCATCCTTGGGGTAGGCGTGCTCGTTGCTTGCGGCGTCGATCATCTTGGAGGGGTGACGTGAGGCGGCGCCGCTGTGAGAGCGACGTCGCCGTCGGTGGCGCCATGGCGAGAGCGGCGGCGATGGCGGGGATGACGTCGGGGCGCATACGCCGAGCAAGGTTGGTGTACTTATCGATGATGAGGTGAATTTGCCTCCATGGTCGCGATGTACTCATCGATGATGCGGTTGACCCTCGGCGATGGATCGCCCACCATTACAGGCCATTGATCGCTCGGTCTCTCGGATACCACCGCCGATTCGCCAGATTGGGCGGAATTGACACCGATTGCCGTGTCGTCGCGGTGTGAGGACGGCGATGGAGGCGACGATCGGCGGCGTGATGACGAGGGTCGATGAAGAACGGCGAGGAAGAAGACGTTGAAGATGACGTGTAGTAGCTCGGGCGATGACGCGAGAGAGGTGAGGGAGGAGGTGGCGACGCGGGCGGCGGCGGGCTGCGCGCGGCGCGGCGGTGTGACGGCGGGGGGGGGGGCGGCGCACATGCGCTAGGGTTAGGAGAGAGAGATTTGGAGAGACAAGAGCTGTTTGGGAGTTACCCCTTTAATTTTTTTCTTGATTAAAATCCAAACGATTACAGCTCCCTTGTATTTATAGTCCAGGGAAGACTTGCACGCTAAGCAATCTCTAGGAGGTTTCCTTATAGATTGGAATACCTCTCTCACAAGCAACCTATTTATTCCCTATTTTATTCCTATCTTTATTCCCTAAATATCTATTATTTAATGACGAAGCTGATGACGACGATGGCGCGACGGCGGCGGCGGCCGGCCACAGGCCTGGCCTTACCCATGCGCACGCATGAGCCCTGTTGGCCTGTTGACGTTGCCCCCCCTTGGGGCCCATTGATTTTGGTTCATGACACATGATGTGCTACCAATACCTGTATTCCTAAGGAATGAGTTTATTTTTGGCAATCAATATTGCCTGGGTCCGATATGATTTTGGACATCAAACTTTGGAACCATATTTGAAAATCAAAATGGTTTAACCTAACAATTTTAGGCATAAGACTTAAAAGATAGTTTTTCTTATACATTTTTCTCTATAGATACATAATGTTAAATCTATATAAATAGTATATAAATTTGGTTGGGCCGATCCTTCTCTCGTCTTTGCACTGTAGGCTCTTGAACACCTCCCGAGAAAACCTGTTGGCGAGGGCACATGAGAAATATCAAGGGTTGGAAAAGGTAGTGTAAAAAGGACTAGTGGGTGTGTTTATCTACCGATTGGAGGTTAGTTTTCTCAATCGGTCGTGGTCCTCTCCTATAGATAGATGGGGAGATTGGTCTCATCTCATAGGAAACATCTCCAAAACACGATCTTCAAGTTTTTGATGACCAAAAATAGGTCTAGACTGAGTCCGATTCAACCCGTTCTTGGAACAAGGAAACCAACATGGCTGGTTTTGGAAACTAGTCCAACCAATTTTCTCAGGGCTGGTCCGCATTGTACACACAACATAGTGGGAAACCAGACCAATTTGGGCATATTAAGCCCAAATCTTCTTTTTTTCTTCCTTTAAGTTCCAATTTCAATGTTTCAAAAGTATTTCTTCAATGTCGACGTTAGGGACATTTGTGAAGTTCTCGTACTCTTGTTGGCACATTTTTTGTTGTCAACACGTTGGAACCATCTTTAGTGAACCTATAACCATTTTAATTAATGTTTACATGGTTTGGAACTTTAGATAAAATTATAATTGCTAGGTTGAGTGTTATCTCTTCTGCTTTTTCATGTGTGATGTTTTGTTTGGACAAATCCTATATATTACAACACATTTCAGTCGTTGGAAACTTGGAGTGCTCTTAGTCGACGACGACGTCCACGCGGGTTGAGGCAACAACGCGAGGACGCGGTAGCCCCAAGGCTGCTAAGGATGTGTTAGGGCCTACTTGGTTGTTGGCCATCGTTGGCCACGCCGCGGTGTGGCGATGCCGGCCGAAAGCGTGCCATACTCGCCACCATCTCATTGTCATGTGCTACATGATGAAGCAAAAGCCTATGGCGGCCAAAGATTGGGATACAACCAAACGGCGACTTGGGATACAACCAACGGCGACTTCGTGGGTGTGGCGGCCATACTTAGCATTGCGAGTGATGGTGCGAACCAAATAGGCCCTTATAGGCTGGCGGAGGCGGGACCAATGGCCATGGCCTGCATCGGAGTGATGGAATTGAAGATCGACCGTAGATCTAGATTGGACGACTAAAAACAATAGCGTAAAAGAAACATCCCTGTGATTAATGAAAAATTAATGGCTACTTAGATACAAATGGTTGAGACATAAAAAATCCCGATTTCCATTTATTTTGGGACAATTAAAATGGGTAAACAAATAGTTAGATTTATTTTTGGGACAAAAAAAGGGTAATCATCTGGTATATAATAAAGTTGGATTAGTTAAAAAGTTGCTGACTAAAATGAGATTTGTAGTCTTCTTTCCCTCGTTCCACAATACTTGCAATTCTTTGACTAATATAAAACGTGTTTGTTGCTTCGTCTTATTCAAATTTTTTATGTAAATTATAAAAACAAACAAAAACGTCATTACAATATCTTTAGTGATGTAATAAGTCATAACAAAAGTGATAATATTTATTAAAAAAGTTGAATAAGGCGAGAGGTCAAAACACAGTTTATATGAGTCAAAGAATTGCAAGTATTGTGGAATGGAGGGAGTACTACTAGTATTTTTCCAGGGGGCGAATAGTAGTACCGCATGAAACACGCAACACAAGCAATGAGACGCTGCGAACGTGAGTGAGTATTGCCCGATGGATGAATGCATCTGCATCTCGTCGTCCCATCTGGGAAGGCGTCAAAGCGATTTTAAGGATGGTGCAGGAAAGTCCTGGCCCCAATAATGGCGCGTCCTATGGGTGGCCGTCTCGAGCCGTGCGCGCTGTACGGCCCCTGTTGACCTGACCCCTTCTCAGCCAGCCAGCAGGCCCGAAAGGGAAGGCCACGACTCGCTGCCAACCCAAGAACGAACCGAACCGCTAGTACGGTGCCATATGAATTCATTCGACTGTACGTGATGAGCGCCAGCTGCAACCACAGCAAGCGCTCCCTGCTGCCCCTGCCCCAGCACACCCGGTGACCGGCCGGAGCAGCGCCAGCCCGGCCGGCGGCTGCCTGCGCCGGCCTCCCAATAGCATCCGCCCGATCCAGCCAGCCTCTGCACGCTGGTATAGTACTGGTACTAATCCTATGCTAGTCTAGGGCTAGGGCTAGCTGTGCAAGCGAGGAATACGAGACGGGAGCGCGCGCAGGCAGCAGGCAGCAGCCGCGGCGGCCGGGGTGCAAGGGATTTGTCTTTTCCAAATCCGGCGGGCGCCGTCTGGCGGCCCTGGAGCACGCGGATCCCAACGCCTAACGAACCAGCCAGCTGCCGGTGCACCCGAGGCGGTGTACGCGCGCGGTGGCCAGGCTTCCACGGCGCCGGCCGGCCTGCTCGCTCCAAATCGAGAAGCCGGGCCCGGAAGCGAAAGCGGCGGAAGCGAGACGCGGCGAGAGAGGCTGCTAGCTACTGCACAACGACTGCACATTAATCTACACGATACGACGGGAACGGGCCAGGACAGCGATAGATCATCGCAGCATGTCACCACCACACATGTGGGCGAACAAACGGTGGAAAAGCCACAGCCACAGCCACATGCGGGACCGTGACGACGTCGTCCGTGACTTACTTGTATGCTTTGTACATGTCAATTGTCAAGCGATCGAGCTTGCGATGACACAGATGACGGCGACGACGTACGGCCGGGAGCACACGTATCTATCTCTCCGATCCGTGGCACATACATTGCCTCGTTTGACGCGGCTCCTCCGCACGCACGCACGAGAGCTAGAGGTCACACTCACACAAAGCCGCAAGCT
Source organism: Hyparrhenia diplandra (assembly GCA_015847255.1). NCBI lineage: Eukaryota > Viridiplantae > Streptophyta > Magnoliopsida > Poales > Poaceae > Hyparrhenia > Hyparrhenia diplandra. The sequence goes on from JADLZK010006481.1 coordinate 48,363, forward strand.
GAGACAACCAAATGCTAGGTCCTCCTTGGTCCATGGATACAGTTACAGTAAACATACCAGTACGAATCTTTTTTCCACGATGGTAAAACCGAGTTTCATTACTTGACGCAACGAAACTACAGAAGTTTTATAGAGTACTAAAAGTAAACGCATTTTTACTAAGATTACCGAAAGAAAAACTCACCCTCTCGTGACCACCCAGGGACATGAGGAAGGGAGAAACGTACATCAGTGCCCAAGGCGCGCCAGTACGAATCCACACGATACGATGACGACGATCGATCTTCTGCTGTGAAGAAAGACAAGACGAGCATTAAACCACGGCACATGTGGCTGATGATCAGATCAGAGAGCTCCTGTTTAACCCGGCCGGCGCAGGCATGCAGGCTAGCAGGACTCCCTAGCTCGCTCCCTCCAAACAGAGCCGATAGCAGCGGCATGCATGTTAGCGCAGACAGTTTCGCCGTACAACAAACCAGCATATATATGCACCCTTATCCTTATGCAGGCATTCAGCAACGTAGTTCTAGTACCATGCATAATGCATCGACCACAGATCGACTGCATCAGACATTATTCAGACCAGACTAGTAATATCTAGTTATCTAATTCTATACTCGCCCGCCCTATGCCCCCATATAATTGTGTCCCCTCTTGAGGCTGCTCTTGGCGCTCCCACGCAGTCATGTACAGTACCAACTCTCAAGTCATCTCCTGATGAGCTTAATTCATACTGCCATGCATGTCACGCAAGATAATAATGTTAGAAACTAAATTTAATTTTGACAATGCATAATTTTTATCAATCCCTAATCAGTTTTGGACAATCGCTAGCTCTCCGGGCAAAGAGCATGTGCGGTGACTGTTGTTGTTGTGTGACGCATGTGAATGTCGTTATCGTGTGACCAGGCGCACGCTGAGGGTGGTGCAAGGCACAAGCTTGGGTGACCATGTGTAACGCGAGTCTGGGTCACTACTTGTTTAATTTTGTGAAGGCAACACCAATAAGCAGTTCTACGCGGCTCTAGGCTAGTATTTTTTTTTTTTAGGGAACAAGAGGGGTTTGGACAACTACTGAGATTTTATTAAACTTTTTAAAAACTGATCGAAGGCTAAGAGTCACAAATCAATTCTCCTAGAACAAAAAAAAAAGGTTAGAAAGAAAATAAGGAAGATTATACAAAGGCTAGAAGCCATAAACCAATTCTAGAATGAAAGTTGGCTTCCTTTGCTCTTAGCTTAACAAGAGCAAACTCACTCTTGTGATGATCGATCTACTTGCAACGTTGGACAAGATGAGTAAGCTAGTATTTGATGGCCCGTATTTGATATCACGAGTAGAGAGACAACACTATGTTAGGACTTATTAGCGTTAAATTACAGGACCTCATCGCCTAGCTACACAATAGAGCACCTAGGTCTCAGGTAATTAAGGATTTTGCTGACCAGTTTGTACCTTGAGGAGAGGCCGATGACCTTGTACTCGTTCTCATCGTCTACGACGTCGACATCTTGATGTAGTTGTCAGAGTAGACTGGGGCTGCTCCTCCAGGGACGTCAGTGACGAGGACACCGTCACCATGATGGCCGGCGGCCGGATCTTGCAGGTGTTTATGAAGCGCCCGAACTTACCTTAACTTTCACAATCCATCTATGCCATCTTCCTTCATGACATTTATGTTTGCTCAACTCATCCCATGTGGGCCAAACTTTTAACTTTTATATACTCACATGAAATGTTAGTGTACAAATGTTATCATTAATTAAGTAACTCAAATAGGAGCCTAAATGCTTTTACTCGGAGCAACTTGACCCATTTTTTGTTTTTTCTTGATAAGTATGGTTTTAGTTGGCCATTATCTTTTAATTTGCCTAATTCACCCTTCTCTAAAAAACACAATTCCTTCATCGCCGATCAATACACAGCAGTAGCAACAACATCTTCTTCATAGTATCCACATGTATGAGGATAATTAAAATGCTATGCTCCGGTACGATAGCACCGTGCAGCTAAGGATAGATCGATCGTTAGTAGCCCTAGTTATATATACTATATATATTCTTTGCAATGGGCTTTTCTTCCTCGAATACGCAAAAAGAGCATTATTTTAATTGAGATAGAAGAGTTTTTGATACAAACAACACGTGCTTCTGGGGGGAGCGCAATAGGAGGTCTAACAGCTCAAATTCCAATATTACAAAAAGGTAGGCAACTGAGTGTGAACAATAATGCAACCTAAGAAGTTGCCTTGCGTCCCCGTTGTAGCCAGAGCAATCCTGTTCGATGGCTAGGAAGAGTGCTTCTAGTGCCTCAACATTTGGAAGCGTGTAGCGTAGTGTCGAAAAGCCTCTCGTAGGCTTCTGTCCAGACTCAATCGGTGTTGATAGACCCGTGATGACGAAGCCCATACACTGCACGGCTAGCTAGGACATAAGCTCGCTTGGTGCAAGCATCCGAAAGAGGTTTTCTGAGCCACCATCGCCTGTTCCGCAGCGAAAGTATTGGCTTAGCAGGTGACGACAGCTTGGGAGGTTGCCGAATTAGCGGAGAATCAACCTTCTTCAAACACTCGGCTTAGCGGATGTACTCTCTGCTAATGGGCCCTTAATTACAAGATGGTCATTAGGATTATCCTGAATCAATATCCTATTTTGGCCTATATGTATGGATTCAATCTATATTAGTGTGTACATGATTGCCTCTTGGTGCACCACCAACTCCACTTTTGTCCTTTTGCGAGGGCTGCCTGTACAACACTGTGGAATTCTACTGTTTGAGGGAAAACCACAGTTACTAGTATAACAAACTCGCAGCCAAAAGCGAGGAACAGTTTTTGTTCGGCGGCATGCAGTAGAAGAATCTGCCTGTGCGTAGACGGATTAAACTATGCCATCAACGTAAGTACGTACGTACACAGCATGTGGTAGAAAAAGATTAGAGAAAAGAAAACCATCCATCATCAGTAACCGAGGCACACGCGGTACTGTATTTGTTTGATCTCAGGGAGCATGTCAGGTTGTGTACAAGTAAAATATTGGCAGC
>JADLZK010006482.1:0-22189 GCA_015847255.1 Hyparrhenia diplandra
AACTCAATAAATGTCACCGCTAGGAATCGTAAATGTAAATTTCCCTCAATGGAGGCCAAAATGGCATCTTTGGGCTCCTTAGCTGCCCCACGTGATAACCGTAAGAATTATACTTTTCAATCCTCTAAATTAGGTCATGTTGGGCTTCCAATGTCACTTTTCATGGCGATCGGATCTATCTTGGTCAAAAATCCGCCAATCTCCGTAAATGTTGATGTAAATCGCCGAACGAGGCCAAAATGGCATCTTTTGTCTCTTCAAACCGCCCACGTGATGCCCTCGTAAGAATTTTACTTTTGATACGTTGAATTACATCCCGCTGGGCTTCCAACAGTCACTTTTCGTGGCGATCGATCTATCTTGGGCAAAAATCGCCAATCCCCGTAAATGCTGATGTAAATCGCACGAACGAGGCCAAAATGGCATCTTTTGTCTCTTCACCGCCTAATGGATACCGTAAGAATTTTACTTTTTGATACGCTGAATTACATCCCCGCTGGGCTTCCAACAGTCACTATTCATGGCGCATCGGATCTATCTTGGTCAAAAATCTGCCAATCCCCGTAAATGCTGATGTAACCGCGCACTAATGGAGGCCAAAATGGCATCTTTTGTCCTGCTCAAATGCCCCACGGATACCCGTAAGAATTTTTACTTTTTGATATGTTGAATTACATCTTGTTGGGCTTCCAACGGGTCACTTTTCGTGGCTTCTGGATCTATCTTGGTCAAAAATCTGCCAATCACCGTAAATGTTGATGTAAATCGCATCTAACAGAGGCCAAAATGGCATCTTTTTTGTCTCTTCAACCGCCCACGCGATACTTGTAAGAATTTTACTTTTCGATCCTTCTAAATTAGGTCCCGTTGGGCTTCCAACAGGTCACTTTTGGTGGCAAATGGATCTATCTTGGTCAAAAATCTGCCAATCCCTAGAAATGTTGATGTAAATCGCATCTAACGAGGCCAAAATGGTATCTTTTGTCTCTTCACCGCCCCACGTGATACCCAAGTAGAATTTTACTTTTCGATACATTAAATTACATCCCGTTGGGCTTCCAACAGTCACTTTTCATGGCGATCGGATCTATCTTGGTCAAAAATCCGCCAATCTCCATAAATGTTGATGTAAATCGCCCAACGGAGGCCGTAATGACCTTTTTGAAAACCGCCAATTTTGCGAGCCTTCGCGATGCCTATTAGACATGGACTTATGGATTTCAAAAATAGCTTTTACCAGCTTCGCACGGAGTCCGTAATCACTACGTAATGGAGTTACGGAACTCAAAAAATGTCACCGCTAGGAATCGGGATGTAAATTTCATCAATGGAGGCCAAAATGGCATCTTTGGGCTCCTTAGCTGCCCCATGTGATAATCGTAAGAATTATACTTTTGATCCTCTAAATTAGGTCATGTTGGGCTTCCAACAGTCACTTTTCATGGCGATCGGATCTATTTTGGTCAAAAATCCGCCAATCTCCGTAAATGTTGATGTAAATCGCCGAACGGAGGCCAAAATGGCATCTTTTGTCTCTTCACCTGCCCACGTGATACCCGTAAGAATTTTACTTATTGATACGTTGAATTACATCCTATTGGGCTTCCAACAGTCACTTTTTTGTGGCGATCGGATCTATCTTGGTCAAAAATCCGCCAATCGCAAGAAATGTTGATGTAAATCGCATGAATGGATGCCAAAATGGCATCTTTTGTCTCTTCAAACCGCCCATGTGATACCCGTAAGAATTTTACTTTTCGATACACGTTAAATTACATCCTCGTTGGGCTTCCAATGTGTCACTTTTCGGGCGATCGGATCTATCTTGGTCAAAAATCCGCCAATCTCCATAAATGTTGATAGAAATCGTCCAACGGAGGCCGTAATGACCTCTTTTGAAAACCGCCAATTTTGCGAGCCATCGCGATGCCTATCGCACATGGACTTATGGATTTCAAAAATAGCTTTTACTAGCTTCGCACGGAGTCCGTAATCACTACAAATGGAGTTACGAACTCAATAAATGTCACCGCTAGGAATCGTAATGTAAATTTCCTCGAATGGAGGCCAAAATGGCATCTTTGGGCTCCTTAGCTGCCCCACGTGATAACCGTAAGAATTATACTTTTCAATCCTCTAAATTAGGTCATGTTGGGCTTCCAATGTGTCACTTTTCATGGCGATCGGATCTATCTTGGTCAAAAATCCGCCAATCTCCGTAAATGTTGATGTAAATCGCCGAACGGAGGCCAAAATGGCATCTTTTGTCTCTTCACCGCCCACGTGATGCCTGTAAGAATTTTACTTTTTGATACGTTGAATTACATCCCCGCTGGGCTTCCAATGTGTCACTTTTCGCGGGCGATCGATCTATCTTGGGCAAAAATCTGCCAATCCCCGTAAATGCTGATGTAAATCGCATCTAACGGAGGCCAAAATGGCATCTTTTGTCTCTTCACCGCCTAACGTGATACCGTAAGAATTTTACTTTTTGATACGCTGAATTACATCCCCGTTGGGCTTCCAATGTGTCACTATTCATGGCGATCGGATCTATCTTGGTCAAAAATCTGCCAATCCCCGTAAATGTTGATGTAAAATCCGCACGAACGGAGGCCAAAATGGCATCTTTTGTCCGCTCACCGCCCACGTGATACCCGTAAGAATTTTACTTTTTGATATGTTGAATTACATCTTGTTGGGCTTCCAACGGGTCACTTTTCGTGGCTTCGGATCTATCTTGGTCAAAAATTTGCCAATCACCGTAAATGTTGATGTAAATCGCACTAACAGAGGCCAAAATGGCATCTTTTGTCTCTTCACCGCCTAACGTGATACCGTGTAAGAATTTTACTTTTCGATCCTCTAAATTAGGTCCCCGCGGCTTCCAACAGGTCACTTTTGGTGGCAAATGGATCTATCTTGGTCAAAAATCTGCCAATCCCTAGAAATGTTGATGTAAATCGCATCTAACGGAGGCCAAAATGGTATCTTTTGTCTCTTCACCGCCGCCCACGTGATACCGTTAGAATTTTACTTTTCGATACATTAAATTACATCCTCGTTGGGCTTCCAACAGGTCACTTTTCATGGCGATCGGATCTATCTTGGTCAAAAAACCGCCAATCTCCATAAATGTTGATGTAAATCGCCCGAACGGAGGCCGTAATGACCTTTTTGAAAACCGCCAATTTTGCGAGCCTTCGCGATGCCTATCGACATGGACTTATGGATTTCAAAAATAGCTTTCTACTAGCTTCGCACGGAGTCCGTAATCACTACGTAATGGAGTTACGAACTCAAAAAATGTCACCGCTTAGGAATCGGGATGTAAATTTCATCAATGGAGGCCAAAATGGCATCTTTGGGCTCCTTAGCTGCCCCATGTGATAACCGTAAGAATTATACTTTTTGATCCTCTAAATTAGGTCATGTTGGGCTTCCAATGTGTCACTTTTCATGGCGATCGGATCTATTTTGGTCAAAAATCCGCCAATCTCCGTAAATGTTGATGTAAATCGCCGAACGGAGGCCAAAATGGCATCTTTTGTCTCTTCACCGCTGCCCACGTGATACCCGTAAGAATTTTACTTATTGATACGTTGAATTACATCCTATTGGGCTTCCAACAGTCACTTTTTGTGGCGATCGGATCTATCTTGGTCAAAAATCCGCCAATCGCAAGAAATGTTGATGTAAATCGCATGAATGGATGCCAAAATGGCATCTTTTGTCTCTTCACCGCCCATGTGATACCCGTAAGAATTTTACTTTTCGATACGTTAAATTACATCCCGTTGGGCTTCCAAATGTGTCACTTTTCGTGGCGATCGGATCTATCTTGGTCAAAAATCCGCCAATCTCCATAAATGTTGATAGAAATCGTCCCAACGGAGGCCGTAATGACCTCTTTTGAAAACCGCCAATTTTGCGAGCCATCGCGATGCCTATCGACATGGACTTATGGATTTCAAAAATAGCTTTCTACTAGCTTCGCACGGAGTCCGTAATCACTACAAATGGAGTTACGGAACTCAATAAATGTCACCGCTAGGAATCGTAATGTAAATTTCCCTCGAATGGAGGCCAAAATGGCATCTTTGGGCTCCTTAGCGCCCCACGTGATAACCGTAAGAATTATACTTTTCAATCCTCTAAATTAGGTCATGTTGGGCTTCCAATGTGTCACTTTTCATGGCGATCGGATCTATCTTGGTCAAAAATCCGCCAATCTCCGTAAATGTTGATGTAAATCGCCGAAACGGAGGCCAAAATGGCATCTTTTGTCTCTTCACCGCCCACGTGATGCCCGTAAGAATTTTACTTTTTGATACGTTGAATTACATCCCGCTGGGCTTCCAACAGTCACTTTTCGTGGCGATCGGATCTATCTTGGGCAAAAATCGCCAATCCCCGTAAATGTTGACGTAAATCGCACTAACGGAGGCCAAAATGGCATCTTTTGTCTCTTCAACCGCCCACGTGATACCGTAAGAATTTTACTTTTTGATACGTTGAATTACATCCCGCTGGGCTTCCAACAGTGTCACTATTCATGGCGATCGGATCTATCTTGGTCAAAAATCTGCCAATCCCCGTAAATGTTGACGTAAATCGCATCTAACGGAGGCCAAAATGGCATCTTTTGTCCTGCTCACCGCCCACGTGATACCCCGTAAGAATTTTACTTTTTGATATGTTGAATTACATCTTGTTGGGCTTCCAACGGGTCACTTTTCGTGGCTTCGGATCTATCTTGGTCAAAAATCTGCCAATCACCGTAAATGTTGATGTAAATCGCATCAACAGAGGCCAAAATGGCATCTTTTGTCTCTTCACCGCCCACGTGATACCGTAAGAATTTTACTTTTCGATCCTCTAAATTAGGTCCTCGTTGGGCTTCCAACAGGTCACTTTTGGTGGCAAATGGATCTATCTTGGTCAAAAATCTGCCAATCCCTAGAAATGTTGATGTAAAATCGCACTAACGGAGGCCAAAATGGTATCTTTTGTCTCTTCACCGCCCACGTGATACCGTTAGAATTTTACTTTTCGATACATTAAATTACATCCTCGTTGGGCTTCCAACAGGTCACTTTTCATGGCGATCGGATCTATCTTGGTCAAAAATCCGCCAATCTCCATAAATGTTGATGTAAATCGCCTCAACGGAGGCCGTAATGACCTTTTTGAAAACCGCCAATTTTGCGAGCCTTCGCGATGCCTATCGACATGGACTTATGGATTTCAAAAATAGCTTTCTACTAGCTTCGCACGGAGTCCGTAATCACTACGTAATGGAGTTACGGAACTCAAAAAATGTCACCGCTTAGGAATCGGGATGTAAATTTCATCAATGGAGGCCAAAATGGCATCTTTGGGCTCCTTAGCTGCCCCATGTGATAACCGTAAGAATTATACTTTTCGATCCTCTAAATTAGGTCATGTTGGGCTTCCAATGTGTCACTTTTCATGGCGATCGGATCTATTTTGGTCAAAAATCCGCCAATCTCCGTAAATGTTGATGTAAATCGCCGAACGAGGCCAAAATGGCATCTTTTGTCTCTTCAAACCGCCCACGTGATACCCGTAAGAATTTTACTTATTGATACGTTGAATTACATCCTATTGGGCTTCCAACAGTCACTTTTTGTGGCGATCGGATCTATCTTGGTCAAAAATCCGCCAATCGCAAGAAATGTTGATGTAAATTGCATGAATGGATGCCAAAATGGCATCTTTTGTCTCTTCAACCGCCCATGTGATACCCGTAAGAATTTTACTTTTCGATACGTTAAATTACATCCTCGCTGGGCTTCCAATGTGTCACTTTTCGTGGCGATCGGATCTATCTTGGTCAAAAATCCGCCAATCTCCATAAATGTTGATAGAAATCGTCCAACGGAGGCCGTAATGACCCTTTTGAAAACCGCCAATTTTGCGAGCCATCGCGATGCCTATCGACATGGACTTATGGATTTCAAAAATAGCTTTCTACTAGCTTCGCACGGAGTCCGTAATCACTACAAATGGAGTTACGGAACTCAATAAATGTCACCGCTTAGGAATCGTGAATGTAAATTTCCCTCAATGGAGGCCAAAATGGCATCTTTGGGCTCCTTAGCTGCCCCACGTGATAACCGTAAGAATTATACTTTTCAATCCTCTAAATTAGGTCATGTTGGGCTTCCAACAGTCACTTTTCATGGCGATCGGATCTATCTTGGTCAAAAATCCGCCAATCTCCGTAAATGTTGATGTAAATCGCCGAACGGAGGCCAAAATGGCATCTTTTGTCTCTTCACCGCCCACGTGATGCCCGTAAGAATTTTACTTTTTGATACGTTGAATTACATCCCCGTTGGGCTTCCAACAGTCACTTTTCGTGGCGATCGGATCTATCTTGGGCAAAAATCTGCCAATCCCCGTAAATGTTGATGTAAAATCGCATCTAACGGAGGCCAAAATGGCATCTTTTGTCTCTTCACCGCCCACGCGATACCCGTAAGAATTTTACTTTTTGATACGTTGAATTACATCCCGTTGGGCTTCCAATGTGTCACTATTCATGGCGATCGGATCTATCTTGGTCAAAAATCTGCCAATCCCCGTAAATGTTGATGTAAATCGCACTAACGGAGGCCAAAATGGCATCTTTTGTCCTGCTCACCGCCTAACGCGATACCGTAAGAATTTTACTTTTTGATATGTTGAATTACATCTTGTTGGGCTTCCAACGGGTCACTTTTCGTGGCTTTCGATCTATCTTGGTCAAAAATTTGCCAATCACCGTAAATGTTGATGTAAATCGCACGTAACAGAGGCCAAAATGGCATCTTTTGTCTCTTCACCGCCCACGTGATACCCGTAAGAATTTTACTTTTCGATCCTCTAAATTAGGTCCCGTTGGGCTTCCAACAGTGTCACTTTTGGTGGCAAATGGATCTATCTTGGTCAAAAATCTGCCAATCCCTAGAAATGTTGATGTAAATCGCACTAACGGAGGCCAAAATGGTATCTTTTGTCTCTTCACCGCCCACGTGATACCAAGTTAGAATTTTACTTTTCGATACATTAAATTACATCCTCGTTGGGCTTCCAACAGGTCACTTTTCATGGCGATCGGATCTATCTTGGTCAAAAATCCGCCAATCTCCATAAATGTTGATGTAAATCGCCTCAACGGAGGCCGTAATGACCTTTTTGAAAACCGCCAATTTTGCGAGCCTTCGCGATGCCTATCAGACATGGACTTATGGATTTCAAAAATAGCTTTCTACTAGCTTCGCACGGAGTCCGTAATCACTACGAATGGAGTTACGGAACTCAAAAAAATGTCACCGCTTAGGAATCGGATGTAAATTTCATCAATGGAGGCCAAAATGGCATCTTTGGGCTCCTTAGCTGCCCCATGTGATAACCGTAAGAATTATACTTTTCGATCCTCTAAATTAGGTCATGTTGGGCTTCCAATGTGTCACTTTTCATGGCGATCGGATCTATTTTGGTCAAAAATCCGCCAATCTCCGTAAATGTTGATGTAAATCGCCGAACGGAGGCCAAAATGGCATCTTTTGTCTCTTCACCGCCCACGTGATACCGTAAGAATTTTACTTATTGATACGTTGAATTACATCCTATTGGGCTTCCAACAGTCACTTTTTGTGGCGATCGGATCTATCTTGGTCAAAAATCCGCCAATCGCAAGAAATGTTGATGTAAATCGCATGAATGGATGCCAAAATGGCATCTTTTGTCTCTTCACCGCCCATGTGATACCCGTAAGAATTTTACTTTTCGATACGTTAAATTACATCCCGCTGGGCTTCCAAATGTGTCACTTTTCGTGGCGATCGGATCTATCTTGGTCAAAAATCCGCCAATCTCCATAAATGTTGATAGAAATCGTCCCAACGGAGGCCGTAATGACCTCTTTTGAAAACCGCCAATTTTGCGAAGCCATCGCGATGCCTATCGACATGGACTTATGGATTTCAAAAATAGCTTTCTACTAGCTTCGCACGGAGTCCGTAATCACTACAAATGGAGTTACGGAACTCAATAAATGTCACCGCTAGGAATCGTAATGTAAATTTCCCCTCGAATGGAGGCCAAAATGGCATCTTTTGGGCTCCTTAGCTGCCCCACGTGATAACCGTAAGAATTATACTTTTCAATCCTCTAAATTAGGTCATGTTGGGCTTCCAATGTGTCACTTTTCATGGCGATCGGATCTATCTTGGTCAAAAATCCGCCAATCTCCGTAAATGTTGATGTAAATCGCCGAACGGAGGCCAAAATGGCATCTTTTGTCTCTTCACCGCCCACGTGATGCCCGTAAGAATTTTACTTTTTGATACGTTGAATTACATCCCGTTGGGCTTCCAACAGTCACTTTTCGCGGGCGATCGGATCTATCTTGGGCAAAAATCTGCCAATCCCCGTAAATGTTGACGAAATCGCATCTAAACGGAGGCCAAAATGGCATCTTTTGTCTCTTCAACCGCCCACGTGATACCCGTAAGAATTTTACTTTTGATACGCTGAATTACATCCTCGTTGGGCTTCCAACAGGTCACTATTCATGGCGATCGGATCTATCTTGGTCAAAAATCTGCCAATCCCCGTAAATGTTGATGTAAATCGCATCTAACGGAGGCCAAAATGGCATCTTTTGTCCTGCTCACCGCCCACGTGATACCGTAAGAATTTTACTTTTTGATATGTTGAATTACATCTTGTTGGGCTTCCAACGGGTCACTTTTCGTGGCTTCGATCTATCTTGGTCAAAAATCTGCCAATCACCGTAAATGTTGATGTAAATCGCATCTAACAGAGGCCAAAATGGCATCTTTTGTCTCTTCACCGCCCACGTGATACCCGTAAGAATTTTACTTTTCGATCCTCTAAATTAGGTCCCGTTGGGCTTCCAACAGTGTCACTTTTGGTGGCAAATGGATCTATCTTGGTCAAAAATCTGCCAATCCCTAGAAATGTTGATGTAAATCGCATCGAACGGAGGCCAAAATGGTATCTTTTGTCTCTTCACCGCCCCACGTGATACCAAGTAGAATTTTACTTTTCGATACATTAAATTACATCCTCGTTGGGCTTCCAATGTGTCACTTTTCATGGCGATCGGATCTATCTTGGTCAAAAATCCGCCAATCTCCATAAATGTTGATGTAAATCGCCTCAACGGAGGCCGTAATGACCTTTTTGAAAACCGCCAATTTTTGCGAGCCTTCGCGATGCCTATAAGACATGGACTTATGGATTTCAAAAATAGCTTTTACTAGCTTCGCACGGAGTCCGTAATCACTACGTAATGGAGTTACGGAACTCAAAAAATGTCACCGCTTAGGAATCGTGATGTAAATTTCATCAATGGAGGCCAAAATGGCATCTTTGGGCTCCTTAGCTGCCCCATGTGATAACCGTAAGAATTATACTTTTCGATCCTCTAAATTAGGTCATGTTGGGCTTCCAAATGTGTCACTTTTCATGGCGATCGGATCTATTTTGGTCAAAAATCCGCCAATCTCCGTAAATGTTGACAGTAAATCGCCGAACGGAGGCCAAAATGGCATCTTTTGTCTCTTCAACCGCCCAATGATACCGTAAGAATTTTACTTATTGATACGTTGAATTACATCCTATTGGGCTTCCAACAGTCACTTTTTGTGGCGAATCGGATCTATCTTGGTCAAAAATCCGCCAATCGCAAGAAATGTTGATGTAAATCGCATGAATGGATGCCAAAATGGCATCTTTTGTCTCTTCAAATTGCCATGTGATACCGTAAGAATTTTACTTTTCGATACGTTAAATTACATCCCCGTTGGGCTTCCAATGTGTCACTTTTCGTGGCGATCGGATCTATCTTGGTCAAAAATCCGCCAATCTCCATAAATGTTGATAGAAATCGTCCCGAACGGAGGCCGTAATGACCTCTTTTGAAAACCGCCAATTTTGCGAGCCATCGCGATGCCTATCGACATGGACTTATGGATTTCAAAAATAGCTTTCTACTAGCTTCGCACGGAGTCCGTAATCACTACAAATGGAGTTACGGAACTCAATAAATGTCACCGCTAGGAATCGTAATGTAAATTTCCTCAATGGAGGCCAAAATGGCATCTTTTGGGCTCCTTAGCTGCCCCACGTGATAACCGTAAGAATTATACTTTTCAATCCTCTAAATTAGGTCATGTTGGGCTTCCAACAGTGTCACTTTTCATGGCGATCGGATCTATCTTGGTCAAAAATCCGCCAATCTCCGTAAATGTTGATGTAATCGCCGAACGAGGCCAAAATGGCATCTTTTGTCTCTTCACCGCCCACGTGATGCCCGTAAGAATTTTACTTTTTGATACGTTGAATTACATCCCGTTGGGCTTCCAACAGTCACTTTTCGTGGCGATCGGATCTATCTTGGGCAAAAATCTCGCCAATTTAAATGTTGATGTAAATCGCATCTAACGGAGGCCAAAATGGCATCTTTTGTCTCTTCACCGCCCACGTGATACCCGTAAGAATTTTACTTTTTGATACGTTGAATTACATCCCGTTGGGCTTCCAAAGTCACTATTCATGGCGATCGGATCTATCTTGGTCAAAAATCTGCCAATCCCCGTAAATGTTGATGTAAATCGCATCTAACGGAGGCCAAAATGGCATCTTTTGTCTGCTCACCGCCCACGTGATACCGTAAGAATTTTACTTTTTGATATGTTGAATTACATCTTGTTGGGCTTCCAACGGGTCACTTTTCGTGGCTTCGGATCTATCTTGGTCAAAAATCTGCCAATCACCGTAAATGTTGATGTAAATCGAACAGAGGCCAAAATGGCATCTTTTGTCTCTTCAACCGCCTAACGTGATACCGTAAGAATTTTACTTTTCGATCCTCTAAATTAGGTCCCGTTGGGCTTCCAACAGTCACTTTTGGTGGCAAATGGATCTATCTTGGTCAAAAATCTGCCAATCCCTAGAAATGTTGATGTAAATTCGCATGAAACGGAGGCCAAAATGGTATCTTTTGTCTCTTCAAACCGCCCACGTGATACCAAGTAGAATTTTACTTTTCGATACATTAAATTACATCCTCGTTGGGCTTCCAACAGGTCACTTTTCATGGCGATCGGATCTATCTTGGTCAAAAATCCGCCAATCTCCATAAATGTTGATGTAAATCGCCTCTAACGGAGGCCGTAATGACCTTTTTGAAAACCGCCAATTTTGCGAGCCTTCGCGATGCCTATCGACATGGACTTATGGATTTCAAAAATAGCTTTTACTAGCTTCGCACGGAGTCCGTAATCACTATTTAATGGAGTTACGAACTCAAAAAATGTCACCGCTTAGGAATCATGATGTAAATTTCATCAATGGAGGCCAAAATGGCATCTTTGGGCTCCTTAGCTGCCCCATGTGATAACCGTAAGAATTATACTTTTTGATCCTCTAAATTAGGTCATGTTGGGCTTCCAACAAAGTGTCACTTTTCATGGCGATCGGATCTATTTTGGTCAAAAATCCGCCAATCTCCGTAAATGTTGATGTAAATCGCCGAACGGAGGCCAAAATGGCATCTTTTGTCTCTTCAAACCGCCCACGATGATACCGTAAGAATTTTACTTATTGATACGTTGAATTACATCCTATTGGGCTTCCAACAGTCACTTTTTGTGGCGATCGGATCTATCTTGGTCAAAAATCCGCCAATCGCAAGAAATGTTGATGTAAATCGCATGAATGGATGCCAAAATGGCATCTTTTGTCTCTTCACCGCCCATGTGATACCCGTAAGAATTTTACTTTTCGATACGTTAAATTACATCCTCGTTGGGCTTCCAACAGTCACTTTTCGTGGCGATCGGATCTATCTTGGTCAAAAATCCGCCAATCTCCATAAATGTTGATAGAAATCGTCCCAACGGAGGCCGTAATGACCTCTTTTGAAAACCGCCAATTTTGCGAGCCATCGCGATGCCTATCGACATGGACTTATGGATTTCAAAAATAGCTTTTACTAGCTTCGCACGGAGTCCGTAATCACTACAAATGGAGTTACGGAACTCAATAAATGTCACCGCTAGGAATCGTGAATGTAAATTTCCCCGAATGGAGGCCAAAATGGCATCTTTGGGCTCCTTAGCTGCCCCACGTGATAACCGTAAGAATTATACTTTTCAATCCTCTAAATTAGGTCATGTTGGGCTTCCAAATGTGTCACTTTTCATGGCGCATCGGATCTATCTTGGTCAAAAATCCGCCAATCTCCGTAAATGTTGACGTAAAATCGCCGAACGGAGGCCAAAATGGCATCTTTTGTCTCTTCACCGCCCACGTGATGCCCGTAAGAATTTTACTTTTTGATACGTTGAATTACATCCCGTTGGGCTTCCAACAGTCACTTTTCGCGGGCGATCGGATCTATCTTGGGCAAAAATCTGCCAATCCCCGTAAATGCTGATGTAAATCGCATCTAACGGAGGCCAAAATGGCATCTTTTGTCTCTTCAACCGCCCACGTGATACCGTAAGAATTTTACTTTTTGATACGTTGAATTACATCCTCGTTGGGCTTCCAACAGTGTCACTATTCATGGCGATCGGATCTATCTTGGTCAAAAATCTGCCAATCCCCGTAAATGTTGATGTAAATCGCATCTAACGGAGGCCAAAATGGCATCTTTTGTCTGCTCACCGCCCACGTGATACCGTAAGAATTTTACTTTTTGATATGTTGAATTACATCTTGTTGGGCTTCCAACGGGTCACTTTTCGTGGCTTCGATCTATCTTGGTCAAAAATTTGCCAATCACCGTAAATGTTGATGTAAATCGCACGCAACAGAGGCCAAAATGGCATCTTTTGTCTCTTCACCGCCCACGTGATACCCGTAAGAATTTTACTTTTCGATCCTCTAAATTAGGTCCCCGTTGGGCTTCCAAATGTGTCACTTTTGGTGGCAAATGGATCTATCTTGGTCAAAAATCTGCCAATCCCTAGAAATGTTGATGTAAATCGCATCTAACGAGGCCAAAATGGTATCTTTTGTCTCTTCGCGCCCATGTGATACCCGTTAGAATTTTACTTTTCGATACATTAAATTACATCCTCGTTGGGCTTCCAACAGGTCACTTTTCATGGCGATCGGATCTATCTTGGTCAAAAATCGCCAATCTCCATAAATGTTGATGTAAATCGCCTCAACGGAGGCCGTAATGACCTTTTTGAAAACCGCCAATTTTGCGAGCCTTCGCGATGCCTATCGACATGGACTTATGGATTTCAAAAATAGCTTTTACTAGCTTCGCACGGAGTCCGTAATCACTACGTAATGGAGTTACGGAACTCAAAAAATGTCACCGCTTAGGAATCGGGATGTAAATTTCATCAATGGAGGCCAAAATGGCATCTTTGGGCTCCTTAGCTGCCCCATGTGATAACCGTAAGAATTATACTTTTCGATCCTCTAAATTAGGTCATGTTGGGCTTCCAATGTGTCACTTTTCATGGCGATCGGATCTATTTTGGTCAAAAATCCGCCAATCTCCGTAAATGTTGATGTAAATCGCCGAACGGAGGCCAAAATGGCATCTTTTGTCTCTTCACCGCCCACGTGATACCCGTAAGAATTTTACTTATTGATACGTTGAATTACATCCTATTGGGCTTCCAACAGTCACTTTTTGTGGCGATCGGATCTATCTTGGTCAAAAATCCGCCAATCGCAAGAAATGTTGATGTAAATCGCATGAATGGATGCCAAAATGGCATCTTTTGTCTCTTCACCGCCCATGTGATACCCGTAAGAATTTTACTTTTCGATACGTTAAATTACATCCTCGCTGGGCTTCCAACAGTCACTTTTCGTGGCGATCGGATCTATCTTGGTCAAAAATCGCCAATCTCCATAAATGTTGATAGAAATCGTCCGAACGGAGGCCGTAATGACCTCTTTTGAAAACCGCCAATTTTGCGAGCCATCGCGATGCCTATCGACATGGACTTATGGATTTCAAAAATTTCTTTACTAGCTTCGCACGGAGTCCGTAATCACTACAAATGGAGTTACGGAACTCAATAAATGTCACCGCTTAGGAATCGTGAATGTAAATTTTCCCTCAATGGAGGCCAAAATGGCATCTTTGGGCTCCTTAGCTGCCCCACGTGATAACCGTAAGAATTATACTTTTCAATCCTCTAAATTAGGTCATGTTGGGCTTCCAATGTGTCACTTTTCATGGCGATCGGATCTATCTTGGTCAAAAATCCGCCAATCTCCGTAAATGTTGATGTAAATCTGCCGAACGGAGGCCAAAATGGCATCTTTTGTCTCTTCAACCGCCCCACGTGATGCCCGTAAGAATTTTACTTTTTGATACGTTGAATTACATCCCGTTGGGCTTCCAACAGTGTCACTTTTCGCGGGCGATCGATCTATCTTGGGCAAAAAATCGCCAATCCCCGTAAATGTTGACGTAAATCGCATCTAACGGAGGCCAAAATGGCATCTTTTGTCTCTTCACCGCCCACGTGATACCGTAAGAATTTTACTTTTTGATACGTTGAATTACATCCCCGTTGGGCTTCCAACAGTCACTATTCATGGCGATCGATCTATCTTGGTCAAAAATCCGCCAATCCCCGTAAATGTTGATAAAATCGCATCTAACGGAGGCCAAAATGGCATCTTTTGTCCTGCTCACCGCCCACGTGATACCCGTAAGAATTTTACTTTTTGATATGTTGAATTACATCTTGTTGGGCTTCCAACGGGTCACTTTTCGTGGCTTCGATCTATCTTGGTCAAAAATCTGCCAATCACCGTAAATGTTGATGTAAATCGCATCTAACAGAGGCCAAAATGGCATCTTTTGTCTCTTCACCGCCCACGTGATACCCGTAAGAATTTTACTTTTCGATCCTCTAAATTAGGTCCCGTTGGGCTTCCAACAGTCACTTTTGGTGGCAAATGGATCTATCTTGGTCAAAAATCTGCCAATCCCTAGAAATGTTGATGTAAATCGCATCTAACGGAGGCCAAAATGGTATCTTTTGTCTCTTCACCGCCCACGTGATGATACCAAGTAGAATTTTACTTTTCGATACATTAAATTACATCCTCGTTGGGCTTCCAACAGTCACTTTTCATGGCGATCGGATCTATCTTGGTCAAAAATCCGCCAATCTCCATAAATGTTGATGTAAATCGCCTCGAACGGAGGCCGTAATGACCTTTTTGAAAACCGCCAATTTTGCGAGCCTTCGCGATGCCTATAAGACATGGACTTATGGATTTCAAAAATAGCTTTCTACTAGCTTCGCACGGAGTCCGTAATCACTACGAATGGAGTTACGGAACTCAAAAAATGTCACCGCTAGGAATCGCGGGATGTAAATTTCATCGAATGGAGGCCAAAATGGCATCTTTGGGCTCCTTAGCTGCCCCATGTGATAACCGTAAGAATTATACTTTTTGATCCTCTAAATTAGGTCATGTTGGGCTTCCAACAGTCACTTTTCATGGCGATCGATCTATTTTGGTCAAAAATCCGCCAATCTCCGTAAATGTTGATGTAAATCGCCGAACGGAGGCCAAAATGGCATCTTTTGTCTCTTCACCGCCCACGTGATACCCGTAAGAATTTTACTTATTGATACGTTGAATTACATCCTATTGGGCTTCCAACAGTCACTTTTTGTGGCGATCGGATCTATCTTGGTCAAAAATCCGCCAATCGCAAGAAATGTTGATGTAAATCGCATGAATGGATGCCAAAATGGCATCTTTTGTCTCTTCAAACCGCCCATGTGATACCCGTAAGAATTTTACTTTTCGATACGTTAAATTACATCCTCGTTGGGCTTCCAATGTGTCACTTTTCGTGGCGATCGGATCTATCTTGGTCAAAAATCGCCAATCTCCATAAATGTTGATAGAAATCGTCCGAACGGAGGCCGTAATGACCTCTTTTGAAAACCGCCAATTTTGCGAGCCATCGCGATGCCTATCGACATGGACTTATGGATTTCAAAAATAGCTTTTACTAGCTTCGCACGGAGTCCGTAATCACTACAAATGGAGTTACGGAACTCAATAAATGTCACCGCTTAGGAATCGTGAATGTAAATTTCCTCGAATGGAGGCCAAAATGGCATCTTTGGGCTCCTTAGCTGCCCCACGTGATAACCGTAAGAATTATACTTTTCAATCCTCTAAATTAGGTCATGTTGGGCTTCCAACAGTCACTTTTCATGGCGATCGGATCTATCTTGGTCAAAAATCCGCCAATCTCCGTAAATGTTGACGTAAATCGCCGAACGGAGGCCAAAATGGCATCTTTTGTCTCTTCACCGCCCACGTGATGCCCGTAAGAATTTTACTTTTTGATACGTTGAATTACATCCTCGTTGGGCTTCCAACAGTCACTTTTCGTGGCGATCGGATCTATCTTGGGCAAAAATCTGCCAATCCCCGTAAATGTTGATGTAAATCGCACGAACGGAGGCCAAAATGGCATCTTTTGTCTCTTCTTCCGCCGCCCACGTGATACCGTAAGAATTTTACTTTTTGATACGTTGAATTACATCCCGTTGGGCTTCCAACAGTCACTATTCATGGCGATCGGATCTATCTTGGTCAAAAATCTGCCAATCCCCGTAAATGTTGACAGTAAATCGCATCTAACGGAGGCCAAAATGGCATCTTTTGTCTGCTCACCGCCCACGTGATACCCGTAAGAATTTTACTTTTTGATATGTTGAATTACATCTTGTTGGGCTTCCAACGGGTCACTTTTCGTGGCTTCGATCTATCTTGGTCAAAAATCTGCCAATCACCGTAAATGTTGACAGTAAATCGCACGAACAGAGGCCAAAATGGCATCTTTTGTCTCTTCAACCGCCCACGTGATACCCGTAAGAATTTTACTTTTCGATCCTCTAAATTAGGTCCCGTTGGGCTTCCAACAGTCACTTTTGGTGGCAAATGGATCTATCTTGGTCAAAAATCTGCCAATCCCTAGAAATGTTGATGTAAATCGCATCTAACGGAGGCCAAAATGGTATCTTTTGTCTCTTCAAACCGCCCACACGTGATACCCAAGTAGAATTTTACTTTTCGATACATTAAATTACATCCTCGCTGGGCTTCCAACAGGTCACTTTTCATGGCGATCGGATCTATCTTGGTCAAAAATCTGCCAATCTCCATAAATGTTGATGTAAATCGCCCCAACGGAGGCCGTAATGACCTTTTTGAAAACCGCCAATTTTGCGAGCCTTCGCGATGCCTATCGACATGGACTTATGGATTTCAAAAATAGCTTTTACTAGCTTCGCACGGAGTCCGTAATCACTACGAATGGAGTTACGGAACTCAAAAAATGTCACCGCTTAGGAATCGCGGGATGTAAATTTCAATCAATGGAGGCCAAAATGGCATCTTTTGGGCTCCTTAGCTGCCCCATGTGATAACCGTAAGAATTATACTTTTGATCCTCTAAATTAGGTCATGTTGGGCTTCCAACATGTGTCACTTTTCATGGCGATCGGATCTATTTTGGTCAAAAATCCGCCAATCTCCGTAAATGTTGATGTAAATCTTCGAACGGAGGCCAAAATGGCATCTTTTGTCTCTTCAAACCGCCCACGTGATACCGTAAGAATTTTACTTATTGATACGTTGAATTACATCCTATTGGGCTTCCAACAGTCACTTTTTGTGGCGATCGGATCTATCTTGGTCAAAAATCCGCCAATCGCAAGAAATGTTGATGTAAATCTGCATGAATGGATGCCAAAATGGCATCTTTTGTCTCTTCACCGCCCATGTGATACCGTAAGAATTTTACTTTTCGATACGTTAAATTACATCCCGTTGGGCTTCCAATGTGTCACTTTTCGTGGCGATCGGATCTATCTTGGTCAAAAATCCGCCAATCTCCATAAATGTTGATAGAAATCGTCCGAACGGAGGCCGTAATGACCTCTTTTGAAAACCGCCAATTTTGCGAGCCATCGCGATGCCTATCGACATGGACTTATGGATTTCAAAAATAGCTTTCTACTAGCTTCGCACGGAGTCCGTAATCACTACAAATGGAGTTACGGAACTCAATAAATGTCACCGCTTAGGAATCAGAATGTAAATTTCCCTCAATGGAGGCCAAAATGGCATCTTTGGGCTCCTTAGCTGCCCCACGTGATAACCGTAAGAATTATACTTTTCAATCCTCTAAATTAGGTCATGTGGGCTTTCCAACAGTCACTTTTCATGGCGATCGGATCTATCTTGGTCAAAAATCCGCCAATCTCCGTAAATGTTGATGTAAATCGCCGAACGGAGGCCAAAATGGCATCTTTTGTCTCTTCACCGCCTAACGTGATGCCCGTAAGAATTTTACTTTTTGATACGTTGAATTACATCCTCGTTGGGCTTCCAATGTGTCACTTTTCGCGGCGGGCGATCGGATCTATCTTGGGCAAAAATCGCCAATCCCCGTAAATGTTGATGTAAATCGCATCTAACGGAGGCCAAAATGGCATCTTTTGTCTCTTCACCGCCTAACGTGATACCGTAAGAATTTTACTTTTTGATACGTTGAATTACATCCCCGCTGGGCTTCCAACAGTCACTATTCATGGCGATCGGATCTATCTTGGTCAAAAATCTGCCAATCCCCGTAAATGTTGACAGTAAATCGCGCACTAACGGAGGCCAAAATGGCATCTTTTTGTCTGCTCACCGCCCACGTGATACCCGTAAGAATTTTACTTTTTGATATGTTGAATTACATCTTGTTGGGCTTCCAACGGGTCACTTTTCGTGGCTTCGATCTATCTTGGTCAAAAATTTGCCAATCACCGTAAATGTTGATGTAAATCGCATCTAACAGAGGCCAAAATGGCATCTTTTGTCTCTTCAAACGCCCACGTGATACCGTAAGAATTTTACTTTTCGATCCTCTAAATTAGGTCCCGTTGGGCTTCCAACAAGGTCACTTTTGGTGGCAAATGGATCTATCTTGGTCAAAAATCTGCCAATCCCTAGAAATGTTGATGTAAATCGCACTAACGGAGGCCAAAATGGTATCTTTTGTCTCTTCACCGCCCACGTGATACCTAGTTAGAATTTTACTTTTCGATACATTAAATTACATCCTCGTTGGGCTTCCAAATGTGTCACTTTTCATGGCGCATCGGATCTATCTTGGTCAAAAATCGCCAATCTCCATAAATGTTGATGTAAATCGCCTCAACGGAGGCCGTAATGACCTTTTTGAAAACCGCCAATTTTGCGAGCCTTCGCGATGCCTATCGACATGGACTTATGGATTTCAAAAATAGCTTTCTACTAGCTTTCGCACGGAGTCCGTAATCACTACGAATGGAGTTACGGAACTCAAAAATGTCACCGCTTAGGAATCGGGATGTAAATTTCATCAATGGAGGCCAAAATGGCATCTTTGGGCTCCTTAGCTGCCCCATGTGATAACCGTAAGAATTATACTTTTCGATCCTCTAAATTAGGTCATGTTGGGCTTCCCATGTGTCACTTTTCATGGCGATCGGATCTATTTTGGTCAAAAATCCGCCAATCTCCGTAAATGTTGATGTAAATCGCCGAACGGAGGCCAAAATGGCATCTTTTGTCTCTTCACCGCCCAATGATACCCGTAAGAATTTTACTTATTGATACGTTGAATTACATCCTATTGGGCTTCCAACAGTCACTTTTTGTATGATCGGATCTATCTTGGTCAAAAATCCGCCAATCGCAAGAAATGTTGATGTAAATTGCATGAATGGATGCCAAAATGGCATCTTTTGTCTCTTCACCGCCCATGTGATACCCGTAAGAATTTTACTTTTCGATACGTTAAATTACATCCTTGGGCTTCCAACAGTCACTTTTCGCGGGCGATCGGATCTATCTTGGTCAAAAATCGCCAATCTCCATAAATGTTGATAGAAATCGTCCCAACGGAGGCCGTAATGACCTCTTTTGAAAACCGCCAATTTTATGCGAGCCATCGCGATGCCTATCGCATATGGACTTATGGATTTCAAAAATAGCTTTTACTAGCTTCGCACGGAGTCCGTAATCACTACAAATGGAGTTACGGAACTCAATAAATGTCACCGCTTAGGAATCGTGAATGTAAATTTCCCTCAATGGAGGCCAAAATGGCATCTTTGGGCTCCTTAGCCGCCCCACGTGATAACCGTAAGAATTATACTTTTCAACCTCTAAATTAGGTCATGTTGGGCTTCCAACAGTCACTTTTCATGGCGACCGGATCTATCTTGGTCAAAAATCCGCCAATCTCCGTAAATGTTGATGTAAATCGCCGAACGGAGGCCAAAATGGCATCTTTTGTCTCTTCAAACCGCCCACGTGATGCCCCGTAAGAATTTTACTTTTTGATACGTTGAATTACATCCTCGTTGGGCTTCCAATGTGTCACTTTTCGGGGCGATCGGATCTATCTTGGGCAAAAAATCTGCCAATCCCCGTAAATGTTGACAGTAAATCGCACTAACGGAGGCCAAAATGGCATCTTTTGTCTCTTCAACCGCCCACGCGATACCGTAAGAATTTTACTTTTTGATACGTTGAATTACATCCTCGTTGGGCTTCCAACAGTCACTATTCATGGCGATCGGATCTATCTTGGTCAAAAATCCGCCAATCCCCGTAAATGTTGACGTAAATCGCACTAACGGAGGCCAAAATGGCATCTTTTGTCCGCTCACCGCCCACGTGATACCCGTAAGAATTTTACTTTTTGATATGTTGAATTACATCTTGTTGGGCTTCCAACGGGTCACTTTTCGTGGCTTCGGATCTATCTTGGTCAAAAATCTGCCAATCACCGTAAATGTTGATGTAAATCGCACTAACAGAGGCCAAAATGGCATCTTTTGTCTCTTCACCGCCCACGTGATACCTGTAAGAATTTTACTTTTCGATCCTCTAAATTAGGTCCCGTTGGGCTTCCAACAGTGTCACTTTTGGTGGCAAATGGATCTATCTTGGTCAAAAATCTGCCAATCCCTAGAAATGTTGATGTAAATCGCATCTAACCGAGGCCAAAATGGTATCTTTTGTCTCTTCACCGCCCACGTGATACCCGTTAGAATTTTACTTTTCGATACATTAAATTACATCCCCGTTGGGCTTCCAACAGTCACTTTTCATGGCGATCGATCTATCTTGGTCAAAAATCCGCCAATCTCCATAAATGTTGATGTAAATCGCCTCAACGGAGGCCGTAATGACCTTTTTGAAAACCGCCAATTTTGCGAGCCTTCGCGATGCCTATCGACATGGACTTATGGATTTCAAAAATAGCTTTCTACTAGCTTCGCAGACGGAGTCCGTAATCACTACGTAATGGAGTTACGGAACTCAAAAAATGTCACCGCTAGGAATCGCGGGATGTAAATTTCATCAATGGAGGCCAAAATGGCATCTTTGGGCTCCTTAGCTGCCCCATGTGATAACCGTAAGAATTATACTTTTCGATCCTCTAAATTAGGTCATGTTGGGCTTCCAATGTGTCACTTTTCATGGCGATCGGATCTATTTTGGTCAAAAATCCGCCAATCTCCGTAAATGTTGATGTAAATCGCCGAACGGAGGCCAAAATGGCATCTTTTTGTCTCTTCACCTGCCCACGTGATACCTGTAAGAATTTTACTTATTGATACGTTGAATTACATCCTATTGGGCTTCCAACAGTCACTTTTGTGGCGATCGGATCTATCTTGGTCAAAAATCCGCCAATCGCAAAGAAATGTTGATGTAAATTGCATGAATGGATGCCAAAATGGCATCTTTTGTCTCTTCAACGCCCATGTGATACCTCGTAAGAATTTTACTTTTCGATACGTTAAATTACATCCCGCTGGGCTTCCAACAGTCACTTTTCGTGGCGATCGGATCTATCTTGGTCAAAAATCCGCCAATCTCCATAAATGTTGATAGAAATCGTCCAACGGAGGCCGAATGACCTCTTTTGAAAACCGCCAATTTTTGCGAGCCATCGCGATGCCTATCGACATGGACTTATGGATTTCAAAAATAGCTTTTACTAGCTTCGCGACGGAGTCCGTAATCACTACAAATGGAGTTACGGAACTCAATAAATGTCACCGCTAGGAATCGTGAA
>JADLZK010006483.1:0-235706 GCA_015847255.1 Hyparrhenia diplandra
TTGTTTTCAATTCGAATGTATCCATACACCTAATAATAAAGTTCTATAAACTACTATTCATTACAAATCAACACATAGTTTTCTTATGTTTTTAAACAAAATATTTGAAAGTTAATTGTGGTCAAAGTGTTATAAGTTTGCTAATCCCACTACTAAAAAAGAACGAAACGCTTGAGACTCTACCAGGTGGGCGACGCGCCGCCCACTTCACACACTCGGCCGGCGTGCTCCCCCCACATGTTTGGCTAGGACAACCCCCGTAGTTTGCATGCATGCTAAGAAAAGAAAACTATTATTTTCATCCCACTAGATCTGAAGAAGATCTAATCAAATATTTTGTGAACGATAGATTAGAATGGATAGACGCAGGTGAACGCAAGGAACATGATTATACCATCAAAGAAAACGAGAAGGAAAAAAAAACTAAACAAATCTCCATGGATTCGATTTGGTCCTATTAAAAACTCAATGCCGCTAACAAGAAAATTAAAAAGCTTTGGGGCATGCGTTCCACCTCAAGCGGTCGGAGCTTGATGCCGAGCAAGAATGAGATAGCGTTGTATTAGCAATCATGAGCTTTGATGAATGTAGCTAATTGCATCCCCGATGTTTCATATGCCCGATTCACTACCTCCCTAGAATTTGTATCCATACTATGTACACATTCTAAAATCAAAAAAGTATTATTTATGAATCACTAATATGTAAATATTTTGTTATTCACGATATTTGAATTCGAACAAAGAAAATTTTATTCATGTTTCTTGCTTCAAGAAAGAATTATAGTTGACATGCAATTAGTTTGACACGTCTATAATTTTTATGGTATATGCACCGCCCATTTTAAAAAGATGAGAATTACGGGGATCAAGCAAACTCGTGTTCAGAAGAAAGTATTTCTCTCATACAAAGTATAATGATCTAAACCGTTGAAAAACAAAGGTAGCTTTTAAAAAGAAGAAATTATTTCTCTCGCATAAAAGTATAATGATCTAAACCGTTGAAAAATAAAGGTAGCTTAAAAATTATAAGCATAGGAAATATAAAATATAAAGCCTACAACTGTGGTATATTGTTATCTTCTTTTCTCACACAACTATTATAAGTACAAGTTTGTAATCTTTTTGATTAAAATAAAGTCTATAATCTTATTGGAAGTATATAATCTTATTGAACGAAAATGTTAAGTGGGGCGTTATAATGCCCATATAGCAACGCACGGGCATGATCCTAGTTAAGCTAAAGCATCACATGTTTCTAGTGAGGGACGGGAATCAATACGAAATTTCCTCTTATTTTATATTTCCTCCGTACCACAAAGAATGCAACTCTCACGTCCAGTCAAACAATCTAACTTTAATTAACCACTCTATATAAAAAGTACTAACATGTCAGCTGCAGTTAGGGCGAGCCCGTCGCACACGTGGCGCCTAAGTGGCCGCCACCGTGGTGTCCACCTGGACCCACGTGGCACCCACATGAAGAAGAGGGGCATTCCTGTGTACACAATGTAAATTGCTAGGTGCACCCGAAGCTTGTACCACAGGGTATCATAAATAGTATTTCCCATGTCAAATAAATTTCTAGAAAAATGTAAATTCATTATTTGATTTATAGAATTTTATCATGTATTTAGTTCCAATTTTATTTACATGATAAAATTATATTATAATATTACCCTAATGATCTAATTAGAGATTAATATTATAAAAACGATATCTCATGCATATTAACTCCGTTTAGCGTGAAACGACTTCCATAATTCATCTAAAATCTAGCTCTACGCATCTAACCCATTGCCACCATAATATTCTATGCTTGTTTTGGTTGCTCTAGTTCAAACTAGGTTATCGACGACGCGCCATAGTTCTACATCGACCCGATTAGGAGCTTCGTCCGAGGAAAGCTAGAAAACGTTCGACGCCATGCCGATTCAGTAAGAACCTCCTAGGCAAGTCCTTACCCCTCCCTAATCCTGACCTTTAATTAAGTAATAACGATAATGATGTTTAAATAAGAAACGAGAGATCGTGGGTTATTATCGTATGCGATATGCGATTATGAGATGATGATGAGCCGAAAGTGCTCAATGTTATTTATGAAGCCGAGTGCCCGATATTATTAAGTGGCTAGGTGCCTAGTTATTTGATGAGATGTTGTTGACATACGATAATAGCCATGATTGTTCATTAATATGAATAATGATGATAAGATGAACCCAATCAAAAGGTGAGTGGTGTTAGTCCGGTAGAGCCTAAATACCACATCGGGAATCGCCGCGAGGGATTCTGCGAGGAGAGATACTCGCCTCCTTAAGGACCGGTTCATAGACCTTCTACCTAGTGCGATATTGCGCATGACCACACGTCGGTATGGGACGGCTTGATTCCGCACCCCGTTGGGTTGAGGTATAATTTTGAACCAAGGTGGCCGGTGTAGGCAAACGACCTATCAGGAGCAGACATGGGGAGAGTGGCCCCATGGTCCGGTTGGCGTGGTTGCTATGTGATCCTCCACGTAAGTTGTGTTGGGGCGTGGTGACGCCGTTTGTGCACAGATTTATGATTGATGATTTCTGAGTATGATGTTTGACAATATTGGTTGGGTAATGAGGTATTACCCGTAAAGCCGTGGGTGATGTGGTATCACCGTATTGTCTAGGATGATGCGTCATCCTTTCCAACCCCCGAGAAGTCGTGTGAGGATTATACCAACATACCTAGGGTAGCACCCAAGCGGGTACGGGATCTCGTTGGGCCTGTCGGAACCAAACCGGATGGGAAAGATAGTGCCCGTCGTGTGGGGAAAGTGTACAACCTCTGCAGAGTTATTTCAATCTATTCGAATAGCCACGTCCTTGGAATGGGCAAATGCTAGGTCTGAACATCTATGATTAGACTCCACTTTGATGATGACTAACTTTGTGGTGCCAAGTCGCTGATGATATGATATAACCCGGGGAACTAGCGAGAGCAGATTTTAGAGACTCGCTAGGGGCCCAAACCCTAATAACACATACACCATCTGGTTTGGACTTGTTGAGTACGTTTGTACTCACCCCTCTATTTTTACAGATATCGGCACATGTGAAGGTAAGATCGACGACAAGGTAGAAGACCGCGTATCGTAGGAGTTCGCGAAGTGTTTGCTTAGGAGAAGGACGTTGAAGCCCAGAATTCATCCATGCACAAGTCTGCTTGTGGAGTACGGGGCAGTGTCATAGTTAATCCACCACTTCTTGATTGGCCAACTCTGATATTGTAACCCCGATTGGTGACCTTTTTGTCGCCACTGTAAGCCCCTTTCTACCCTATATTTATACGCTCCGTTACTATTATTTCGTGTACCATTATTCGTGACTAATAGACGTGTTTGTGGCGTGATCCTCGCGCAAACACGTGTGATTAACGACCCATTAAAAGTGGGGCGTGATGATTTTTATAAAACACAACTAGGTGATATCAATCGTCATCATCAAAAGATGGAGTCGGTACTAAAGACTTACAAAGTCACCTAGACGTCTTCTATGAAGAGCCATGTCGCTTATCACCAAAAAATAGTGTCATAGATCCTAGGATATCTATAAAAAATTGCAAGCACCCGTTTATGTTAATGAATTAACTTTCGCAGACAGTCACCATAAGAGCAACTCCAAGAGATGTGCTATCCTTGATAGGTAGGCTATATATTGCTTTTCTATAGAAAAAAATTGAACTCCAACAACATAACATGCTATATGGTTTTACAAAATAGCAAACATGTTATCCCTAAAACCTCGATGACCATATATAGCTAACCACAGTCAGTCATTTGCTATATGGTTTTATAAAGTAGCAAGTCTGTTGTGGATATCTTCTTTTTTGACAAGTTTTGTATTTTACAAAATGCCTAAACAATAAAATTTGGTTAATATATTTAGCCAAGTTGTTGATGTTGCTCTAAGGAACCTAATGAGTTGAGTTACACTTAATTTTTATATGTTGGTTCTAACTGCCCCCTAAGTATAATTTCTAGCTCCGTCAACGATGCCACTTTGGGTAAGCTGATGGGTTATCCGTACCCAGTGGATAAATATCTATTGAGTATGGATTATCCAATTGATAAGAGACTAGCAAAGCAAAGGCAAAGAATTAACTAGCAAAGCAAAGCAAAAACAAACAAATTAGCTAGCAAAGAAAAGCAAAAGCAAAGAAATAGGAAGCCATAGCAGCGAGCGTAACGGATGTGCCCTCCCCACATCATACTTCAGTGGATAATCCATACCATCTCCAAAAAATGTGGGAAGGGTTTAGGTATGGACATTGCACTTTCAGCGGCATCACTCGAACAAGGCACCGCAGGTGGCCACTCGAACAAGGCACCGCAGGTGGATCGGAGCCATTTATGATGATGAGAATGAGATCGAGCGGGTGGTGGATCATTTTGGAATTTGAGACCTTGTCTTGCAGTGTCACGTCATGTGCGAGTAGTTGTATTACCGCCAGAGAAGAGAACCAAGTAGAACCATGTAGAACAGACAGATCTAGTAGCGATCAATCCCCAATCGGCCAATCATCCCCCCATTTTAATCCGTCCGCCACTTGCAACTTCATTCACATGGCGATGCGCCAGCCAATGTGTTCGTCACACACAGACTCACAACACCAGACCTGGACTCCGTTCCGCGGGGCATCACATACATGCGTGCGTGCAGACTGTGCAGTGCGATGCGATGCGATGGAGGTCATGGTCTCGCTCGCCACGCACTGTTCCTTCCGTTTGCCAAGTACTGCAATGAAGTGCAACGCCGGCCGGCCCACGCACGGCCGGTCCGATCCTGTGGCGGGGTCGTCTTCGTCTTCCTCCTCTTGGCATCTTCTTCTCCTCCGTGCTACAGTGTGCAAGGCAAGGGCAAGGCTGCGTCGCTCGCTCGCTGACCCCCCGGGCCTTGCCCTGACCTGACGCAGACATTAATGTCACTTACGCCCGGTTTTCAATGCGTCCACCCACGCACTCTGAAAACTCCGATCCCTCTTTTTCCTCACCACAAGATACTCCCTCCATCCTCCATGGCTACTGCTACGTTGGTAGTAGTAATAAAGAAAACGTGTCAGCTGCAGCGAGGGCTCCACCAGGTCAGAGAGCGGCGAGGGCGTGTGCGTGTGTGTGCGCGCTGCGCTGTGAGCACTGTCTGTGCTGCGGCCAAGCAAGAGGACATGCATGTGAAGCCCCCAATAATTCCTCTCCTCTCCTCTCCTCTCCTCACCCACAGCGAGTGAGTAGAGTACACCACCGCACCCCACCCCACCCGCGACCCGACGGCCAAGCCGCCAGCTGCTGCGCCTTTGTTCCCATGCGCCGCAACAAGCCTACCACCTCACTTGCTCACGCCACCAAGAATCTTTCCCCTCTTCCTCCTCCCTCCTGTGACTGTGAGTGAGCTGGAGCCGAGCGAGAGCGAGTGATGGCATGGGGAGCTGGCACTGCTCTCCTCCTGCTGCTGCTCCTCCTCGCCGCCGCGGCAGGTGGTGGTAATGGCGGCGTGCATTGCCTTCGCCTCGAGGAGGAGGCGGAGGGGGAGGCAGCGGCACCACCACCACCAGCTGAGCAGGAGAGCCTTGCAGGGGAACAAGGGGAGGCAGAGGCACCACCACCTGAGGTCAAGTAAGTTCTCTTCTCTCCCTCACGATCCGTTCCGTTTCTTGGTCGTTTCTCCGGTGTTCTGGGATGGAAGCAGAGGAATCAATCAATGGGGTTCGAGCCTTCGGGGGACACCACACACCAGTCCGTCCCAATGCACATGCTTCTGCCACTACCAGCAGCAATGGCCATCTATCTGCCTTTTCTGTTCATAATCACAGATTGTTGTTTTCTGTTCTTGGTGAAGAAGCGTTGCCGAGACTCTGTTCACTTCCGTTCTGCAAGCAAATGTATTGGATTTGGAAAGCCTGCAAATGCTAGTATTAGAAGGGAAGAAAAGGCGTTTGTTTGGAAAGCAATCAGTAAGAGCGAGCGAGCGAGTATTGCCATTGCCATGGCCATGGGACAGACTGCTGCACGAGGAATGGCAATGCGATTTCCATGGTGTCTTCTCACTTCTCGGGGTCAGGGCTCTGCTGCCACTGCCAGAAGTAGCACGTCCCAAGTACTTTTTTAATGTGGGCGGGATTACATAAACAACTAGTATAAGAATAGTAAATTACTAAAATTTCCATGTGGTAGGTGGTGGTGACACCGTCGTCACAGATTTTTGGGTTTCAGTGTTCCACTCACTCCCATGACTTCACCTCACCTCAACTCATCTCACGGTGACTCTCGGTTTTGTTCAGGGGCCGTGGGTGGCGCCACGGTGCTCGAGCTGAGGCACCACAGCTTCAGCACGGCGCCGGCCGACAGCAGGAAGGAGGAGGTGGACGGTCTCCTGTCCACCGACGCCGCGCGCGTCTCGTCGCTGCAGCGGCGCATCGACAGGGCACAGGACCGCGGTGGCGGTGGAGGTGACCGCGTCCAAGGCGCAGGTGCCCGTCACCTCGGGCGCCAAGCTCCGGACGCTCAACTACGTGGCCACCGTCGGGCTGGGCGGCGGCGAGGCCACGGTGATCGTGGACACGGCCAGCGAGCTCACCTGGGTGCAGTGCGCGCCGTGCGAGTCGTGCCACGACCAGCAGGACCCGCTCTTCGACCCGTCCTCGTCGCCGTCCTACGCCGCGGTGCCATGCAACTCCTCCTCCTGCGACGCGCTGCAGCTGGCCACGGGGTCGGGGCCGCCGCGGCGTGCGCCGACGACGACCACCAGCCGGCGCCGGCGCCGGCCTGCAGCTACACGCTCAGCTACCGCGACGGCTCCTACTCCCGCGGCGTCCTGGCGCACGACAGGCTCAGCCTGGCCGGGGAGGTCATCGACGGCTTCGTCTTCGGCTGCGGCACCAGCAACCAGGGCCCGCCGTTCGGCGGCACGTCGGGCCTCATGGGGCTCGGCCGGAGCCAGCTCTCGCTCGTCTCCCAGACCATGGACCAGTTCGGCGGCGTCTTCTCCTACTGCCTCCCGCTCAAGGAGTCCGACTCGTCGGGCTCGCTGGTCCTCGGCGACGACTCGTCGGTGTACCGGAACTCGACCCCGATCGTGTACGCCTCCATGGTGTCCGACGACCCTCTCCAAGGTCCCTTCTACATGGTCAACCTGACCGGGATCACGGTCGGCGGTCAGGAGGTGGGCTTCGCCGGCGGCAAGGCTATCATCGACTCCGGCACCGTGATCACCAGCCTGGTGCCGTCGATCTACAACGCCGTCAAGGCCGAGTTCGTGAGCCAGTTGGCGGAGTACCCGCAGGCTCCAGGGTTCTCCATCCTCGACACCTGCTTCAACATGACCGGGCTCAGAGGTCCAGGTGCCCAGCCTGAAGCTCGTATTCGACGGCGGCGTGGAGGTGGAGGTGGACTCCGGCGGCGTGCTCTACTTCGTCAGCAGCGACTCCTCCCAGGTGTGCCTGGCCATGGCGTCCCTGAAATCCGAGTACGAGACCTCCATCATCGGCAACTACCAGCAGAAGAACCTGAGGGTCATCTTTGACACCGCGGCTTCTCAGGTTGGTTTTGCACAGGAGACGTGTGGTTATATTTGACTTGACTGGGACGGGGCAGCAGCCATGGCCACATGGCAAGCCTATATATGTGAATATCTTTATACTTGCAGATTTGTTTCGAGATTACCTCTGGTGATTGGCAAATGGTAATACAGTGTTTAGTTGTTGGCAAATGAAACAAGCAGTCACGGTTGTTGTTTTTTTTCTATCTTCCTGCATGCCATTTCTCTGGGCTTCCTTCATCCGAGATCAATTTGCATTGCAGGGAACCAGTGGAATTCTGGAATTACTTCTATCTGATCTGTAGATAATACGATTGAGCAATTGGCCACTGAATTAAACCTGCTGCCACTGCTAGTGCCACAAAAGAGATTAGCGAAACAGATGACAACTCCAATTTCCATCTGTTTCATGAATGAATTATAACAAGTGTAGTACAATACAACACACGTCGACGGCCACATGAGAGATGGACACAGTATTACTTATAAAGTTATCTCATCACGACTGAAAAGGAGAGAGATCAGGTGGTCATGCCGGTCCCTTGGTGAATGGTGACCAGCATTCAGTCGTGGAGGACCGAGGGAGGACCTCCACGGCCTTTCCATTTGAAGAAAGACACCCGCAAGAAAACAGCACACAGGGAATATACAAGCACTGTGGAGAAATGTGTCGGTACAGAATACAGATCATATAATGTCATGTCACGCGATTCGATGGTTATTATCATCGGTAAAGCACAATAAGTTAAGAAAATCCACTATATACCCCCTGCTAATCGGTGCACGAACTCTACTGATGCAGTGGCCAGTGATGATATGAATTCTACCATAGTAGTCATATAGAAAACAGGGTCGAAAGACATGAAAACGTCGTCCCCGACCCGACCTGGAAACCACCCACCGGTTGCGGATGCTTTAGAATTTCACATTTGTAAATTAAAAACAAACTGCATCGGGGGTGGTGAGTATTGGAGTCTACAAGAAACAGAGAATACCTCGCTCAGGCTGGTCACAACAGTATATATATACATACAGACATTTAAGTGGATGGAAAGAACTACAACAGACGCGCAATCCGTGACGAAGAAAACATAAACAGAAGAAAGAGGAAAAAGAAGACGCATAGTACAATCACGGACGCACACAATCCGTGAAGCCAGTGCAGCAAGCACAGTCGGTAAGCATAATACTACGAGCTCACCTGAGCTGACAGTGTCCCCCTGACCCGCGTGCTGGAGCCGCCCTTTCGGTGGGACGGACAGCGCTAGCTACCAAGGAACAGGCTGTGAACCAGGCCACAACTCCAGTCCAGAGCCCTGCCGCATCCGCATCGCTCGAGCTCAAACGTGGCCAAACCAATTCTAGCCGGTCCACAGCTCAGGATTCCTCCGCGGTCAAGCACAACAGGAGAAAAAAAAAAGCCAAAACAGCCTTCAGCTGGCTTAGTAGATTTAGGATAAAACCCGGAGCCAAGTTCCCCACCATATATATATAATTGCCGGCTGGCTGACACTACAGATCGGAGGGCACGACCGCAGAAGGTTTGCCACATGCAGGAATAGTGCCATTGGGTTATGAGGTGGGGGTCAGGAATCAGGGAAGTGTCAGTCAAGTAAGCAGGCTGATGGGCAGGGCAGTGCTCCCATGTCTGACTTTGACCAGATCCTACCACCTCATTTCGAGGATTAGTCATTAGACTCGGGCCTAACTTCACATTATTAAAGCATGCAAATGAACTGGTTACCTTATTGATCCGAGGAAAACACATGGAGTCCAAGAAATCCAATGTTAATTTCATCGGGATTGAGTTCGTAAACCCAACCTGTGCTATGCTGAAGATACGAGTCAGTTGAGTGCCAGAAACGAATAAGTATTTAGGAAAAAAATAAACTAGAGCACTCCATACATTTTCATTTCTCTTATGGAAACGTTTGATAACAATCAATATTTGCAATCCTCACCAATCAGCTACAACTAGTGCCGCATCGGGGTTAAAAAAATTAAGAAAACACAAAATAGAGGAGGATACGACCTTTTTATGTTGCACATGCATATTGGGGTACAAAACATTTTTGCCTAACGAGCTCGTGCAGATCGTGGACGATTTTGAACACGGCATCCGGCCGTGCAAGTTTGAGGGCATTCTGGGACATTACTCTGAGTTCGTCTGACCTTGGGCCAAACCAGTCGGCAACTATCTTCGCAATCTGTTTTGGAGATTTCGAGAACTTTCCACATCCATTTTCAACAACGTACGGAACATTGCCAGCTTCCTGTTTAAGTTAAGAGACCATTAGAATGAAAATGGAGCAGATCATGCTTAGCATAAGATTAATACTCATGCAACCACATTAGTTTAATGTCGATGATATTTGTCAAGGCTGTGTTTGGCGGGGCTGCTCCGCTCCGTGTACTCTTGTGCGAGAGCCCGAGCTGGAGTTAGCTAGATGGTTTGGACCAGCCAGCAGCGCCAAATTGCGGTGATCATCAGCAACTGGCAACCCTCAAAAAAAAAATTGAGCCACCTGCAGCGGCAGCCACGGTCGTAGTCGATTGTGTGCGTAGCATGAGTTATGGTGAAGCTGGACAAATTGCCATGGCTCCACCTCCGACAGGGGCCACCCTTAACGCAACTATTCTTGCCAGCGACTGTACAGAATCAATACCACTGAGAACCCCCACCGGCAGTACATCCCTCAAGCGGCGCGCTGGGTCAAACAGGCCCGTCTGAGTTCAGCTTGGCCTGTGCTTCCGCTGTGGCATTGCAGCAGCACAGAGGCTCTCACGCTGGTTACCCTGAACTTCCGCACCACGAGTAGTTCAATCTTATCATGACAAGGGATTTGGTAAGATCAGAACTAAAAATTGAGTAAGTGCAACAAATCCTTGAACTATCCATAGTGCTGTGGTCTTCTGTTGATCTTCCAAATTGAGGCAGTTTGCTTGGTCATGAGAGGAAAACAGGAGACAGAGAAGGAAGATGGCCAGTGTAGGAGGGATCAAACTACATGGAGGTGGCGTACGGGCAGCATTGGCAGCGCCAATAATCTTACATGGTGCAGGTGGATGTTGTTGGTGACCTCACCACAGCCAGTTTACAGTCAAACTTGCACCTGATGGTTTGTTTTGGTTTCATTAACAAAACTAGCTAAAAGCGTGAGCGGACAGGCCTAGTTATAAGGTATGAGTCTATCAGTGTAATTAACTGGTGAACCATAAGGATGAAATCAAGAGATGATAATCTTACATGGGCAAGTAAATTTTGTATATATACACATCTAAACAAGCCTAGCCATGATTTGGAGCTAAGCATGGTTCATGGTATATGGTAATATGAATCTATGTCAGTACAACAATCTTCTATTTGTGTAGTTTTTACTCACTACTCCTGGATATTTAACATTGAAATGGTCAAAAAGTCAATGATCCAGGGAATAATTTCAATGTTCTTCATACAGTTCATATTTGCGGAAAGCTAGATGCAGCACCATAGAACTAATATTGGTATAGAACAGCCCCCTATACTATTGCTAAAGAAAAATACCTACCCCTGACCCACGTGCTAGAGCCGCCCTTTTGGTTCCTCCTTTGGTTCATTGGTTCCTCCCTTCTCCCCTCTCATCATATTTATTCCTCCCATATTAGTTAGTTTGGGCCAACACAAACAGCGCTACCGACCAAGAAACAGGCTGTGAACCAGGTCAGAAGCCAGTCCAGAGGCAAGACGGAGCCCTGCCGCATCCGTATGTGCTCGGTTCTACGTCTGTAGTTGATTGTGTGAGTAGCATGACTGCATGAGTTATGGTGCAGCTGGGGGCAACTTGCCATGGGTCCACCTCCAGAAGGGCCACCCTCAACGCACTATTCTCACCAGCGATAGTACAAAATAGATGTCGCTGATAACTCCCCACAGTTATATCTCCTCAAGTGTGTTGAGTGGACCAAACCCTTTGGAGTCAAGCTGTGACATGTGCTTCTTCCACTGTGGCAGTTGCAGCAGCACCGAGGCTCTCATGCTGGTTGCCCTGAACTCTTTCTCCATGAGTGGTTCAATCACAAATCAGAGGGATGGGGTAAGAAGACAGAAAATTGGCGGTAAGTGGAAGAAATCCTTGAACCATCCATACTCCATAGTGCTCCTTCTAGGACCGCTTGTGCCTCTGGCAGTCTTCTGTTGATCTTCCGAATTGTGGCATTCTTCTTGGTCATGAGGAAGACAGGGGGACAGAGAAGGAAGAGGGCGAGTGTAGGAAGGGTCATGTCAAACTAAGTGGAGGCAGCGTTGGCAGCGCCAATCATGTTTGTCAGGTTCTATAGGTGTTGTTAGCAGCAGCATTGCATCCGGTTTACAGTCAAAATGGGCATCTGATGCTTTGTTTTCGTTTCATTAACATAACCAGCTAAAAGCGTGAGTGAACGGGCCTAGTTGCAAGGTATGAGTATCAGTGCAAGTAACAGTTGTGTATACCTTTGTATAGGCTGTACTGAGTGAAGCACAAAGATGAAGTCAAGGTATGATAATCTTAAATGGACAAGTAAATTTTGAATATGTGAACATCTAAACAAACCTAGCCATGATTTGGAGCTAAGCTTGAGCTCATGGCATATGGTATATGAATCTATGAGACTATGACAGTACAATAATCTTCTATTTGTGTGGCTTTTTTACTGACTGCTCCTAGATATTTAACAAAGAATGGTCAATGAGTCAATATTCCAGGCGATAATTTCAATGTTCTTCAGACAGCTCATATTTGAGGAGAGCAAGATGTAGCACCATGAGAACTAATAATGGAATAAAACAATCTCTACAATGAGTTGCTAAAGAAAAATACCTGTCCAGCAATATAACCATTTAGAATAATTGGTAAGCCACGGATCATCGCCTCTGCAATTGTACCAGGTCCTGCCTGAAATTGAACAGAAATCATGTATCACAACATCAGCACAAATTATGTACATGTATCACATATTCGAAAACAAGCTGCATTATTTGAACATGAGAGGCTAATGTAAAGCATACCTTTGTAATGATACAATCACAAGCTCCCATACATTCTTCCATCTTTGTGACAAAGCCTTTCACCTAACATTTTAAATAACAAGAAGGATTTATGAAGTTATCTGGATGTGCAAGAGGTGTGAAATATAAGAGCCTTTTTTAGTTCTTTTTTTTTTTAAAGATATCCATACGATGTTGTTGCTCCAGTATTTAGTCTCATGTATTCGAGTTCAAAAATATACAACTGCTACTAGCCGAGAAACAATGTACATTGGCTTAAGTTCATTTAAGCTATCTAAGCAGTTGAAAGGGTTGAAGAAAAATTCTTTTGCTGAGGAAAAAGAGCAACATCAAGAAACTGTTAAGGCAGTTGTAATGTTAAACTTAATAGGTATTACAAATCAGCTTGCAGGGAAGTACCTGAACTGGAACTTTCCAATCTATCGACTGCAATCGATTGACCAGCTTCTTATTGCGCCCACAAATTACAAGTATTTGACCAGTGGGTTCCCCTAGGTTTTCATCATACAAAGAATCACCAAGTGCTTTAGCAGTGGCCTCAATAGGACCCATCCCTTCACCCCCACCCATTAATAAAACAGCAGGCAGATCTTCATCCATGCCTAACTCTCTTCGCAGTTCATCCTATTAAAAAGGATAACAATAGATACTACAGTCAGTAAGTTCTGATAGATGGAAAAGATTCATAAAAATCAGTAGGACAATGCTACACTGCAATTAGCTGACAAAATTTTGTACCTTCGATTCGAATAGGTTTGACAAAAGAGGGTCGAACAGGAGGCCATAGACTTTAATCTGTGAGGGCTTCAGACCAGCTTTTAGTGCTCTCTTTTCCACCTCAGTTGATGGACAGTAACATCTAGTGACAAGCTTATGAAACCTAAGGGGCAACAGTAGAATAACTATTTCATTGTAAGTGTGTGTGTCTCACATTTTGATAAGAAACTACAAAGAAGTATTTGAGTTATGCAGAACACTGAGGCCAGCATACCATGTTGGGTGACAGGTGCTGAGATCCGTGATAACAGTTGTGAATGGGATCTTATCCAAGAGACCTTTGGATCTTAGAATTCGGAGGGGCACATGTTGCATTAAAGGGTGTACACTGATAATTACATCTGGTTGGTACTTCAGTAGACCTTTTGCAACCTCTCTGCATAAAGAAGTGGCAATTTCAGAGAGTGGGAGAGAGAGACAGAGCTAGCTACAGAACAACACAATTTGTAAGGAAATCATGGTCTACTTCCTATGCAGGATTTTGCGAGTCCTACACAGATGACAGATCTGATGCTACTCATCAAGGCAGTCATAGGATTAAGGCTCTAGGATACAAATATAGTCTGGTATCTGGAATACAAAGTTGTTCATTGTTGTTCTTCGTGGTTATCTTTGTTATTCAATTGGTACAGGATTTAGTTCATGATGGACAATTACAGGTCAAACACTGCTAGCAAATGAATATATTTTTTATTTTGACTCTACTAATGTGCAGGAAATAGGGGTGAAAGCCTCACTCAGATAAAAGAAAAACAAGGAAGGGAAGTATGAAAAACGATAAATAACAATTTTTCCTAATCTATATCACATAGTGGTTATTCAGTGCTCCCAGCTGTACAAGGACATCATCTCTAAGCACTGCGGTAAGCAAAATTGTATGAAAAAAATCAATGTATCTTACTCTGCATTACAAATGTACAAGTCTAGTAATTCATGATGGTGGTGAGAAAACTATGGAGACCCTTCCATAACTGAAAATAGAAATTGTGATATAGCCAGTAACCTTGCTATGAATGCGGATGTTGCAGCAAAATGAGGCTGATGGATTACACGTGGTGCAGTACCATAGTATGTCATCTTCCACAGGGGTCCATGTTTCACTAAAAAACTATAGCTCCTAGGCAGTTGATTAAATGGCCATGGAGTGTGGTCGGTCCACAGATCAGTGACAAATACCTGCAAGTGGAATGTCAGTCATTGGTTCATTGTATATTTACAAACTAAATTAATGCAGATGACACTTGGCACCGTAAGTGGAGAAGTACCAACTACCAAAGTTCCCCATAGATAAACCAAACGATTGGAATCCTATTATAGCCATTTTCTCCCTATATATACAGCAATGAATAATAAAAAATATGTGCCACTTCATTACTGACTATTTAACCATTCCAACATTGACAAGTCAATAGGTGATATCACCACTATAAGCATACAGATGGGCATCCTTCTTCTCGAATAAAAGGTCTGCATCATCAGTACAGCATTATGCTAAAGCATCAAAAGAAGGAAGTGGTTGCAAGGACTGGCAAAAGATTTCCCCATAATTTGTTGTTGTGAGCACATCAACCTAAGTACAAGTATTAAGTAGGGTAGGATAGGGCGACCTTATTCAATGCTGAACATGCAACAGCAAAATCAAATCAATGGTAACTGCACCAACCAAGTTCGTACAGCTTATTGTGTGAAATGTATATTAAAGTCCGTGAGTGTAAGGCAACTTAGAATGCAAAAACTGTATGAGTGTAGACGTCCTAGAATACGACTTGTACAGATGTATGTAAATCGCAGGCGCCAAGAGAGCAGAAAAGCCGCACCTGATAGTCGTCGCCGAACTCCTGGGTGAAAGCAGCCTTGATGGCCTCTGCAGAGGCGCGGTGACCGCCGCCCGTGTCGCTCATGAGGATCAGCACCTTCTTCGGCGCCTCAGCCCGCGCCGCGGCCTCCTCCACCTCGCCTACCCCATCCACATCCCCTCCGCCCCTCCTCCTCCTCCCCCCCGCCCCCAGCGTCACCCCCGCCACCGCCGGCGCCGGCGCCAATATCCAGGCCCAGGGACGCGAACCCGAGCGGCGCTATCTGGTTCCCGTGCAGCCGCACGAACCGCGCGAACTCGCCCCACATCTGGTGGAGGCGCGACGCCGCGGAGGAAGTGGGGCCCCACACGGAGACGGAGACGGCGACGGAGAGCGCGCGGGACCCGCCGCCGCGCGGGCGCGGGTGCGGGAGGAAGGAGGCGTGGTGGGAGGAAGGCGCGTGGGAGGCGGCGGAGAGTGCAGCGCCCGGGAGCGGCGTGGACAGGAGCGGGGACGGGACGCAGAGGAAGGCCGCCGGGAGCGCCGGCTCGGTGGTCGGCGCGGGCATCGCGGCGGCGAGGAGAGGTCAGTCTCGTGGCATTCGAGTGCGGTGGTGGTGGAGGTGGGCGAGAGAGCCGAGAGGGGAAGGAAGGAAGGTGAGCCACACAGCCGGGACGGGGTGCGTGCGCGTCGGTTTTGTTCGCGACGAGGAACAGGGTTGGGTCCGTGTGCGTGTCCGTGTCACGGTGTGGATTCCCACCGGTCGGTGGCCGTTGGGGTTGGCGTTGCGTGTGTGAATTTGACGTGGGTTCCGGCCGGCTCATGAAAGTGGCTTCCCAGCGAGGTCTTTGTTTTTTTCCCATCGTGACCCGGCAAAAAAGATGGTCCCTGAAAGTGGATAAAGATTCTGCCTAACAGCTCAAATCAATGTGAAGTCAGTAAAACTAACCGAGTCATGTTACATGTGACTAAATCGTCTAATATAATGTTTGTGAGAAAAATTGTACTTCCTCCATCCCAATTTGTAAGTCATTTAACTTTTTTTCCCTCCAAGTTTCAACCATTGCCTTATTTAAAAATTTGTGCAAATTTTTATTTTTTTTTGTGGGTTGCTTTATTAATAAAAATTCTTCAAGAATGACTTAAATTTGACTATGTTTGTATAAATTTTTAAATAAAGACAGTGAAATTGGCCAAACTTGAAGTCAAAAAAGTCAAACGACTTACATTTTGAAATAGAGGTAGTATATTCTTTGGCACATCAATACACTGAACCAAGCACTAAGTTCAGTATCTTCCCCTCCAACTCCTCCCGAATTTTATAAAAATGACTAATATAGCCGGTAATGGTATTTTATTATTCCATTTACAAGAAATAATTGCACCATGATAACACACCGCACAAATTTTAGGGCCTTATGGATAATATGTTTGAAGGCTCAAGTATAATGGGAAATCAGTTGGAGCTTAATTCAGTTTAATGGAGCAAATATCGTGTGTGTCCATTATGAAATTGAGAAATGTGAAACGTGGCCTACAAGCATTTGTGCATCATGTCCAGTAGCAAACCACACTGTAAAATGATTGGTGTGGTGCTAGCAAATGTTTTGCAGCTCCACACTGGACTAATGTTGTTTTGGGGGAAGATAACACTATTAACTCGTCAATGTTCATCATAACTCTAATGATAAAGATTTGATCACTTAAACAGGCTACACGCTCAATTAAACACAATAAAAAGACGATTAGACAAAAACAGCTAGTTATTGTGTACCATTAAAACAACATGTAAATACTATACGCCCGTGTATGGCAGTATCAACCTTTGCTAGGCCGTGACCCTTAGACTTTGTGATTTGTGAACTACACGGCCATGTATGCAACACGACCAATCTTTGCTAGGCCTTGAGCCTTGGACTCATGTTATGGATCTGTCTGCCATCTGTGAAGGTAAGAATGGTGGGAGTGAGGAACATTGGACCAATCGATGAAACATAGGATTGGGTGAGGGACGACGGATCGATGCTTGTGAAATCTCATGTTTGGTTTTGATAATTGATGACATCCTATTATGCTAATCCTCTACTCTAAGTGTGCTTTTGAGATAGGATAGCATAAGTGATGTGGAGCTACGTGATCATGGACTTGGGCGATGGTGATGGACATGATGGATCATCGAGCTCACGTGTTTGAAAGGCAAAGACCCGGACATCAAGGCCAAGGTATAACTTGATAGGACTTTGCTTTTCGGTGATCGAGGCGCTATATAGAGAGTGCGATCACGTTTTGGATAGAGAGTTGACTATTAAGAGGAGAATTCATCGGCTAATCCGCATTTTGAGTGCCTCTAGATTCTTGATAACTTGCATATGCATTTAGAATCGAGAGCACTAACCGCACTTATCAAACGCTTTCAAAATGCTAACACACATGCGCATGGTGATGTAAATGTTCGACACATTGTGGTAGTCGAACCATACTTGACATGTTTCGACCTACGGCTCGGTCTCGTGAAGTAAAGTTCGCAAGGCTCTAGTGTGGCAATCGATCGCCGCTAGAGAAAAACAATAAAAACTAACGAACCGGGACGATCAAGTAGACTTATGCGGCGTTTAACATGGATTGATGCAATATTTTAATAGGCCGCTCGCGGCACGGTTCGCACCGTCTGCAACATCCGCTTTTAG
Organism: Hyparrhenia diplandra; assembly: GCA_015847255.1. Classification (NCBI taxonomy): domain Eukaryota; kingdom Viridiplantae; phylum Streptophyta; class Magnoliopsida; order Poales; family Poaceae; genus Hyparrhenia; species Hyparrhenia diplandra. The sequence goes on from JADLZK010006483.1 coordinate 17,848, forward strand.
AAGCGTTCGCTTTCAAGACTACACTGGAGCGTGTATGGTTCGATTGATCGAACCGTCTGTCTCCCTCGGTTCGCTTTCAAGAGCACACTGGAGGTGCTGCTTTCAAGAGCACACTGGAGGTGCTCTTAGGCGATACCGTTTACTCCTGTGAGCTGAGCCGGTGGGGACCATCATTAATTGAAAGCGCTGCTCTGTTCAGCCCACCGTCTTGGGAGACGAGTCATGATGCATTGAACGGACACATGCATCCATGCTTTGATGCATCGAAGTGACAGACGCATCGCTGCCTTGCTCGTTTCTTGCTCCTTGCTGTGCGCCTAGAAAAGTAGAAAGTCTCCTGCTCTCATAATTTACTGGTAGCTTATATTAACAGATAGGTGTATAGCTGATTGTTGCAAGCACTGGCATTGCTTCGGCACAGTATGTGATGCATTTATGCGCTAGCTGCATCTGCCATCGATGACAAAGCATGGACAGAGTCTGAGTCTTGGACGTAATCATTGCTTGTGCCTGTAGCATTTATTAGTATGTTGTGTTAGCATGACCGATCATGATTGAGGGTAGTAGTAGCCTAGTTTTATTTCGCGAATTACAGCAGCTCATTTCAAATTATAATATAGGTTCAGAACAAAATGCGGCAAAAGTAATACACATTTAAAAAATGATATATAAAATCTCAATGCCACATGCTAGGCTCGCTAACTTCTAATCTCTAGAACTATGAAAGACGATTTTCTAGGTTACTTGCAATTGATCCGATAGTTTCCTTGTTTTAGAACTGCCTGTCAAGCCCTGCTCGCCAGCTGCAATGCTTTTGTCTGATCTTCTAGACGTTTCTTCTCCTCCAGTTTTGAGTGGTAGTTCCATGATTTTAGAGAGGTATCACGCGGCCTGTATGTTCGCTTTGTTCTTTCTGGGCAAGATATTGTGAAGGACCGAAACGGCGGCCAGGAGGGTGAATGGGAGCCTCAATTAAATTCTTTTCGAATTAGATGACTTGTAGCTCTCACGACCCCTCGGGCAAAAGCACACACACCGCGGTATGATCCACGACCTTGGATGCAAGGTAGATGAGCTAGAGTTTTCTAGACTAGACTCACGGATCAGCAGGAAACCAAACGAAACAAACACGCAAGAGACGGAAGAAAAGCGACCTCTGCAGTGACCGGACTCATCGGCCAGGACTCACCGGGCGGTCCGGTCCAGCGTCCGGTCGAGCGCCCGGCCAGATCGCCCTTGCGGACCTCGCGCGCGGAGTAGCCGGACGGACCCGGCGGCTCGGCTGATCGTCGCCCGGTCGGAGCGCCCGGCCACCCGGCGACGGACAAGGACACCACCGAAAGGCGTCGGTCAATCAGGGGCGTCGCGTCGGTCGTGCGTCCGGTCACCCCGACGCGTGTATGAAGCACCCACGGCCGGGGCGACTCACCCAAAATCGATCCAAACTCACTCAAATCGAAACCTCGGGTCACAAGAATTGAGCCATAGCATCTAGGCATGTGGGTGACCATTTCCCCCTTGAAATTTCGAGATTGATGGAGTGAATCGAGAGAAATCGCGGATCACACGAAGAACACACCCAAAAAAGTCACCTTGATCCAAAACTTCGCCCGATCTACGTGCTCGTGAGGGAATTAGCTCAAACCCTTCGGTGGAAATGATCCTCTCACGTCCTAGCACGAATCAACGCAAGAAAAAACGAGATCAAAGCGGTGCCAAATCGAAGAAATCGCGAAGAGAATAGGGGGAGAGGATGAACTCGGGAAGAACAAGTGAAGAACTCAAAATCACAGCTCATGAACAACAAAGAACACCGATCAATCGATCCAAACGTCACCCTGTGACAAGGCTAATCACAGCTAGCCCTTGCTCGCAAATCTTGGTACAAATCGGTGGACCTCTCACACCTCGGTCAGTAACCCTAACTGGAAAATATGAAAATGAGAGGCAAGGGAGGATGAAGGGGTATGCCTCTGCTAAATAGCCCCTATTCCCTCTGCCTAAACTACCCCTAGGATACATGAGTCGGTTTTGTAACCCTAAGGCTATTTCCGTCGACTACGGGTAATCTTCGATCCGACGGCCACCGCGCCTTCCTCACCGGTAGCCTTGCCTCCACGCAATCTCCCGATGCCGCCACGTGCCGTCCTTCCGTCCGCCGGAACACCCGGGTTTTGAGGCGCAAACCCATGAAACCAGCGCTGTGGTTTTGAGGCCCAAACCACCAAACCCGCCCCGTGGTTTTGAGGCCCAAACCACTAAAAAACCGCGCCGATGGTTTTGAGGGCAAACCACCAAACCTCCTCGACACGTGTCACCGCCGTCTTGACCGCCGAGTCGCCAAGTCATCGAGCTCCCGCTGCGCTTTTGCCGCCTTCGCCCGTCTTGACCCGATCGACCGCGGTCCTGCCACGTCCTCTTGCATCCGTCGATGTCCCGGATGTCACCACCATGGCTAGCCGCGCGGCACCCGGTCCCTCGGTCCAAGCCTCACGTCCGTCCTTCACCTCCACGGTCCGTCGGCCCGGCACGTCCTCCTTGGCACCTTCACCTCTCCGTCGGCTACCATCTCCGAGCTCCACACCCGCACAACACGAACCAAGAGATCGTCTTCGACACACTCCACGTGTCTTAGGTGAACCATAACCCGGCGAGAAAAGATAAAAGAAAATAGAGAAAGAATGTTGAGTGTTGACAATCACTACATCAAAACTAAACACATTTGAGATAAAACAACCATGTGTTCGCAATCTCCCCTTGATGAGTGCATTGTCAACATTCAACACAAAGACAGAATAAGATAGAAGAAAGCACATCGCACAAGCTAAGACAACCTAACGGATAGCAAACATGGAGCAAAAACTTGGTTCCCAAAGACATGGGCAAAAAGGCTCGACACAACCAAGCTAAGCAATGCTGGCTAGTCCTCAAGAAGAGGTAGAAACAAGGCTCAACACCACTAGCACGACTCCAAACCAATCTCTACCAATTTCTTTCACACATCTAGCTCAAAGTGGTAAAGAGATACTCCCCCTGAGTTACTCCCCTTGACTAGTGCGATCCACCGAAGATACCAATTCAAGATACCAATTCACAATTCTTTGTCTTTGTATCTTTCTCCCCCTTGTTGGCACATGCACTAATCAAGCGATGAAAAAGCATGCAAAGTGCAATGAGTGAGCTCCAAGTTTATAGTCATCCAAATGAAAAGATGCTCTAGGTAGTGTCATGGCAACAAAATCAAGTGCTTAACACGGTGCTCAAACCGATCAAAAGATATGAGATATGACTTGAAAGCATTTTGATTCAGTTTTAAGCATTTCGAAAAAGGTGTCCACCACAAAGAATAGCACATAGCATAAGTAATTTGGAAATCTACCAAGTGCTACACATGTATATCAAGAGGACTACCCCAAGCAAAGTTTATCCATCATGCCAAAGAAAAAGAACCAACACTTGCCAACAACATTTTAAGATTATCGAGATTTAGCGGATACAAGCATTGGTCCAAAGACATGAGTGCGAGTGGTTATCCACAACCGTCGCCTTTACTAATCAACCATGTCAAGCCTATGCATGTGAGCAATCGAAGCTTAAGACAATGGTGCGGGTCAAACACTACCAAGCTCAAAGTTCAACTCAAGTGCAATGAGAAGTCGCCCCAAGACTTGGATGTGGGGACGGTATGGACCCATCTCGATCTTTTCCATACACTTAGCTTAAATTTCAGATTTTAGCATATGAAAGCATGTGGTCATCTAAGCAAGTGTATAACTTCGATTGAATGAGACATAGTCACCTTAGCATACATGATAAGCACAAAGGATCTCAACAACTTAAACATGCTAGGAACTATCTCAATGGTGAACATTTTGCAAGATTCATCGTTGTTAAGCAAGTTCACATGAAAAAAACAGCTTTGCTCATAACATATACCAATTGAATGAAGGAGCACAAGCTATAAGCACCAACAAGTAATTGTTACACTAAATGAGCATAGTCTCATTGTGATCAATATAACCAAGAAGCTCAAGATGCAAAATGTACATGATGAATGCAATATGATACAAGATAATGCACAAAGTAAAACAAGCCTAGCACTACATCGTACATCAACTACAAAGCTACCCCTCAAAAGGGATAGCACACGCCCAACTCTCCTCGAAAATTTGGACAAAACGGACTTGATCTAATGGCTTGGTAAAAATGTCCGCAATCTGTTGCTCTCGTGTACACATCTTTGAACATCTATATCCCCTTTCTCCCGGTGATCTCTCATAAAGTGATACCTCACCTCTATGTGTTTGGTCGGGAATGCAGATCGGGTTTTTGGCTACACTCACGGCTCCCATGCTATCACACAACAAGGGTACACGTGAAAACCTCAACCCAAAGTCTCTCAAAGTGGCAACCATCCACAACAAATTGAACAACAACAAAGAAGAAAGAAACATACTGGCTTCAACAAATGACCGAGCGACACCCGCATCGCTACGAGGCGACCAAGACACAAGAGAAGTACCAAGAAACCGACAAGTACCGTAAGTGGACTTTCTATGCATACGATCACTAGCATAATCGAATCGAATAGCCAACCGGGGAGAGAGTGGAAGAAGCCGAAAGTACCATAGGCCAAAGTCGGGGGTAAACCGCAAGTACCAAGATCCTCTTCACGACTGAAAGTGAGAGGTGCTGGGCGAAGATCAAACCGCGGCGCAGAGGCACACAAAGAACCGGATGTCGGGGCGTCGTCCGCCACGTACAGCCGAACCGATCATGCTTCGTACTCCCTTTGGTCCACGCTTCTCCATCCTTGTCTTCGCCCGGGGCCGCCGCCGCCGACATGGGCGTCGAAAGAGGCTTGGCCTCACCCATGCGAAAACTTGCGGATCATGTCCTTCGTGTACTTGCCCCGGTGTACGAAAATCCCGTCCTTGGTTTGCTTGATTTGAAGTCCAAGGAAGTAGGTCAACTCGCCCATCATGCTCATCTCAAACTCCCCGCTCATCATCTACGCTCGCAAAACTTCGATACCATACCATGTGAAGAGCCACCAAAGATGATGTCATCTACATAGATCCGGACTAGGAGGATATCATTGCCTTTCCTAAGGAGGAACAAAGTCTTGTCTACGGTCCCCATCACAAAACTCTTAGCTAGGAGAAAAGCTTTTCGGTCTCTCGTACCACGCTCCGGGGGCTTGCTTTTTAGACCGCATACAAAGCTTTGTACAACTTGTACACATAGTCCGGGTGCTTAGGATTCTCAAACCCCGGGGTTGCCTCACATAAACCTCCTCCTCTATGAACCCGTTTAGGAAAGCACTCTTGACATCCATTTGGAAGAGCTTAAAACCCTTTGAGGCCGCAAAAAGCAAGCAAGATCCTAATGGCTTCTATGCGGCTACGGGAGGAGCGAAAGGTTTCCTCATAGTCTATACCCTCTTTCCGACAAAACCCCGGACAACTAATCGGCTTTGTTTCTAACCACCACCCCATCCTCACTCTGTTTGTTCTTGAACACCCACTTGGTTCCTATGGGATGGCACTCATTTGGAGGTGGCACTAAAACCCGAGACTTGGTTCCTCTCAAAGTTTTGTAGTTCCTCATGCATGGCATTTACCCAATCCGAAGTCGGATAAAGCAAAGGGCAACATCTTTGGGCTCAAGAGTGGAAACAAATGCAGAGTGAGCAAAGTGACACATAGCATAGGTTTTGGAACGAGTTACCCTTTGATCAAGTCCTCCGATCATGGTCTCCTCGGGGTGACGATGAATGTCAAGGGAGGCGCCGTCGGCGCCGAAGATGTCGCCTCCCCTCGATTGGAACGGGGAACCTCCTCGTGCAGCCGTCTCGCCCTACGAGGAGGCCTGCTCCACCGGACCCCGGGAAGTAGTGGTAGTAGAGTCCGGTCCGTGGGCGCGTGTCGCCGTCAATGTGGTCAATGGGGCAAGCGGTGGAGTCGCCGGGATCACCCCGGCCAACATCTTCCTGCTCCTCCTCCACAAAGATGCTCGCTCCATCTCCTCCTTTCCCCGCACACTCAAACACGAAGAGGAACAAGGCGCTAGATCTCATCGAAGGTAACCTCACAAGTCTCTACAACGCGGTTAGTCTCAAGATTTAGTACTCTATAGGCATGTGAGTGTAAAGCATATCCAAGAAAAAATGCCATCACCGATCGAGACTCAAACTTATCAAGATTACCTTGCTTGAGAATGAAGCACCCGCATCCAAACACACGAAGTGGCTCACCTTGGGCAATCTCCCAAACCGCAACTCATATGATGTCTTCTTGGTGAAAGCACGGAGAAAAATGCGGTTGGAGACATGGCACGCCGTGTTGATCGCCTCAGCCCAATACTTCCTCGGCGCCTTGTGTTCATCGAGCATGGTCCTCGCCATCTCCACAAGCGCCCGGTTCTTCCGCTCAACAATCCCATTTTGTCGCGGAACATAAGGACTCGAAAACCGGTGCTCGACACCCAAGTTAGCGCAAAGAGACTCGAACCGAGAGTTCTTGAATTCTCGTGCCATTGTCACCGCGAATTGCTCGAATAGCGGTCTCTCGTAACTCGATTCTCGGCCTCAAAATCAGATCTCGAGCAAAACCGAAAGCCTCATCCTTGCCCTCCATGAAAAAGACCCAAGAGTATCTCGAAAAATCGCCAACGATCACTAGACAATACCACTTCCCACCGACCGACCTCACCCGAGATGGACCAACGGTGTCCATGTGAAGGATCTCTCCGGTCTCGAGGTCATAACTCGAGTGGATCGGTGGGTGAGAAGCGTATACCATCTTCCCGTGGCGCCATGGGGGTGGCAAACCAAATCCTTCTCAAATTTGAGCTTAGGCAATCCCGGATTAGACCCATCGAACTCAACCTCGTGAGGAGATCAAAGCTCAGTGTCCAAGTCTCCTATGCCATTTCCACAAATCGAGAGGAGGACCCGCCAACAAACAACAAGATGTGCCAAAACCTCGAGAAAAATCAGCCGAAAAGACTTGTCCAAATGGCACAATCCAAAGCAAATGAGATCATCGCGAGAATCCAAAACTTCGAGAGCATCCAACCTTAAAGCGTACCTCATACCCATCGCCATAAGCCGAGAGACAGAGAGTAGATTAAAGTGCGGGTTGGAGACGAGCGCCACATCCTTGAGTACAAAGTGGTCATTGATCCCGATTGACCCCGCGATAGAATCTTCCCCTTGTTGCTATCCCCCGAAAGTGATATACTCCTTAGTCTTCATGGGGGTGAGGCGGAGAACCATCTTGAGTTTCGGTCATGTGTCGAGAACATCCAGGAATCAATGAGCCACATGTCCTCCGGCCTTCCATCCTCGTGTCAACGATAGTACAAGGGATGAGCAAGTGGCACAACAACGGGGTTAGTAAACTTGGAAGAGTACCGGTGTTGACCACCTTGCCCAAGATAGGCATTAGGTAAAACAAACATCCCTCGACCTTTCTTACCAAAGTGCTCACCACGCACAACAAAGCGTGGTGCACTCCTCGTCAAACTCAAAACTCCCAAAGCGAGGATCGACATCCACTTTCGCGAAGCACGACCACCAAAGGGTCTCACAAGGTTTGTGGCCTAGCCCTTTGAGGCCTCCTACCCTCAGGCCTAGCAACCGCGCCTCGAACCGACCGCACACCCCTCTCATACATGCCAAGTGGCGGGTGATACATGTCGCGGTTCTCAAACTCAACTTGACGCCTAGCATCCCTCTTCCTCCTAAAGCAAAACTCAACCAAGTGACCATCTCTCCGACAATACTCGCAAAGTGATACCTCACCTCTCTTGGGTGGTTCTTCGGCTCACACTCTTGGGTGGATGGGTCACTCTTGTTGTGGCCTTGGCTTTAGGAAGGGTTTCCTCGGGGATCTTAGGCAAAGTGTCAAGTGGGTTCTTGGTGGTTTGGTTTGGGAAGCCACACTTGTTTGGGAGGTGGAGTCTTAGTGGGCTCTTGGAGAACACCATCTTGCACAATGGGCTTGGAAGGCTCGAGTGGGGTGATCTTGGTCAACTTGGGAGTGTTTGTTGGTTTCTCACTCGAGCTCAAACCACTACCTTGACCAACCTTGCCGTGGAGATAACTTCACCCTTCCCACCTATAGCAAAGCCTAATCCCGATGTGTCGGTCCCCCTCTTGAACCGACTCATCATCATGCCAAGCCGTGGCTCTCCACAAGACACCCAACTCGTGATAGAACGGAGGTACTTGTTATCCTCATCGACTCTCTCCTTGTTATGCCTACAAGACATGAGCTCCAACTCCAAAGCTTCACACTTAGCACATTTCAAAGACGGTGCTATCTCGAGTTGGCCTTCTCAAACACGGCAAGCTTGGCAACCTTCTACGCCAGCCATTCGAGCGCAAGTTCGGACAAGACTTGCACGCACTCAACAACATAGGCTTAGCCTTCAACTCAAACGTGCTCATCTAGCAAAGCCGAATACTTGGATTGCAAAGACATGATGCTAGACATATGCACGGCACAAGCGTCACACTCGGTCTCATCGAGACGCCAACGAGCTTCCTAAGCAACTCTATCTCCGTCATAGCCATCTCCCACTTCTCCTTGTACTCCTTTCTCTCCCTAGCGGCTCGCTTAAGCAACTTCTCTTGACAAACAAGCGCAACGCCCAAAGAAGACAAGGCAAACGAGATCTGTGAAGGGTTAGCGTAAGAACTTGAACCGCCCTTACCCGAGGCGAGAGCAACATTTGGTGCAGATGGGTTCTTGACGGCCCGGATCCGAGCCTCGATCTCGGAAGACTTGAGCTTGTTTGTAGAGCTCATCGGGAGTGAGGGTGTCGTAGTTTGCGAGACTCCATGATCGCGGACACCTTCACATCCCACACCTTCCGATCCGCAGCGCACAAGAGCCGCGATCGCCTTCTCATGGTCGTCAAGCCTCTCCGACGGCTTGTTCGCCCGGCTTGTTGTAGATCGTCACGAAACCTAGCAAAGAGAGAATCGATGGACTCGCCATCAAGTTGGATTAGGTTGTTGTACTCTCTCTTGTAGGTCTCATATAGGCGGGCCTTGACTTGTGGGGTTCCTCGTGGTAGCTCTCAAGTGTCTTCCACACCTCACGAGCGGTCTCACAAGTGGCAACTCTCTCAAACTCCGTGTCTTTGAGGCTAGAGAACAACACGCTCCTTGCTCGGTTGTTGGCATTGTGTTGGGCAATTTGTTCCTCACCCACTCGGCGGCTAGCACTTGGTAATTCTCATCCTCAACAATCTCCCACACTCTCCAATCCATCCCCATAAGATGTGCTTGCATCTTAATCTTCCAGTAGGGATAGTTGGTGCCATCGAACTCCGGAGGCTTGCCACCAAAGTGACCGTACCTCTCCATGTCGCTTTCTCACGGATCAAGAACCGATTAAGGTGGATATGACCCTTAACCCGCTCCGATACCAATTGAAGGACCGAAACGGCGACCGAGGGCGGGTGAATGGGAGCCTCAATTAAATTCTTTTCGAATTAGATGACTTGTAGCTCTCACGACCCCTCGGAGCAAAAAGCACACACCACACGGTATGATCACGACCTTGGATGCAAAGGTAGATGAGCTAGAGTTTGCTCTAGACTCACAAATGATCAACCGAAACCAAACGAAACAAACACGCAAGAGACGGAAGAAACAGCCTCCGCAGAGTGACCAGGACTCATCGACCGGACTCAGCGGGCGAAGTCGGGTCCAGCTGCCCGGTCGAGCGCCCGGGCCGACGCCTCTTGCAGACCTCTCGCCAGACCGATCGGACCGGACCACGGTCAGCCCGGTCGTGCGTCCGGCCGGAGCGTCCGCCCGGTCACCCTCGACGCGCCAAGGACACCACCGGAAGCGCCCGGTCAATCCGCCAGACGGCGGCCGGTCGTCGCGTCCGGTCACCCCGACGCTGGCTGAACAGCACCCGCCCGGGGCGACTCACCCCAAAATCGATCCAAACTCACTCAAATCGAAACCTCGGGTCACAAGAATTGAGCCATAGCATCTAGGCATGTGGGTGACCATTTCCCCTTTGAAATTTCGAGATTGATGGAGTGAATCGAGAGAAATCGCGGATCACACCTAAGAACACACCCAAAAAAAGTCACCTTGATCCAAAACTCGCCCGATCTACGTGCTCGTGAGGAATTAGCTCAAACCCTTCGGTGGAAATGATCCTCTCACGCCCTAGCACGAATCAACGCAAGAAAAACGAGATCAAACGGTGCCAAATCGAAGAAATCGCGAAGAGAATAGGGGAGAGGATGAACTCGGGAAGAACAAGTGAAGAACTCAAAATCACAGCTCATGAACAACAAAGAACACCGATCAATCGATCCAAACGTCACCCCGCGGATAAAGCTAATCACAGCTAGCCCTTGCTCGCAAATCTTGGTACAAATCGGGTGGACCTCTCACACCTCGCTCCTCAGAACCCTAATGGAAAATATGAAAATGAGAGGCAAGGGAGGATGAAGGGGTATGCCCCCCGCTAAATAGCCCCTATTCCCTCCGCCTAAACTACCCCTAGGATACATGAGTCGGTTTTGTAACCCTAAGGCTATTTCCGTCGACTCTGGGTAATCTTCGATCCGACGGCCACCCCGCGCCTTCCTCACCGTAGCCTTGCCTCCACGCAATCTCCCCGATGCCGCCGCGTGCCGCCCTTCCGTCGTTCCGTGAACACTTCGGGTTTTGAGGCGCAAACCCGCGAAAACCCGCGCTGTGGTTTTGAGGCCCAAACCACCAAACCCGCCTCGTGGTTTTGAGGCCCAAACCAATTTAAAACCCGCGCCGATGGTTTTGAGGGCAAACCACCAAACCTCCTCGACACGTGTCACCGCCGTCTTGACCGCCTCGAAGTCGCCAAGTCATCCGAGCTCCCCGCTCGCCTTTGACGCCTTCGCCGCCTTGACCCGATCGACACGGTCTCGCCACGCCCCTCTTGCATCCGTCGATGTCCCGGATGTCACCACCATGGCTAGCCGCCTCGCACCCGGTCCCTCGGTCCAAGCCTCACGCCCGTCCCTTCACCTCCACGGTCCGTCAGCCCGCACGCCCTCCTTGGCACCTTCACCTCTCCGTCGCCTACCATCTCCGAGCTCCCACACCGCACAACACGAACCAAGAGATATCGTCTTGACACACTCCACGTGTGCTTAGGTGAACCATAGCCGAAGCAGTAAAAGATAAAAGAAAATAGAGAAAGAATGTTGAGTGTTGACAATCACTACATCAAAACTAAACACATTTGAGATAAAACAACCATGTGTTCAAGATATTGGACTATCCATTGATTTCTTTTGAAATGCAAATGTAGTTTGTGTGCTTAACCGGCCTTGATGTTTTTTTCTTTCACTTGTACCCCCTGATAGCCATGTCTATTGCTTGAATCGCTTGGTTGAAAATATTATCATCTATATTTTCTTTTGATTGGGATAGCTCCAAAGCCTTCATTACTAGTAAACGTCTCTTCAACTCATTGGACTGGGCATGAGCAAACCAAATCCTTTCTGCTTATGTAATCGTTTCTTTTTTTTTTTTTTGACCTTGCTTCTCTGATCCCAAAGCCGATTTCCCAGGAATATGTATTGTAGAATTCTTTAGCTTCTTCAAAAGAGTTGAATGTCGTTCCAACATATGGAAACAATACTGGCTCGCCACTCCTTTCTTTAGCCGTAGCAATTGCTGTGCTTAATGCAGTGACACTAGTGGGATTCAAACAAGAGTCTGGGCCTTGTTTGCCTCGCTTTCTGAGGTTAGCAAGTAGGTTATGGACCGTTAGCAAATACTGAAATCTTAAAGTTTGAAGTAGTATAGTATGTTGTGGATGTGTAGCTTAGTTAATGTAGTACTGGTAATAGGAATCATAAGCACAGATGGAGATATTACTAATATTGTGTCCAGTATGACATGCTATAGTTGCTCATTTCTACAAGTTTTGACTTTTTCTTGCAATAGATGAAACGGTAGGACTCGTGAGCAACAAATCATCCAGAAACATGTACCTTTTCTTGTAGGATAAGCTTGTAAGTACCTCACATGGTGTTGCTGCTCTTTCCTCTGCTTGATATCCTACAAGCTCTCGTGCATATGTTGATGCTTCCTGTGTGCGACGCCCTGAGGGATGAACTTCTCCAGAGCTGGGATCCAGAGGAGCCATTGACGAGTTGGTGTATAAGTGCTAGGTATGAAACGACTGAGTCTGTTGAAACGACCTATTTATGTTTGAATCCAAGGTGTTGCTCTTACAAGCGGCCAGTCTGTTTGAAAGTTCACCTAACTTTGCTCTTGATGGTCCAATGCAGTTGTTTTATCTGTACTTTTGTTGGTAGATGGAAGCAGACATATTAATGGTCTGTCCACGACAGTGCCGTATAAGCGGGGAGGCTGCATCATTGCCGCATACTAATCGTAAGTTGTTACGGGGTTCGTTGTTTTTAACTTTTTAATAATCGATTCGGTATGTGCAAGTGTCCAGCATATCGTCCGTCTATTGCTTGTAACGACCTCCATTCCCAGCCGTCGATAGGGGGGTATCTCAGCACGGTGGCATATAGTTCGCGTTCCGTGGGGCACATGGCTTTCTGCTCGCCCTTCATTTGTGGCCCGCTAATTAATTTGGCTAATTGAGGCTGATCTCGATCTGCATGCATGCATGCACGTTTACCGTCCCTCCTATTTTTCTGCTCTGCTTAACCATTCACACCGTTTAACTAAACTCCTTCTTCACCGATCTAATCTCATCAAACTTTCCTACTTTGTCTTTTTCTTATCAATTTCTCTATCTCATTCCAAGATCTGGTCGTGATGCAAGGGGCCGTGCTGGTGGCCATCGCGACCGCCATCGGCAACCTGCTGCAGGGGTGGGACAACGCCACCATCGCCGCCGTGGTGATCTAGAATCTTTCACTCCCTTTGATCTTGTTTGCGCACACCATAGCTTTGTAACTATCCCTTTTGATGTTTTCTCTCTTTTACGGTCCTCTTCTGTAACCGTTTGCTTGTGCTTTTACTCGAATGAGCAGTGAAAGTTCTAACCTTCCCCTCTCTTTCTGTTTTTCTTTATTGGAAACTCAGCTAGCTTTGCATATTCTCTGTAGAATACAAAGGTGTGCTCCCATTCATCAAACGATTGCACATTGTTTGGCACAAACTTCTCATCCAGTTGATCGTGCTACAGACAAATTTTTTTTGTTAATAACAGCCATTTGACTAGTATTATGCAGTACATTAACATATTTAGTAATCAATATATCAGTATTCAGTATATCAGTATTTACTCATCGAGATAGTAGTATTATGCGATAAGTCTCTTGTACTTCAGGGGTTAGCATTGCTTCTTTCCCTACAGTTGTAGGAGGAGCTTTTAGAGGCGGATGTCTCATCTCATTTGCCATCCACAGCAGGCTCACTGCTAATGGATGAGCAACCACAATCTGGTGTTCGAGCAGACGAGTAATTGCCACCTTGTGTTCCAGCAGTCCCACATCCGAACGCAGATGGTTGACACATGTTAGACGACGAATTCTTTTGCTTAATCTCTTTGGTAGTATTGGGAAAGGTTGGACTCATGGAAGGACCACTTTCCATATTGAAGAGTTTGTATTAGACCCCTACAAATGAAAGGCAAATCCAATATGAGTATCAGTAGTCCAGTAATATTCAGTAATGTTGAGTGATCGTAATGGTCAGAAATTCCGAGTCTAATGGTAGTGTGCTTGACGTTGCATTTTAAGAGAAATACTGAATGCTACTGCACAAATACTGACAAATCTTAGTACTAACAAGTACTTAAATACTCACGGCTACTGACAAATACTTCCAACTACTGTATTGATGGCTATTGAATACTAACAAGATATTGACAAGATTTTAACAAGATATACTGAGCCACCACCAAAAATGCTTAAAGATGCTAACAAGACATTGGCAAGTACTTAGAGATAGTAGAAACTGGTATCTCCGAGCATAGTACTGAATGTACTTACAAATCATCGTGTACTGAATGTATAATATTCTGGATGACACGACATTGTACTAGGTGATAATGGAGCTACTTATAAATACTAAAACCTGAAGAACAAATATACCGATGGCTACTGATTACTTAGCCACAATGTCACATGAACTAAGAAAGTGGAACCACTATGCCACAATGCCAGCTACCCAAATATACTGAGAATTACTGAAAGCTACTTACCGAAATCTTTCAAAGACATTCAGTAATACAGTAATCCAGTATAAGTAAATACTTTTTTTTCGACCGCCGCTCTCACCATTATTTCATTAAGAGGAGGTCAAAACACAAAGGCGTTTACAAACGGATGTCAAGCGGACATCGAAACCAAAGCAAAACAAAAAGAACAACCGAACGAAAGAACAAACGAAACGGCAAACCGAAGATCCTAACCTGACCACACGAGTGACCGAACGAACGGAGGTACACTAAGCCACCTGAAGGACGCTGGAGCGGTACTACATCCTAAAGCTAATTTGCGACCACACGCTCACTGCCGGCGCTAGGACAGCAAACCCGGCACCCAGCCAATCTTCTGCTTCCCTTGCCACAGCTGCTGCCATTTCCAACATCGAAGCTGATTGATTTCTGAAGACGCGTGCATTGCGTTCCTTCCATACCACCCAAGAACACAAGAGAAGGAAACTGTCAAACATCCTTCGGCATTCCCTGTCGACTCTCCTTCGCTGCCGCAGCCACCACTCGGCGATGTCCATCTCTTCCTGCGGCACTAAGCTCTGCAAGCACGGTCAGGCGCACTCGTGCGCCAAAGCTCCTTCGCCCCCAACATGGACGCCGCCCCATGGAAGAAAGCCCGGTAAGCAGATGATGCCGAGTAAACACCATTTGCCGTCCATCTCCAGACAAATCTGTCAGGCACTAGAGGCTGTAACTCCACATCCCGGACGAGGCGCCACACGCGTAGATACTGGCAAATGACCTGCGCAGTTGGAGCACCGACGATGTCATCGACCCAGGAGCTAAGATGCAGCGCATGTTTTACAGTTTTCTTCTTGCCGGCTCTCGACAGCGCGCCAAACAAGCACGGCGCAAACTCGCAGAGGCGACCAACCGGCAACCATGAGTCTAGCCACATGAGGGCCGACGCTCCATCACCAAGGCTGACCGATATACTTGCATCAGCCATGGCCGCGACCACCTTATCCGTAGTCTGAGGCAAGCCTGCCCACGGCGAGTCAGGGTTGGTCCTGCCCAGCCAAACCCATCTCAATCTGAGCGCCATGCCGAAAAGGTGGAGATCCAGGAGGCCAAGGCCACCCAGGTCCGTCGGCCTGCAAACCACCGGCCACGCCAACATACACTTGCCACCCGTAGTCACGACGGAACCTGACCAAATGAAGGCACGGCGATACCCATCGACCTGACCAACGGCCCAGCGAGAGAGGCAACAAGAGATGGCCACATGGGTTGGGATGGAGGACGGCGTCACCTTGGCTAGCCGCAGGCCAGCTTTGGTGAGTAGATCCGCCTTCCATGTCGGTATCCTTCTTTGTGACTGCATCAACTAACGCCGCTCATCGGCCGACACCGGGCGGACAGAGAGCGGGACGCCTGTGTACTGCCGGGGAGCGGCGCCAAGACGCATGGAAACGCTGCCACAATGTTGAACATCGTCGGCGGAGCACCTTATCGGGCGACAAAGCACACTTATCAAAGTTAGTTAGCAGCCCCGATGCACCAGCAAAGAGGTTCAGGATCTCCGTGGCCGCAGCGAGGTCGGCTGGGTAGCGGCTTCGGGGAAGAGAACGAGATCATCAGCGTATAGCGATGTTCTATGTCGGATCACGACCGGCAGTGGCGAAAGGATCTGCTGCGTGTCCGCTGCACTGAACAACGCGTTGAGTACCTCCATGCAAATCACGAACAGCATTGGGGAGATGGGGTCTCCCGCCGCAGCCTCTCGCGTGCACAATCCTCCGCGACCCGGCGGCCGTTCAACATGATTACGGTGCTTTCGCCGTGGAAAGAAACATGGCCATCCGGTTGGTCCATCGCCGCGGGGAACCCAATGAAGGATGAACCTCGGCGAGAAAAGGCCATGCTACCGAAGTCGAAGGCCTTGGCGATGTCGATCTTGAGGAGGACCGAAGGATGTCTATTGGTGTGTAACCAGCGACACGCGAGCCGCGGCCGCCAGTTGTCGTGGATGGATCTCCCCTTGATGAAGGCGCTCGATTAGCAAACAACAATCTCGCCAAGCCAGGCGCCAATCTCCGAGCTAAGCATTTAGTGAAGATCTTCTCGAAAGCCGTGGATCAAGCTTATCGCCTATAGTCCTTGAGGCCGGGTCGGGTTAGGGCGTTTCCTCGGTAACACCATGACCGCGTCATTCGGAAGATTGAAGCTTCTCCCATCCAAATGACGAGTGCGTGAAAGGCGCCACTACATGGTCCGACCACCTCCCATGCGACCTTGTAGAATAGACCCCTGAATCCGGCGGGACCGGGAGCACGGTCGGATGGTATTTCCGACAGGTTGCCCGGATCTCCTCTTCGGTGAAGCACGCAGTCGATGCCACCGCAGATTGAGCCTTGGCAAGAGGTCATCGAGCACAACGGAATTGGTCCCGTGAACGGCTTGCCAAGATATTGTTGTAGTATTTAAAGGCGAGGTCACGCTTCTCGGTCTCCTCGGTGAGTGGAACCCCTTCATACTTGGATGGCGGCAATGAAATTCTTGCGGCTCCTATGACAGCTTGTAGATGGAAGAACCTTGTATTCGCGTCACCCTCACCAAGGTACGACACGAGAGCCAGTACGTGCAATGGTCCTTGAGAGGGAAGCCAAACCTAGACTCCTCGCCTTGAGCTCGACGCGAGAACCCGCCGGATTGTAAAGGCTCCTTCGGTCTTCTTGTGCATCGAAGCCGGGCGATGATCTCGCGTGCCCAAAAGCTCAAAGGCGGATGCTACCAATCGGCCAGTGAACTCCACGCTTTTGCGCCTTGGCCGTGCGGCCGTAGCTTGACATCCGGCCGCCTAAGCGCCCACGCCACCCGGCACTTCACGCTCCCAAGCCTCTACCACGACCTCCATGAAGCCCGGCATGCGAGGCGAAAAAGCTTCGAATTTAAAGCGGCGCCGCTCTTGACGCGGTCGACAAATTTAGCATGAGGGGTGCATGATCGAACCGTCCAAGACGGTGCTCGTAGATGATGGTCGGGAAGTTAGCCATCCGGCTACCGCCGCCAAGCCTGTCGATTCGGCTCAAAGTGTCGGCTTTGGCTCTCTCGTTAACTCCGTATACGGTAGGCCATGCGGTAGAGTTCATCCACGACCATGGAGTTTAAGGCTCGTCGAACAGGCCGCATGGATGCCGATTGATCAAGCCGTTGTTTTTTTGTCACCACCTGATAAATCATGTTGAAATCTCCCCCACATCAAAGATGTTATCTGCAGATTCACGGCCCTAACGCCAACAATTCATCAAAGGAATTCACTTGGGGTCATCCTTGGTCCGTCCATACACAAAGACCACGGCTCACCGGTCATTATCAACCGGCGGAGATCAACGGTGATCAGTATTTTTCGGCAACACGTGGTCGTGGCGCCCGGGGAGACACGCCTTGAGCCATCCTACGATTATCCCACCCGACGCACCCCCGGCCAGAAGGCAAAACAACATAATCAAAAGCCGTTCCCATTAGCCGGGCGAGCCCAAGTTCTGAGAGAGTACATCGACCTTGGTTTCGACCAAACACACAACGGAGGCACGCTCCCGAATGACAAACTCTCGCCTTTGCGCCGCGCGGCGCACGCACGTGTGTTTGGCGCCACTCACATTCGAGGAGGAACAAATGCTTTGCTAACATGGGAAACTAATTTGCGACCATGGACCGGTAGGCCTAGACCCTACTCACCGCAGTGAGACGACGCTTTTTTCCCAGAAAGGAGGAAATTCTCCATGGCCTCCTTGTTGACATCGACGCAGCGGACCCGTGAAGGCGACTCGCAGCTCATCGAAAGACACGGGCGTCCTCGCGTGTGCAGCCTCAACCTCAATGCCCATCTTCATGAGTAGCACCGCCCGGCTTGATCCTCCGGCTTTGAGATGAACCACGGCGTGTTCTTGCTGCGCCAAACGGCGCCCGCCTAGGCATGCTTGGCGGCTCGCGCGGCGGTTTGGTCTTTGGCGCAACGTGGGCGGTCGATTGCATGGGAGGCCGAGAGTCTTCGTGGAACGAGGCGATAAATTCATCTACGGAAGGCGCCGTGAAGATACTAACGCCTCCGGGCCGTTCCGCCAAGGCGCGCATAGGAGACTCCAAGCCGCTCCGAGGCGTAACCATCTCCCACCTCGCAGAACGACCATTCTACCACCGGTCTTTGAATCCGAGGCCGGCCGTCAAGGGCAACGGTCGGCAAGCTCCGAGTCGAGGCTCGCCCGACCACGAGTCATGCTGGCAAGGGCCACGCTTCTCCGGCCCATCAACCAACACTAAGCGACCCGGTTGGATGTAGCCCAACTCGGTGTCCACGCTAGCCGCCCACCGAGTCTCCTTACCAAGACCGGTGAGGCCGCGGTGGCCGCACTACCGCGGTGTGGGGCCACCATGATGAATCTGTGGACAAACCGCATGGGAGCTCCCGGATTGCCGCGAAGATGAGAGAGCATGGGCGAGGTAACGACATGACGCGATCGCGACCGCACCGCCGCCTGCGGTGTGGCGTATTCCGTAGCCGCTGACTTTGGGCACCCAACTTTGTCTCCCGCAGGGCCTAGCGGCAAATCAGCGCCCTCCCGAGATTGTGACTGTGCTCGCCATAGAGATCATGGCCTCGGACGTTCGGCTGCCGAGGGTGCACGCAGTGCATCTCCCACCTTTCCTCCGGCTCGGCCGCTTTCCTGGACGCAGTGAGTCGGTGACGCGTGACTCGAAAGCGGAACCGCCGGGCGTCCCGGTCGGCCGCCACGCTGGCCGCCCATGGCCGAGCCGCTGTGTAGTCCTTGCCGCCGTTTCTCGTCGCCGCGCGCCCTCGAGTCAGCGCCCCTCGGCGTCGCGTCGTCGGGCCCACGCATGTGGCCCACCCACGGATGGCGGAGGGCACGCGGATCTCAGCGATGCGTGGGGGCCGCGGCCGCCCCTCGCCCGGCGGCCATGGCGACTGTGGTGGCGGGGGTCGGGTCGGTGGAGCTCCCAAGCTCCTTGTCCGTCACGGCGTCGGCCGGTTGGCTGGATTGTCCTGGGGTGATCGTATCGCCAGCGTCACCACCACCATCGGCACGCCATCACGCCACCATGACGCCATCATCACGCCACCAAAGTCAGTAGGTGATCTGGCGGCGGTGTGGACCCGATCTGGGCGGCAACCACCCTTGCCTTGACAAGGTAAGCGCGGCCCAGCGAAGAAAACTGTAGCGACGCCCGGGTTGGGGATGATCTACGGAATACGAATTAGGGCTGCGGCGGGATGAAGCTTCGGGTGCAAGCACCCGCCGCGTGAACATCTCCTGTGTCATCCTCGGGCAATGTGTCGCGGAAGTCCGTCAGGCCAATGCTGCAAAGAACACGACCAGTGCGTCACGGGCCGACCCGGATGTCCACTGGCGTCTGCGGCGGCGGACGAAGAAGGCGGCGATGGCGGAACGAGCGTCGGCGCGGCGGCGGTCGCGCCGCCATGGCCGCCGGATGAGATGCGGCGAGACTCCCCGGGCGCAACGCAGAACGCTAGCTGTCGGTCGGCGCATTCTCCCGGCGTAACGATGAAGTCCTCCGGTTCGTGCGGAGCGAACATCGACGTCGTTGCCGCTGATCTCGAAAATGCTCGGTGAGGTAGGTGTAGATGGTGGAGACGCAATGCACATCAGCGCGCGCCGACGGTGCAAACGAGCATGCTCGAGCCTCCTCCGCCGCTCGCATGTCCGAGTGCGCGGCACGATGACTGAGCGGGGTGCGTAGGGCGCGGAGGCGCTGTCGTCGCCGCGGTGCTCGGAGTCCCCTACCATTCCCCCACCGACCTCATGGCGTGGGGGCGGCGTGGCGGAGGAGTGGCGAGGCCCGGTGAGAACGGGAACGCTGGCCACCTCCCCGCTGACTGCGGGAGCGAGCCACCGACCGCCAAAGGGACGAAGCTGGCCGAATTGTCGCCAGGCGTGGCCGGCGCTCACGCTGGGCGGGCGAGAATCTTCCTCCCGTGATCGGGAGCGGGCGACGCTTTGGCCCCCCGTGGACGCGCCGGAGGGGGCACTCGGCGTAACTCCGATGCTCCCTCTTCCTTGCACCGCAGTACCGCTAAGGGACGTATACATGCAGCACTCAAAATGACCGTGGCGCGCAGGCGCTTGAAACACATACCGACGCAGGTCCGCCGTGACCGCCACGGGCGACGCGGGCGGCTGGCGACCCTTCCCCGCACGCACGGGCCGCGACTGAAGAACCCCGCCAAAGATCTCGCCGCCACGCCTTCTCGCGGGTGAGCCGGGCGGCGGGAGAGCTGAGGTGAGGCCGCGCACCTGGCCACGGGTGATGGACAATGCCGGGCGTAAGAAGCTTGCGCCAGGGGCCATGAAGCTGACGTGGCCTACCGGCGTCGGGCGGCGGCGGCCGGCTGCGAGCAGCAGGGCGCTTGGAGGCAGGAGGCGGCCACCTCCTTTCCCACTGCGTGAAGGAGGCGGTGTGAGCGTGGCAGTCGGCATCCCCGAAGGTCGTCGTCGGGGTCGGTGAGGGCGGCCGCCCAAGTAGTCAGTCGGGTGCGCCCTCACCAAAGCCTCGCCACTTCCTCGCCCCCGGGAGCGGCGGGGAGGAACCTCGGCCATGGGTAGGGGCGGGGGGCTAGCGACGCGCGGGTGGTCGACAGTGCCGGTGGGCGCTGCCGTGGCTGGGGTGAGCCGCCGGGCGGGCGGTGCCGGCCGCTAGGCTGGGGTTGGAGCTCGGCGGGGAGAGGCTGCGTCGCGCTCTGAATCAATCAGGCATCATAAGTAAATACTAAGTATATCGGTGTTGTATTAGGTCACATTGTGGCGGGGCACACGCGTAGTTGATGGCGGGTGTCGTTCACGATGGGTTGGGGCGCCCGTGATAGGGCATCGTCTTTGGGAGGTGTTATTCTTAGATGGGGTTGGGGCTCTACACAGGGTTCGATCCTTAGGTGTCGTCGTTGTGCACGTTCGGGGCAACCGGGTCTCGCGATCGCCGGTAAGGCCGCTGTCGAGGCCCGGCGCCTCAACCCAGCTGAAAGGTCCTAATGGCTAGAGTGGGGTGAATAGGCTATTAAAAATTCTACAACAACACTTAAGCAAACCGGTTAGTAAATAAGGCTAAGCGTAATAAAGCGATGCTAGCACAACTAGCTATGCAAGCCACCTACACAATCAATTCTAGGAGGTGTCTATGATCTCTAGTCACACAAACTAAATCTCTATGTCAATCCTAGGTGAAAGCACTACACAATTAGAGCGGGAGCACCAACAAGATCAAGTACAACTACTCAAGCTAAACAAGGTATACAAGAGTAAATGCAAGAGTAGTGGTGATCGATATCGCCGATGTAGAGTAGACGTGGAAGCCAATCACCAAGTCAATAGAAATCTCCAACGAGCTCAAACACGATTGACAAGATGATTTAACCCAGGAGGTTCACGTGCTGCTTGCCGCAAGACGCTAGTCCCCGTTGTGGTGATACACCCACTTGATTATTCACAAGCTTAATGGCCGGTCTCGAATCCACGGTGGGAGCTCAATGAATCACTCACAAGAGGGGATCCACAAGCCACGAGCAATCCACTAGTGACTCCTTTCGCGAATCTCCGCGGGGTAAGGATGAACCCCTCACAAGTCCACCGGTGTGGCCTCGAACAAACTCCAATCGAGCTCAACACCTCCACGAACTCCAAGCCGCTAGGGAATCAAGCAAATTCGAAGAGAAACGAAATCCATAGACTCCTCCAAGGATCAAGTGCCTCTAGATGCAATCAACTAGCTATATGCACTTGAATCTCACTCAATCTCACCAAGGATCAAAGTTAGGCAAGAGAGATGAGTGGAGGTGATTTTCTCAAAGCTCACAAGAGAGTTAGAATAATCAAATGTGCAAGAGAGATGTCCCCAAGCCCGCCCAAACACATATATATAGAGCCCACTCCAAAATATGATTGTTGGGATTCAAACACCTCTGTCGAACAGCCGCCCAGCAGCCGCCACGGACGCATCGATCCGCCGAGTGCAAAATGGTAGCGACGCCGACACGCCGGCGCCGGGCGGCGTAGCATCCGCGCCGAGGTCCCCGTGTGGAACCTCTCTAGGCTAGCGTCCGGGCGCCGGACGCCGCTAGGCGTGCATCGGTTGTCGTTCGGCCCGAGCCCATGTCATGTGCGGCCGGAAGGCGGCATCAAAACCCTAGCGCCGGCGTGCGTTCGTCGGATGCGCCCAGCGCACGATTCATCACCGGGCGGCAGCACCCTACGGCCGGGACGCGCCGGGCGCTACAATGCCGGCGTCGGCGCGGCGATTGAAGCTCTCCTTCGTTGCTACGTCGTCGCCTTTTCTTCAACTTGCTACCCGACAAGTATACCATCTTGAGCACGAGGGTTAGCAAGATATCTTCGACAAATTGCATCCGGCTTAATAGAAAATAGGCATCTCATTTTCTTAAAAGCGCCGAATCTCGCCTCGCAAGCTCGGCGGGAGCGTGAGCGGTTCCCAAACCCAACTCAACCCTGCAAACCGCCGCCGCCTTTGCAAATGTGCCAACACCACCAAGAGTACATCTCAATGTGCAAGTGTGTTAGCAATTTCACAACCAATTTCAAAGGCAAAGTTAGTGCACTAGATTCCAAATGCATATGCAAGTCAATATGAACCTAGAGGACTTCATCATCGGATTAGCCGTGCCATTCCCTCTTCATAGTCGGCTATCTATCCAAAATGTGATCGCACTCTCTATAGTGTCTTGATCACCAAAAGCAAACCCTATCAAGTTATACCTTTGCCTTGATCTCCGGGTCCTTTCCTTTCCAACACGTGAGCTCGAAGATCCACCATGTCCATCATCAACGTCCATGTCCATGATCATGTTGCTCCACATCATCCATGCAATCCTATCTCTTAAGCACACTTAGAGTAGAGGATTAGCATAATAGAGTGTCCTCAATTATCAAAACCAAATATGAGATTTCACCAGCACGCACCGCTCGGGCTCAGGGGAAGATGGGGTCGCGCTGCTCGGGCCGGGGAAGTAGAGTGGGGCAGCACCGCTCATGGAGGAAGGTGGGGGTGTTTCTGGCGGAGGGGGTCGCCGCCAGAAACGCCTCGCTGGAAGGTGGCATGCTAACAGCGTGGGAACGCACGGGATGCTGATTTGTCGCGCGGCAAATGGGCGGCGTTGGCATGCCATCATGGCACAATGCATATGGGCTCGTGTGCGGCCCTATACCATCAACGACGATAAATCAAACGGTTTCTTGTTGGAACCCGAGCCAATGACATTTCTCTTTCGTTGCCACATCGGGCCATGACACATCGGCAAAGGATCCGCGACCGACCACCCAGCCAACGGCGACTTGTGCCCGATCTTTGAAATCCCTCCCGCCCGCTGAGCTGAGAGTCCATAGAGCTAGTGTGGGCTAGGAGTACGCGCTTTCATGGCCATGGACCGACCTTTTGGTAAAGGCCCGACAGTGACGGCGCACTCTCATCCGTATCTAGAGCCTAGAGTGATAGTATTGACCAATTCTCACGTGGCGGAAGAGACAACCCCCCTTGTCCCCATGAAATGAAAATTACGTAGAATAGAAAAAAAATTATTGTGGCGACAAAGTGCCAAAGGAAAAGGGGCAATCGTCATCGCCAGTATTACCTGTTTCTCTTGATTTTGGCTTGTGCTCACTTCGACTTATTTCAGTTTATTCTCTCTCATAGAATATTATTAAATCCCGAAATCAAGAAAAACGGCTCTAAATGAGACAAGGTAGGCGGGGCAAGGCGGGGGATGGGCGAAGTAGAGCTGCCTCGGCTCAACCTACCACCCATGAGAGCGAGACAAGGTGGACGGAGAAATTATGAAATATGACCCGGTATTCGCAAGCCGCCGAAATTTGACCCGAAATTCGCATGTCTTATGAAATATGACCCATGTCGCCGAATCGTTATGAAATCTAGTCTTTTTGGACGAGGGGAACGCCAACATCGTGTGCTCCACGTCGGTACTGACGTTGCCCAGCTCTCTCCTCACTCCTTCATCCCATTGACACGTGGCCGCACTTGTCAGCTTCGTTTGGTACCTCCAACGAGGACACACATAGGGCCAGCAGCGCTCGCCGGTGGGCGTAGTGCGTGCGGCAGGACTGCTTGCTGCGGTCTGTTGGCCTCGCCGAGAAGGCCACACCAAAATTGGCCAAATCGTGTTATGTTTGGGTGGAGAGGTGTCCGGCGGGCATGGCAATCAAAATTGGCCAATGACAATGCGTGAGGAATAGTCGGCTAGCTAGCTTCCATGTCTAGCTAAGTGCGTGAGGAATAGGATGGAGGTGCAGCCCGCCTCCCGCTTCCATGTCTAGAACGGACTAGTACCAAAATGAATGGGTGCCTTGCTAGCTTGCCAAGCTAAGCGGCACCGCCGATTCTGGCGGCGGCCCGGCGGCCAACAAGGCCGCTTCGCGCCCAAGAAGGCAAGGGGTAGCGGCGAGACCTTGAGCGGCTTCTTCAAGACGGATATGAGGTAGGAGATGAAGGCGACAAGTGGGGTCCACATGTCAATGGACAAAGGAGCTCGCATCGCGTCGCTCCCCACGCGGGGTGATTTCGGACGGGCCCGACCCGCCGCACTCTCCCTCCCCGCTCCTCCGCCTCTTCTTTGCCCGGCTGCCGGTCTTGGCCGAGTTCCATTTTGAGAGCCTTGGGTTTCATCAAATTCAACATCATGAACCTCTTCAAGCTTGCCACTACCCAAGTTCCAAACTCTATATGCTTTGCTTGTGGTTGAATATCCAACTAGGAAACCTTCATCACACTTCTTGTCAAACTTGCCCAATCTTGTGCCTTTCTTGAGAATATAGCATTTGCATCCAAAGACTCTAAAGTAACTAATGTTGGGCTTCCTTCCATTGAGTAACTCATATGGTGTCTTGCCAAGCATTCCATGGCAATAGAGTCGGTTGCTACAATAGCAAGCCGTGTTGATTGCTTCGGCCCAAAAGGAATGGCTAACATTGTACTCACTAAGCATTGATCTTGCCATTTCAATCAAAGTTCTATTCTTCCTCTCAACTACACCATTAGATTGAGGAGTGTAGGTTGGTGAGAATTGATGTCCAATTCCAAGCTCATCACACAACTCTTCAATTCTTGTGTTCTTGAATTCACTTCCATTGTCACTCCTAATCTTCTTGATGGATGTCTCAAACTCATTTTGAACCCTCTTGACAAATGTCTTGAAAAGCTCAAACACATCATTCTTGTCATGCAAGAAGAACACCCATGTGTATCTAGTGTAGTCATCAACTATGACAAAACCATACTTGTTGCCACCAATGCTAGAGTATGATGTTGGCCCAAACAAGTTCATGTGTAGCAACTCAAATGCCTTGCTTGTACTCATTATGCTCTTGGTTGGATGTGCATTGCCATGTTGCTTGCCGGCTTGACATGCTCCACAAGGTTTGTCCTTCTCAAACTTCACATCATCCAAGCCTCTAACCAAGTCATGCTTCATCAACTTGTTCAATTGCTTCATTCCAACATGACCAAGCCTTCTATGCCACAACCACCCTTTGTTAGCCTTTGAGAGTAAACATGTTGTCAACTTGGCTTCTTTTGAGTTGAAATCAACAAGGTAGAGATCACCATATCTAAATCCCTTTGAAGATCATGTTTGCACCATCACCACTAACCACTTCAACTTCTTGACTTGTGAATATGCACTTGTAGCCATGGTCACAAAGTTGAGAAACCGATAAGAGATTGTAATCAAGATGATCAACTAGCAACACCTTTGACAAACTCTTCTCTTGGGTAATTGCAATCTTGCCTAACCCCAACACATTGTCTTTCTTGTCACCTCTATATGAATCATCGGTCATCACCTCATCAAGCAATTGGTTGGGAGTCAAATCCTTCAAGTTTGACCTCACTAGCACGGTGATGAACATCCCAAACCGCTCGGGCAAGCACCTCAAGAACTTCATGTTGAAGGTCTTGTCCTTGATCTCTTCTCCTAGAGCATTTAGATCATTCACCAACACTTGCATGCGGTGAAACATCTCTCGCACGCTCTCATCTTCTTCCATCTTGAAGCTATTGAATTGCTCAAGCTTTATGTATGCCTTGGCTTGCTTGACGCCTTCGGTGCCCTCATAGCACTCTTCTAGCTTCTTCCAAATGTCATGGGCAATGGTGAGTGTCTTGACTTGCTCAAACACTCTATCATTGAATGCCTCATGGAAAGCACTCACGGCTGTAGGGTTGAGATGGGGACTAGAGGGGGGGTGAATAGTCCTTTCTAAAACTAATTGCTTGCCGGCTAAATGGATATAATGCGGAATTGTAACTATTCGTTTAGCCAAGACTTCACCCCCTCTAGCTATGACTCTAAATCACCTCACAAAAAGATCCTACACAAAGCAAATGAGGTGATAAGCCTAGCTTGAGCTCCTAACCGTTTCTATTGCAAGGTCACACAAACCTATGCACTAGTACTTCAAACAAGGGTGAGCTCCTACACAATTCTAATGAGCAAAAGCACAAAAGCCAAACCTAAGCTCACTAGATGCACTAAGGACAAGGCGACACACGCCCTAACCCAAAGGCTCAAATTACTTAGCTACACAAACTAAGCAAAGCAACTAACAAGCTACACAAGCTAGTAATTGCAAGAGCTACTCCACAAGCACAAGCACAAGGTATATATGAATGTAAATACGAAGTTTGTGATTTGGAGAATGCAAACCACCGGAGAAGAGTAGACAAGTTGACACCTGGTGAATTTTTACGGAGGTATCGGAAGCTTGCCAACTTCCCCTACTCCTCGTTGTGTCGACCAACACCTTGGGTGGTTCCTTTGGTGTTTTCACCTAGATGGTTCTTCGATTGTGATTCTCAGATCACTTGCCCCTCAAGCCACGCCCGCAAGGCACCGCAAGACACCACTCTCAAGTGAGCCTCAAGGCACCGCAAGACACCACACACACAAGGGAGGTACTCACCGACATGCTCTAGTAGTGATGCTCTTCACGATCCCCCGAGGTGAGCTCGAACCTCTCACAAATCCTCCTTGAGCACCGCACAATCTCCGTTTCGTGCTTCATTTAAGTCTCTTGCCACCAAGCCGTCTAGGAGGTGGCAACCTCCAAGAGCAACAAGCACACCGGCTTGCAACACGATCACCTAGTGCCACAAATGCGATCTCTCAACGCCGAATGCACTAGAATCACTCCTCACTTTGATTTGGATGAACACTATCAATCACAAGTGAGTGAGTGTTGGTATTTATTAAGTGCAAAAAGAATATAAAGGGTTCTGCAAAGCGCCTAAGAATAAATATACCATTGTAGCTTTTACCGGGAGTATTCAGTATCGTTATTTATATTTTCCACGGGGAAGCAAGGGTAAAGACTATGATAAATCAAAATCATGTATCTACTAACTCAATATACCAACTAAACTAAAGTGGGGGGTAAATAATGTATATGATGTGCATGATAATTAATAGCATTTAACCAGGAGAATATTATAATATAGAGTAGATAACTAGGTCGAGAGGACAACGGGAGAGGTCTAGGTTCCTGAATACTTCTCTAGTACTTTGGTTCTATGATAACAATTATTCTAATACACTTTGGAGCAGATGTACCGTCCCGATCCTCGAAAAAAGACGGGAAAGGGTGATCGGAGGAAGGCCGCCAAAAAGCTCTCTGAAGCACCAACCCGAACGTGGTGGATTACAAAAAAGACTGACAGGGCTGTCACCCCTGGGGCTACCACAACTAACCGTGGGATTGGGCGCAACCTCGGGTAACCTATAGCCTAGACACCACGCCTACACTATAAATTACTACTCTAGCTACCTAGCATAACTAGAGCCCTCAATACGACGGAGATCCCATGCAATAGTATAATAACTATATCAATAACATGAAAGGCATAAAAGTACTAGAAAAGATATATCTAATTATGGCATAAAGTCTAAAAGAGTTGAGATACAAAGATATACCCGAACGCTGAAGACTTCTCGAACCGAACGCAGCGTTCCGCTCTCCCTAACTCTCTACTAGATCTATTCTATTACATTGTAGCTGTCTAATCTAATTCTCTAATATTAACGAGAGAGACCATCCATTCATGGGACAACTCTCAAGTCAAACGGTGCCCGGCTCCTAGGGGTGTAGGGTTACATATATAGGGGTCTTCTTTTTGTCCCTTCGCCTTCAAAGGCGATGTGGTACTAATGCGGTGTTGGATCTTGATCCATCTCGTGCTTTTAACCGACGCCCTCGGATCAAACCGACATCAAAGCGACCGGATTAGATTGCGTCTTAGAGGCGGTGGAGGAACGTTCTGGGGAAACAGGGACAACTTGGGGGCCAAGCCGAGCCCGATCGGCCCGATATTTGGGCCGATCGGCCCGAGGTGGGTCCCACGGGCCCCGCGACGCGTCGTGGCACGGAGTCTTCTAGATGATGTTTTCTTGGGTGTTAAGCTTCGTTCACGTCGGGTGTATTCGGAGCCTTCTAGTCTTGTTTCGGAGTTGGATTGCGTTACGTCCACGTCCGGTCGTATGACACGCTAATTGCGGTGTTTTTACATTTAAGTCCTCGCAAATCACAACTTTACCAAAACTCATGGAAATCATTAGTATAAACCCCTAATAAGGTTATCTAATTATATTTTAGTCCTTTTCCATGTTTAGTTGACAATTAAAAGTATACGTTAACATGTTTCAACAAAGGAGAGGGCTCTCAAGCACCACAACACAAGCCACCAAGGCCCAAGTGTGCTCGGCACCGAAACAAGTCGGGTATGTGGTGTATAAATAGCCCCAAGTCAAATAGAGCCGTTGGGAGGAAAAAGAACACTCTGGCGCTGACCGGACGCACCGGCCCAGGACTCACCCGGCCGAGTCCGGTCGTGAGTCCGGTCACAACCGGCAAGGTTCCCGCCCGGCCCACGGTGACAACTCCTCCACGCGTTCGGTCCTTTGGTTCGGTCGGTACCGGAAGCATCCGGTCAAGCGTCCGTCGACGGCGTCGGCTAAAATCCCCAAAACATGCTCTCTGCCGGGCGCACCCACCGGGCGTCCGGTCAGCGAGCCGTGCTTCCGGTCACAGCGTCCGGTCGGGATTTTTCACAAGCGTCCGGCCGCCCTTTTCTGCGCGAAACTCCATCGCCTTTGCTTCGACATGCTATCCAACAAGTATACCAACTTGAGCACGAGGAATAGCATGTTTTCACCACCAACTTGCATCGGCGCAATAGAAAATAAGCCTCTCATTTTCTAAAAGCGCCGAATCCGCCTCGCAAGCTTCGGCGGGAGGATGAGCGGTTCCCAAACCCAACTCAACCACCGCAATCACCGCCGCCTTTGCAAATGTGCCAACACCACCAAGTGTACATCACCATGTGCATGTGTGTTAGCATTTTCACAATCATTTCAAAGGGCGGGTTAGCTCTTAGCACGCCACTCGATCCTAACATATCGCAAAGTTAAATCGCTCAAGTGGCACTAGATGACCGATATGCAAACAAGTTTGCCCCTCTTGATAATACGGCCATCTATCCTAAGCCCGGTCATAAACTTCTCTAAGCTCCTCATGACCGGCGAAATGAAATGCCCTATAGGTTATACCTTTGCCTTGCGCATTTCCATTACGCTCCATCTCCAAGTGCCGATGCAACACATGCACCAACACGATCACCAAATGATATGATCCACTTCATATCATCACGTGACACTATTGGTCCATCGATCTTGACCTCACTTGCTCTTCACCATTGCGTCGGTTCGAAGTTCGGGCGCCAAGTCTTGCCCAAGCTTCACCGCCTCGCGGTCCATCGCTTCACGCCTCGACTTGCCCTTCACACTTGCAACCGGGTCCATCAAGCCAAGCCTTGTCTTGATCTTCACCACCTTGGTCACATGACTCCATGTCATGTTTCATATGCAATAAAGCTCCTTCATTGCGTCAAGCACATGTGAACTAATCTCCTGTGTATTATCTCAATCACACATTATTAGTTCACCTAATATTGTCACTCAATTACCAAAAACCACAAGGGACCTTTCAACGGCCACATCATTGGCATATATTTTCTTCTCTTCGGCCGTGGTCGGCTCATTTTGGTTTTGCAACCTCAAACTTGTTTTCCGTGACAACCCACACTTCTCTATTGATTGACTTGAGGTGTGCGGTCATCTTCACCTTCAATACCCATAGTTGGTGCCATCGAAAGGTGGCGCCTTCTTGGTGTTGTTGACATGGAATGTCGTAGCCATTTTATCACCGTTGGATGTTAAGCCACTCAAAATGCGGTGCCTAGCTCCGATACCACTTGAAAGGTCCTAATGGCTAGAGGGGGGGGGGGTGAATAGCCTATTAAAAATTCTTGCAACAACACTAAGCAAGGTGGTTAGTAAATAAGATGGCGAAGCTATTAAGC
This sequence comes from Hyparrhenia diplandra, assembly GCA_015847255.1. Lineage (NCBI taxonomy): Eukaryota > Viridiplantae > Streptophyta > Magnoliopsida > Poales > Poaceae > Hyparrhenia > Hyparrhenia diplandra. The sequence continues at coordinate 48,489 of JADLZK010006483.1, forward strand.
AATGCTACAAGCTATCTATGCAAGCCACAAGTCAATTCTATTGTCTCTAAACCACACAAAGGCTATGTCGCTAGTTTACTCCTAGGTGAACAAACAAGTCTAACTAGTTTACCAACTAGGAGCTAACAAGACTAAACAACCTAGTACACTACTCAAGCTAAGCTAGAGAAAGTAATGCAAAGAGGCTAGAATACAATACCACGGTGTAGTGTCGAGGTTGTAGCCAATCACCGTGATCACCAAGAAATCTCCAACGAGCAAGAAACAAGTGACACGATGATTTTTACCGAGGTTCACGTGCTTGCCAAGACGCTAAGTCCTCGTTGTGGCGACACACTCACTTGACGTTGCTAAGCTTAATGGCCGGTGTCAAATCCCCTATGGGAGCTCAAGCAACGATCACAAGAGAGGGCCAACAAAACCACGAGCAATCCACTAGTGCTCCTTTTCGCGATCTCCCACGGGGTAAGGAACGACCCCTCACAATCACCACCGGTGTGGCCTCAAACAAGCTCCACTTGAGCTCAACACCGCCTCTTGCTCCAAGCCGCTAGGGGGCAGGGCAAATTCCCAAGATAACAAGAATCCCTTTGCTTCTCCAAGGATGAAGTGCTTCTAAATGCAACCGATGCAAGCAATGCACTTCTATCTCTCTCAATCTCACCAAGAATCCGAATTAGAGGTGAAGAGTTGAGTGGAGAGGAGTCTCAAATGCTCACTAGCAAGTTAGAGTGTTCAAATGTGCAAGAGAGGTCCCAAAGAACCGACCAACCAAGTATATATAGGGCTCCTCTCGAAATGGAGCCATTGCTCCAAAAAATTTGCCTACTGCAAGACCGACCGGACAAGACCGACCGGAACCACCGGCGGGTCCGATCGAGGGGTCGGTTGGTGCTTCCCGGTCGCTTACAGACAAGCATCGGGCCCACAGTGGGCGCCCTTCCTCCGTGGCGTCCGGCCACCGGTTCCCGGTCGACCACCGGAAGCGTCCGGTCGAGGGTCCGGTCGTCGCGCGTCCGCAAAAATACGCCGCAGGGGGGGCTCTCGCGAGACGCACCCACCGGGAGCCACCGGTGCGTGCGTCCGGCCGAGCCGAGCGTCCGGTCACCCCCTGTCAATAGCAAGTCTTCACATTTTGCTTTGCTCTTTGCTTCCATCTTGCTTCGCCTCTTGCCATGGGTTGCCAACACGTCCAAGATGACCACGTTATCACCAATGTTAGCACGTCGAGATGTTAGGCAAGATCGAAGTTAGTGCTCTCATGTCCTAAATGCAATATGCAAGTCAATTGGACCTAGAAGCACTTCATGCAAGGATTGTCGCGGCATCCCCTCTTGATAGTCGGCTATCTATCCTATAATGTGATCACACGCTCTATACGTGTCTTGATCACCGAAAGGAAAAACCCTATCAAGATACCTTTGCCTTGATCTCCGGGTTCCTCTCAAGCCGATCACCGAGCTTGACGATCCATCAAGTCCACCGAGGCATTGTCCATGTTCATGATCATCGTGCTCCTTGTCATCAACCTAATCCTATCTCATAGTCAACACTTAGAGCAAAGGATTAGTCCACAAGTGTGTCATCAATTTTCAAAACCAAACATGAGATTTCGGAGAGGTTCACGTGCTTGTCGGCACGCTAGTCCCCGTTGTGGCGATACAACGACTTGATGATTTGCAAGCTTAATGGCGGTGCCAAATCCCACGGTGAGAGCTCAACAAATCACTCACAAGAGGGGATCCATAAGCCACGAGCAATCCACTAGTGATCTCCTTTTCGCGAATCTTCCGGCGGGTACGATCAACCCCTCACAAGTCCACCGGTGTGGCCTCGAACAACCTCCAATCGAGCTCGACACCTCCTCAAACTCGAGCCACTAGGGAACCAAGCAAATTCCCAAGAGAAACGAAATCCCGCAGCTCCTCCAAGGATGAAGTGCCTCTAGATGCAAGCAACAAGCAAATGCACTTCTATCTCACTCAATCTCACCCAAGAAACGAAGTTAGGCTAGAGAGGTGAGTAGGGGGAGTTTCTTTGGCTCACAAGAGAGTTAGAATGATCAAATGTGCAAGAGGGAGCTCAAAGTCCCGGCCACAACAAGTATATATAGGCTCCATCCAAAATAGAGCCGTTCTTTCGCTTCAAAACTCAGGGCAGCCGACCTCGGACACTCCGGTCAGTGACCGGACACTATGAGCATGCGTTCAGTCATGCTTCCGGTCATATACGAGAAACACCCCAGTCCCACATCCCGACGCCCCGAGCCATGGTGGTCTGGTCGTAGCGTCCGGTCGGTGGACCGGACGCACGGTCGGTGAAATGTCCGATTCCGGACCTATCACGGAATCGGCCGGGACCCCTCCCGATCGGACGCCCGGGCCTGGGAGCCCCCGGGTCCGGTCGCCCTTGCGGCGTCCGATCAACAGTCCGGTCACTAGTTTCCTCGCGAAACTTCGTCGTTCGTTGTTGCCTTTGCTCCAACTTGCTACCCAAAAGTATATCAACTTGAGCACAAGGGTTAGCAAGAAATTTCGACAAATTGCATCCGACGCAATAGAAAATATGCATCTCATTTTCTCAAAACGCCGAATCCCCGCCTCGCAAGCTCGGCGGGAGGATGAGCAGTTCCCAAACCCAACTCAACCCCGCAAACCGCCGCTGCCTTTGCAAATGTGCCAACACCACATCTCCATGTGCAAGTGTGTTAGCAATTTCACAATCAATTTCAAAGGTGAAGTTAGTGCACTAGATTCTAAATGCATATGCAAGTCAACATGAACCTAGAGGCACTTCAACATCGGATTAGTCGTGGCATTCCCTCTTGATAGTCGGCTATCTATCATAAATGTGATCACACTTTCTATAGTGTCTTGATCACCGAAAGCAAACCCTATCAAGTTATACCTTTGCCTTGATCTCCGGGTCCTTCCCTTTCCAACACGTGAGCTCAATGATCCACCATGTCCATCATCAACGTCCATTCGATGATCATGTTGCTCCACGTCATCCAAGTAATCCTATCTCTTAAGCACACTTAGAGCAAATGATTAACATAACATGTTGTCATCAATTTCCAAAACCGAACATAAGATTTTAGCGGCGGGGCTCCTCCTCGTGTTGGCGGCGTGCTGCAGCAAGTCGGCGTCTGTCCCTCGCGTGGCTGGCATGGAGGCCAACGGGGGAGGCAATCGCGGCTGCGGTGGCATCGGCTGGTGCCTGTTGGCGTCGGGGACGGCGGTGAGTTCTTCTTCTCCACGTGTTCCTCGTCCTCCACTCGGCTATGGTGGCGCTCCAATCGGGTCGTCGGTCTATGCACGGGCCGCGGATTCGGTGCCCGGGAGGCTGGATCCGTACCTAGCGGCGGGATCCGCTCGGTGGCCGGCCGTTGCGACGGCGGGCCGGCCGGCGGCGATTACGAAGACCGCGGCGGTGGTTGGGTTGGCGTCTTGAGGCCGGCGCTCTCCTCTTTGTCGCCCCTTCCCTCACGGGCTTGGGCGTCGTTGCCAAAGACGGACCTCCTCCGAGGGTCGGGCGTGGAGCTACCCTACGCGCCACGCCCAGTGGGTGGCCGGACGGTGTGCTCAGATGGAGGCGCCGGCGATAGGGGCCGCCGTGCTCGGTCCTAGCGCCCGCACTGGGGGGACCTAGGGTCGGGGCGTTCGCGCGGTGGTGGGGCTCGCGCCTGCGTGCTGGGCGGCGCCGGTTGTCGCATAAACGGTGTGGTGGGTGTCGGCCGGGCGGTGGTGGTCGGCAACAGCCTCGACATGCGGCCAGTGGATGCACGCGGGTGAGGCTGGTCCTTGGCTTGTCATCCGGCCGGCGGGGTGGCTGACGCAGCTTTTGCCGCTGCGGGCGTGGGCGCGCCGATGCCCCCCGGCTGCTTTCGCGGGATGGCCGGCGTGGGCTGATGACGGCATCTTGGGATCGGGCATCGTCGGTGCCTTTCTTTGGGGTACATTGTTCAAAAGCTTGACGATGGCGACGCCTGAGGGCGCCGCTTTCCCTCTTGGGGGCGTCGTGTCCCCATCATCTTCCACGGGTGAAAGCCTGGTCCATTCGTGTGGACGGCGGTGGCGGCGCTTTTGACATCGTAACCTTCCCGAAGGCGCCGTTATGGAGTTCGGCTTGGTCGTGATGTCTCGTGGTAGGGCGTGGGGTCGGAAGTCGGAGCTGCTCTTGCGTTATGCTCGAAAGCCGGGCAACGATGACCTTCCATGACTCCCGGTTCACGAACTCCGATCTTTTTCTTAGTTGGGTCGTTGTTTGCTCTGTTGTATATTGCGTGGTAGGCTTCATTTTTTGTGGTGGCTCACGCCATGTTGAGTGCATTATACATAATTTGCTCTCTACTTATCAAGTAAAGCCAGTAGTACGGATCTTTTGAAAAAAAAAAAGAGATGAGAGCTGGGCAGGGGTAGTGCCAACGCCGAGCACACGGCGTTGACATTTCTGTAAAAAAAGATCCGATTTCATAACTATTCACGCAACATGCGAATTTTAGGTTAAATTTCAAGCGGCACGCGAATAGCGGCTCATATTTCGTAATTTCTCTCGTGAACAAGGCACCGCTCGCCGCTCCTCCCCATGCCTCTTGTCGTCTCCGATCTCCCCTCTGCCTCCCTCCCACTTCCCAGTCTCGCACTCGCACCTAGTCGGCAGCCTGTGCTCTTCTGGGTCGGCGGGAGCTGAGCTGCGAGGGGAGAGCGGAGGGGGTTTAGGAGATGGAGCCAGATTCGGCGAGGAAGAGGCTCGCATTGCTGGCGCTGCTTCTCCTGGCGGCGCTCGCCTGCCCGGCTCCGGTGGAGGACGGTATAGTCTCTGCTCCCTTCTCTTCTCGCCCTCCTCGCTTCACGCTCTTAAATGCATTGGATCGTTTCTGCCGCAACCGCTCATTTGGGGGTGGCTCGATTCGCATGCATCGTTGTGAAATCTTCAGCTCGACTAGTCGGGGGCGGCTTTCTTCTGCCTGCCTCTCACCGGCGCTGAGAAAAATGGGAATTCAACTCCGTTCTCTGGGATGTTACCACTGTTGAGCTTACGAGCAAACACACCACTAACTACAGAAAAAGTTTTAGGAGGGTAGCGTTAAAGCGTTAAAGCAGTGTTAGCAGTTAGCACTAGTGCTTGCCTGTTTGGTGCGATTCCTGATGCAGTACAAGAATGTAGCTTTGTGCATTTGGTTGGAGCACACACACATATTTGCACTGGCGAAAGGGGGTGGAGCTGTGCAAACTGCAAAGCGAGGCTCCTCCTCCTTTGTATGTACAGTAGCATCTTTCTAAATATTAGCTCAACATAACGAGGGAGGATCAACCAGATACTAGGTAGCTTCAAACACAGTGTGGTTATCCTTCGGAACTCGGTTCAGATCCAAAAAATATGAACTGCAGAGCTCTAAAGATTATTGGCGCCCTGTTGCTGCTTGCTGGTGCGAGTTCTGCCCCCAAAACGGAAATGTACCAAATCTTTCCTCTCTCAGTTATACTGCATGAGCTCGTTCTTGCAGTGCATCCACTTATTAAGGCTTGAACATGCTGACGTGAATCATGTGACGCATTTTATGTTTGAAAATGACTAGTAACCGTCAAGTGAGCTGCCTTGCAAGATGAGAAAGACGTTCTGCTAGATGTGTAACACAATGCAAAAATAAAAGAACTTGCCTTGACAAAACACCATGTAGATTACACAGACAAATCCTTGGTTTTTCTATTTTAAAATTGAAACACGCACCTGCTCAGTTTTAATAGGAAAGATTTGGGCTGCTGTAGTAAACTCAGATATAGACGGAACAGCAAGGCACAGCGGACCTTGCATACTGGAGACTGCCTCATTGAACCCTCTCGTAAGAGTCATAGCTTTTTCAGAGGGTGACCGTCCTGTGGAGGTCCACGGCTATCTATTCATGTCCGTACCTTCATCACCTCCCCATATTCACACCATGTGGTGCTCTGGACATTTAGGTCTGGAGATTGGACCGCTACATAGGGTATCCGGTGGGAGGACACTTGGTAGATGTTTCACATTCACGGCCTCACCACATAAGATCGATGTGCATAGTCACATGGCTGCCCTTGTGAGAGCAATGAAGCATAGTAAAGTGGTCTTGTAGTAGTACCCCGATGAACTGCATTGAAGGTACAATAGAAAAAAATTGGACATGTTTTCCTAGTGTTTTGCTGGCAGGCACTGCTGAATTTAGCCGTTGAAAAATGATTACTATGGGGGTTTGTTTAGTTTAACTGTTTTTCTCCATTTTCCTGAGACTGTACTTTTCTCATTCCTGTTTAAGGACAGTTGTATCAGCTCTGCAAATTAACCCTCCCAAACTCTATTGCGATTGTTTGTTTCATCTGAAATTGCATATAAAGAGCACATAACAGTCCCAGTAAGAATACCCGAGATGAGATCTGTGTTGGGTTTACTCACTGTTATACTACCATGCACTTGACTGGGTCTATTCAGTGTCATTTAATTTTTTGTGGACTGTAAAAACGTTTAGCACCTATCCATAAAGGGAATTGATCACTTAGCGTACTAGATTTCACTGGTCAAACTTACTATCCATCCTATGCAACAAATGCAAAGGTAGTCTATTCTTATAGTTTCCTCTACCAGCATAGTATCTTGATGGCAAAGGTACAGAAATCATAGAGCAGATATTAAATACTCCTACCTGCTCTGCGCGATAATATTGTTATCTATGTTAAGCAGAGAAGTTTTTCGAGGAGCAGCAGTTTTGTGATTGTAGTAAAATTATTGCTAAATTTACACTTACAATGATTATTCATTTCAGTCGCAAAAAAAAAAAATGATTATTCATTTCTTGGCTTCTTGCACTACAGGTCTGCTCAGTAATGGTGACTTTGAGACAGCACCAGCCGGTGGTTTTGTAAAATCTTGCTGAGGGTGCATCGGTAATCCATGGTTGGACGATCAATGGAACGGTTGAACTCATTTCAGCAGGCCAGCACCAGGGTGGCATGGTCCTGATTGTTCCAGAGGGTATCCCCTCAGAGCTCTTCTCCCCCCTTCCCCAGCAGTTGTCATTAAAGTTTCTTTCTTTGTATCGTAATTTTTCTTTGTTGCTTCCCCCTCTGCTCTGTACTCTTTTTTATTTTTGTTTGAACCTTTCCGTTTAATAAAGCTACTGTAGGTACTTCGGTCCCTCCAGATGCTTCAAAAAAAAAGTAGTTCTGCTTAAACATCTGTATTTTCGTGGCAGGGGACCATGCTGTGGGAATGATGCTAGCGTTGGTCAGGTGGTGGAAGTTGATCGAGAAGGGCTCGGAGTATGCTGTCACATTCAGCGCTGCCCGGAGGAACTGAATGTTTCGGTGCTAGGTGCTTTTCAGGTGACGGAAGAGCAGGCACATCTTCAATTCATGAACCCTGGCTTGGAGGTCAAGAAGCTCTTCACTCCAGACAAACCAAAGGGTATGTGATGTATTAGAAGTTAACACAAAAGTTGCAATTTCATTCCAGCTGTGTGTTATGATTGATTTCAGCAAGTCTTGTACAATCTGAAGTGTTCTAGCTCATTTCTTAGGTTATAAGATGTCGTTTCTGTTGTCCACAGATAGCGTGGTGCTGAATGGAGACTTTGAGAAGGGTCCATGGATGTATTAGAAGTAATCCTTGTGTTTAGTGCTAGTATTAGTAGAATACTAGAAGTATCTAGTTGCTGCTGGTGCAACAAGTAGTCAAAGCCAAGTTTTCTTGGCTTATAAGTAGAGTTAGTCAATTCAGCTTTTTGCTAACAGCTGTATGACAGCAGTTAGTTGGTGTAAACAGTTGTGTAACAGCTTTGTGTAGTAGCTGTTTGACAGCATGTAGCGATAGACAAGTTAGTTTTGCTAGTTGCTAGGTTGGTTGCACACCATGTAAGGCTATATATATGTACCCATATGATAAATGAAAGCTTAGTTCACTTGCCCAAGTTTTAAGTCTCCATTCGGGTTGCTTGTTCTTGACCAACGCTAAGAACGAGAGCTGTGTGCGTGTGTGAGAGTGTAGGCGAGAAGTGAGCTCATCGCCATCTTCTACCTCGAGTCGGAGGGGAGAGGGGAGGAGCGAGTGCCAGAGGAGGATTACCCTTTGCCGCGGGTGGTCGGGAAGCCAACAAGTGGTATCGGAGCCGTACACCGCCGTTCCTAGCCCACCGGGCGGAGCGATGGCGGGCGACACCGATAACCGGAGCCGGCGGGGAGTCGGGCCGAGGGCGCCGGGTGATGGCGCCGGGCGGCGCAGAGGTGCGCCGGGAGGTCGTGGTGAGGACGGTGAGGGAGATGAGCTCGCGGGATCGTCATAGCTCACCCGCACTAACTACGGCGAGTGGGCGGTGCTCATGCAAGGTGGAAGCTCAAGGCGTGCCATCTCCGGAAGGTGATGACCGAGGGCGTCGGGCGAGGGAGGACGAGCAGGTGTCCGCCATGGATGCCCTCTTTTTTGGCCCACCTCGTCGGAGTTCCACGAGGCAATTGGGCGGAAGCGGCCGGGCGCACGAGGCGTGGAAGATGCCGGAGTCATATCGCGTCGGCTCGGATCGCGCCAAGAAGGCGAAGATCCGCCAGCGCGTGGAAGGAGCCCTCAACGACGCCAAGTTTCCGCCACGGCGAGAGCGTGGAGGACTTCGCGCTTCGACTCGAGGGGCCAGAGAATGATGGCTTCCCTCGGGGAAGAAGGTGGAGGACGAGGACGTCGTCTCGAAGCCGCTTCTGCGGCGTGCCCACCAAGTACGCCGCGATGGCCATGACCATCGAGGCAACGGGCGACTTGGACACGGTCTCGCCGAGGATGTAGGTGGGTCGCCTCCTTGGCGGAGGGGCGGACCAGCGGGCAGCTCGAGGAGAAGAAGGGACGATACGGGAAGCTGTTGCTCACCGAGGAGGAGTGGAGCGCGCATAAAGCCGGGAGTCTTCAGGGGAGGAACTCTTCCGGCCGCGGCGGAGGCGGCGGCGGCGGGCGGTGTAGGAAGCCGTGCAAGCGCGGCAAGGGAAAAAGAAGGACGGGACCCCAACGGGTGCCGCAAGTGCGGCAAGTCCGGTCACCGGGCAAAGGAGTGCCCGGTGAAGAAGGAGAAGGAGAAGAAGGTGGAGGAGGCCCACCGGCTCACGAGAGAGCGACGGCGACCACGCGCTAATGATGGCGCAATCGCGCGTCTTGAATGGCGGCCGAAGAGGCGGAGGCGGAGCAGAGGATCGGAGCCGCAGCCGTCACACTTGACGAGCCAAAGGTGTTGTTGGGCGCGGTCGGCGACGAAGCTCGAAAGCAGAGGTGGTACTGACAGGGCCGGCAGAACCACATGACGGGGAACAAGGCCGTCTTCTCGGCTTCGACGAGAACAAGATCGGGGACGGTCAAGTTCGGGCGACGGCTCGCGGTGGACATCCGTGGCCGTGGCACCATCGTCTTGGTGCCGGAACGGGAGCAACGCTACGCCGCGGGATGTGTACTACATCCCCTACCAAGGCTCGAGCATCATCGCCTTGGGGTACGGACGAGCGCGGCCCGACGTTCACATCAAGTCCGCTCGCTGCTGGCGTCGGGGATCGGGAACGGCGGCTACTTATTAAGGTAAAGCACTCCGTAATCGGTTGTATCTTCCGGAGTTGAAGGTGGAACAGCCGGTGTGCTGGCGGGCGGCGTGACGGAGGAGCCGCGGTGGGGGCACGGAGGTTCGGTCATCCCCGAGCCGAGGCGCCGGCCGGCCGAGGCAAGATGGTGACCGCTCGCCGCGAGATCACGCGACGTCGGGCGAAGCTATGTGACAGCGGGCCGGGCCCGGGGGAAGCGCAGGAGGCTCGCGTTCCCAAAGGCGCCGTATCGCTACGGGCGACAAGCTCGAGCTGGTCCATGGGGACCTTTGCGGGCCAATCACGCCGGCCGACGCACGGGCGGAAGGAGGTACTTCCTCCCGCCGTTGGCGATCACAGCCGCTACATGTGGTCGCCTTCTCACGAGCAAGAGTGACGCAATGAGGCCATCAAGCGCTTCAAGCGCGAGGCGGACTCGGGAAGAAGCACGGTGCTCAGACGGACGGGCGCGCGAGTTCATGGCGGTGGAAGTCGCTAGCTATCGCGCGAGGAAAGGGTGGTGCGCCACCGATCGCGCCATACACGCCCTGTTAGAATGGCGTGGTGGAGCGGAGAAACCAAACTCGGGTCGGCATGGCGCCTCCATGATGAAGGCGGCGTATGCCGGGCGGAAGTCTGGGGAGAGGGGTGAACACGGCGGTGTTCAACCTCAACCGATCGCCGACCAAGGCTCGAAGGGGATGACGCCAGATTGAGGGCGTGGCACGGCGCAAGCCTAATGTCAGATACTGCGCACCTTCTTTACTGCAGACGGCCATGTGAGGTCACCAAGCCGGGCCTCGGCAAGCTGGAGGACGTGGAGCACCCGCATGGTGTTCCTAGGGCTACGAGGACGGGTCCAAGGCGATCGCCTCTATGATCCGCCGGCGGCAAGGTGGCGGTGTCCGGAGACGTCATCTTCGACGGAGGCGGCGTCGTGGGAGCAGGGACGGGCCGCAGGGGAAGAGCAAGGCGGCGAAGCTGCGACTCGCTTGTCGCGGGAGCGATTGGTGATCCATGGCCACGGCGAAGTCGTGCGGCCGAAGCGCCGAGGAAGCTCGAGGGCGGAGGAGCTCGCGGACGGCAGAGGTGGTGGAGCCATCGAGTCAGGCGGGGCGGGGTTCCCCGGTTCGGGGGACAATATGAGCAGATCCCCCTCAAGCCGCCACAACGTGGAACACCGGGGCAACAACGATCGAGTACGCCACCCCACCCTCGCGTCTCGGAGTTCGTGGACGATTCCACGGAGGGGAGGAGGTGCGATTCCGCCGCATGGACAACGTCGGGGGAGATGCGGCGGTGCCCGATCGGGCGGCGCGGGTCCTCGACGACGATCCCACTCTCGCCGATGAGTGTAGAGGGAGCCGAGCCCACGTTTGCCGCCGGAGCGCGACGCGGGCGTGGCGGAAGGCGTCTTTGGAGGAGATGCAGCGATCGAGGCCAATAACACCTGGAGTTGGTCGATCCGCCGGCCGGATTGCCGCCCGATCGGGGACTCAAGTGGGTCTTCAAGGTCAAGCGTGACGGCGTGGTGCCGTGGTGAAGCACAAGGCGCGGCTGGCGTGGCACGCCGGTTTCGTGCAGCGCCGAGGGGATCGACTCAGAGGAGCGCCCGGGCTGCGGCATGGAGTCGGGCGCGTCCTCCGCGCTTCGCGGCAGCGAAAAGATCGGGCAAGTCCATCACCTCGATGTCAAGTCTGCCTTCCTCAACGGCGACTTGGCGGAGGCGATCTTAAATCAGCGGCGCCAAGCCGTCGTCAGGGAGCGAGCACAAGGTGCTATGGATCGCAGCAGCGGCGCTACGCTACGCCCGAGCTCCGCGGGCGTGGAATGCCAAACTTGACGCCACCATGACGGAGCTTGGGTTCACGCGGTGTGCCCGGAGCATGCCTCGTACACCCGCCGACGGGGAAGGAGCATCTCATCGTCGGGGTGTACGTGGACGACCCTCATCGTCACCGGGGCACCCGCCACAGGTTTCGCCCCGGCTTTAAGGAGGAAATGGCCGCCGAGGTTCGGGGATGAGCGACCTAGGGCGTGTTGTCCCTACCTCGGCATCGAGGTGAAGCGGGGTGAGGACGCCATCGCTTGGGCAACGGGCTTACGCACAAAAGCTGCTCGAAAGCGGGCGGGCATGGGCGGGCTGCAAGGCGGTGGCGACGCCGATGGAGAAGCGCATCAAGCTCTCAAAGGAGAGCACGGGCGGGCGAAGGTGGACGCGACGCTCTACCGAGTATCGTCGGCGATCGCGCTGGCTCACACATGCGACCGGACATCGCGTTTGCGGTCGGTTATGTGAGCCGGTTCATGGAGGATCCGGGAGGATCCGACGGGCGGTCAGCGACTTCTTCGCTACGCCCGGGAACGGTAGAGTTGGGGATCATCTTCCCAAAGCGCGGGACTGCGGTGACGGGCGGTCAGCGAGGCGCCGCCAAGGCCAAGGATGGTGAGCCGAGGCTCACGGCGTTCGGCGACGCGGACATGGCAGGCGATATGGATGGGCGGCGGAGCACCTCCGGGCGTTTCGTCTTCCTCGGCGGGCCGCCCGATCGCCGCTGAAGCGTAAGATGGTGGCCTTGTCGTCGCGAGGCAGTAGCACGTGGCTGCGGCTACCGCTGCATGCCGGTGGTTCGGCCGCGCCGACCGCTGGGTGAGCTCATCGGCGTTGAGGTTCGCCCACCGGTGCTCAAGGTGGACAACCGGCCGGCCATTGCACCGGCAAAGAACCCGGTGCTCCACGACAGAGCAAGCACATCGACGTGAAGTTCCATTTCCTTCGGATTGTGTCGATGGAGGGACAGCTTGTCATCGAGTTCGGGCGAGACCGGGCGACAACTCGGCCGACATCCTCACCAAGTCACTTCGGACGCCTCAGGTTCATGGAGCTTAGAGGTTTGATTGGCATGGTGGAGATCAAGGGCTAAACAGCAAGGATTAGGGGAAGAATATTAGAAGTAATCCTTGTGTTTAGTGCTAGTATTAGTAGAATACTAGAAGTATCTAGTTGTTGCTGGTGCAACAAGTAGTCAAAGCCAAGTTTTCTTAGCTTATAAGTAGAGTTAGTCAATTCAGCTTTTGCTAACAGCTGTATGACAGCAGTTAGTTGGTGTAAACAGCTGTGTAACAGCTGTGTAGTAGCTGTTTGACAGCATGTAGCAGTAGACAAGTTAGTTTTGCTAGTTGCTAGGTTGGTTGCACACTATGTAAGGCTATATATATGTACCCATATGATAAATGAAAGCTTAGTTCACTTGCCCAAGTTTCAGTCTCCATTCGGTTGCTTGTTCTTCAGCCAACGCTAAGAACAGAGCTGTGTGCGTGTGTGAGAGTGTAGGCAGAGAAGTGAGCTCATCGCTCATCTTCTACCTCGAGTCAGAGGGAGAGGGAGGAGCAGGCAGCAGGAGGATTACCTGCTGCAGGTGGCTGGGAAGCCAACAGGATGTTCCCGAATACGAGCTTTAGCGTGATGCTCCCAACTAACCTTGATGAGCAGACATCTGCCATACCTGGTTGGATGATCGAGTCAAACCATGCCGTCCGCTACATTGACTCTGATCAGTACAAGGTTTCTACAGCGTGCTGAGAGAACACGGGTGGCATTCTACAGCCTGTACTACAACACAAGGAGTGACGACCACAGCTCGCTGTGTGGACCGGTGATTGACGACGTCCGGGTATGGGGCTTGAACACAGCGGCTGGGTTGAAGGCAAGTATTACACTGGTTCTTGGCATTGTTGGTGTCCTTGGCGGCATTGTTGGTGTCCTTGGCATGGTGCTGTTCTGAAATCTGAATCTCTGGCTGTGGTCTTTGGGAAGTATGGATGTATAACCTCATGGTAGTTGGTGGAGGCTTACTAGTTTTGCTAGTAAGCTTGAAGTTTGTTGAGTGATATGAGCTTAGGCTAAAAAGCTACCAGAACCTACATGTTATTGCTTGTGTTACTTCATTTGTGATTTCCGAAGTAACATGCAATTATATGGGATTGTGTGGTTTGTTTGCCGTACCTTGTAATATGAGATGTCCGAAATGTGCAAAGTTCATCTCTTCAATATATTAGAAAAGAGTAAAGTACAACAGCAATTGTTCTAAGTTTATATACTCCCTCTGTTCTTAGAATTGTCTTAACTCGACCTTTTTCAAATTTGATTGAATTTTTATAGAAAAGAGCATCAAATCAAATTAGTATCATAAGATACACAACGAGATGTATTCTTGTAATGGGTTCAACTGGTGTCATAAACATAGTTATCATTTTATACAAATTTGGTCAAACTTTATTAGATATTTCTAGTTACAAACTTTACCAATGTTAAATAATTATTGTGATATTCTCTCCTTTGCATTTGAACGAGTTTCAAGAATCCAAATCCTTTGCATTTTACACAAGACTACAAGAGCATTCAAAAGCTTTCTGTTCAAAGCATACTTAAAACATGTTTGATCAAACCTTTCATACACCTAAAAACAAAACCGTTCTGATTTCTCAACAATGTTCTAACCATCGCAACGTTTTTGATCTGGAATCTTAGTGTGCGTCTTTTCTAAATCTAAAATAAAACTTTGATGTGAGTAGGTACGAGGTATCTAAGTACAAAATTTGGGTTACAATAACTTTTCAACTGGTAGAAATTTTGACTATGTTAGCATGCAGCTAGCTTTACAAGCACTTAACCCCATGATAAGTATAGCTTTCTGCCTGACGTCAGCTGGACATCCTAACCACTTCCGTGAGCGTCAGAACAAGTGACGCGGCATGCTCTCCACTAGTGCAGTACTGATACCGACCATCAGCTTCATATCAATGTTCAGACTTGTCTGATACAAATCCGTGCTAGTCACCACTAGATCAGGACGATCTCGCCTGGAAAGCAAGAAACGCTGAATATTTTGCTCGCTTTGCCTTGTAACGTTTTAGCTCTTTGATTGCCGCCAGCAGCACATGCAAGGAAACTGGTGCGAAAAATGGCTGCAGAAAGTATGGAGTTTTCAGTGGGAAATCCATTTCAATGAAGTATGGCTTAACATGCACATGGATTTTGATGTATGCTATACAATTTTCATCCCACCACTCTATAGTTTGATAAAGTGTGTTGCAGATTGGTAAGCTATATTCTGAGATTTTAAATAGAAGATAATTGAAGAATCAAACAATAACTAGAATATTTACTTCCAGGATTAAATAAAATTATGAGTATCATCACAAAAGTTTGGAAAGCTGACAAGTCTGCAATATTGTACTAACCATGTAAATGGCGAAATAGTGCTCTATTGAAGCATAACTGATTGACATAATGGATGGATGGAAAAATGCATCCTCAGCCAATGCCCTGGCTCTTGTTGCAGATACTGTACATCAGCACAATTCTCAGCAAATGTTCATAAAAAGGAAATTATAAGAAGCGAATTATCATCAATTTGCCTGCTGAAGAGTCACTTATTCCTAGGGTTGCATTTCCTTGAGCTAAATTTGCAGCTTCAAGAGAAAGCTCAACCTGGAAAGAAAATGAAACTGGTTGGAACAAGCTTAAACTTGCTATTAACTGATCATATCTACAATCAAAATTGTAAAACAATCAGAACAACCTATGCACAAATGCTTTAAATACCAGGTAAGATACAACAACACATAGGATACATATATGATGCAGGTTCAGTAAAATATTTAAAGAAACATATTATCTGAATGTAACTACTACTGTTGTTTTGAGAGTGCATAACCAAAATGATAGAAATATAAAACAAGTTTACAGATCCACGGGATCCCATTTAGCAAGAGTGGTAAAAGGTGAACCTGTCTTCCAATTTCATCCATGACAATCATTCTAGGGAGAGAGCGGACCTGGCCACATAATAACATTAGTGACGCCCATGTGCAGATCAGGCTTTTGTATATCATTATTAAGCACTGGTTTCAGATGGGCCATACCAGACTGGATAGAGACTCCAACGTGGTGAGGCATGATAGCAGATTGGAACATGCATGGTGTCGATATAATAAATCTAACTCCCTGCGAAGGAAAAACAGTGGAGAGTGAGAAACACAAAATGACCATTAGAGCTTTAGATGTTCATTTATTGTTGGGGCAGGGAGTTAGAATTTGAAAAGTTGAAAAATTCAACCCGACTTGTTTCTGAATGCATACCAACAAACATATGATTTGTAACCGTAAACAGTTGTGTTCGTAATGAACTGCTACAACATCTAGACATTGGCATCATCTACCTTTGGTGAAAGCCTGGAAAACCCTGATCGATCTAACACTCAATGTTCAATGGTTTGACTCTATAATGAACAGCTACATAATGACAGTTTGAGAATATGCAGAGCGTGCTAATCAGAACGATAACAATTGTCACCAAATGTTGTCCCATGGGGCAATGAAGGGATAGAAATTACAGATCGTGTATGTTATGCTTCACCATAGAAAGATGATTTCTGTACTGCACTAAAATATAGTAAGCCAGTTGAGAAAATATTTACCATTCTGCGAACCCCTTTTCACTAACTACAAATTTAGTTAGCCCGTACATATCTTGTGAGAGATAAGATGGTTTCAGACCAAACAACTGCCTTAGTTGTCCAATGAAGATTTCGAGGGTCTCCATAAGTTCCTGTTTCATATAGACGTCTCAACAAATAATGCTATTACAAAAAAAGGTATTTGAATACTTGAAAGGGTGGCTTGCATATGAACATGGCAGGTTATCAAAGAGGCAATAAAATGACAAAATCCACACACCTTAGATGACATCTTCTTCCGGGTGCCATGAGTCTTCTTGGAATCAAGTGAGCAGTCCGGTGGGTTCCAGATAAGAACACCTCCCCACATCTATGTAACAAAATAATGCTGTCAAGTAAATAGCAAGATGGGTAACAGAAAGAAGGTTGTTTTTTTGTGGCAGCTAGGTATAGTACCACTTACTGGGGATATAAATGCATTAGTTTTTTGAAAGCCCACCATCAGGAAGTTGTAAATATAAAGGGCATTCCCTTGCAGATGGAATGTATCTGATGATGGTTATTGAATAAACGGTTCAGCAGAGCAACGGGAAACATTTGTACTCTAATAGCAAGCTTTTATCTTGGTTTCGTTCTCTTGTTTGTAATGGTTTAATTATCTTTTTTGTCATGGGCGCCCAAAGGGCGGCCATGCAGAGTGGGCTAGAAGGCAGGGCCATCAGCCCTCAAATTGTGGAGATCGGTTTCCTATTTTTAGAGTCCTCAGGTTTTGTTACAGCCGCATGGCTAGTTTCCTAAATAAGATTAGATTGAGTACTTTCCAAGTTTGTTAGAGCCAATGGCTATATATAGTTCTTGTACTTTCGGCACTTGAGGATTAAGCAATAGAACATCAATCAACATCTCTTCCTCCCCAATGACTTCAAGCCTACTAGGGCTGCGCTACCCTAGAACCTAAGCTGCGGCAGAGGGGTATAACCTCCCCGGAGAAGACACTATCCCCATGGACCCAACCTCCATGACACTTTTAGTGTTGGTTTGGCATTTTGGATTGTTTACAAATTACAAGTAATAAACCAACTTGATAAATGAACCATCAAGCTAACTAATGTTTTAATCTGTGCACACTTGACAAATGAAAAAAACAGAAATATAGAGGAAAAACATGACATTTTCTGTTACGGGTTGTGTTCTTAGGCTTTCAGTTTTCAAAAGAAAAAAAAAATCATGGACCATTATATCTACCAGAAGTTTGACAACGGAAAATGATGATGCAATAGTGTAAAAAGGAAGGCAATTTTATTGAAGAAAACAAATTATATCACATCATGTTTTCGAGACTTTTGAATGAAGTTTCATGTACAACAAAGAAACAGAGGCTAATAGTCAAGTTTGATCCAAGGAACATACACCACAAATTGAAGAACTTTTGATCGTCCTGTAGCTGAAACTGATGTATCCAAGTGCCACTCATTTGAGTTTACCTGTCAACGTCATATTTTTTTGTGGAGTGATTAATCTTTTGGACTCATAGTTAATCACTATAGATGATTGTTTCAAGCAATCAATAGAATGTAGTAAAATCAAAGGCAAATAGTTTCTACAAGACAAGTCAGCCACATACAAAGAAAGGAATGTCTCCCATACTAAGGACATTGCCACCCAATTTATCATCAAAATAAGAATAGGACGACTTAGGAGTGTGGTACAAAACCTGAAAAGAAGTGATAGGATTACTACTTGTTGAAAACAACAATATTAAACAAAAAGGACTATATGGATTTTCATAAGAAATGGAGGAAGCTAGCTTAGTTTAATACAAATTAGCACCTGACTTTCTATACTGATTTCTGCAATTGGTCGCAGTGCCTCAACCACAGGATTCAACATCCTCTCACCAATCTTTTCAAAATCCCTGCATGTAGAATGCCTAAGTGTGAAAGTTCCAACAGCGGCAACAACAAATGAAAATAGGTTTCATTTTTGCAATAAGCTAAACATAGTCTACAGGACATCTGACTGATGTAAATAAGAAATATACCATATCCCCATTGTCGAGATAGAGCAATGTTTTGCACAAGTACCTTATTGATGCAGTCTAATATGTTGTGTGTTACTTGTACTTAAACATATGACATAGAATATAAACAATTGAATCTTTCTAGCAATTTGATATGAAAGGGAATAACACAACAATAAAGCAATAGCAAAACTAAAGATGTATAGCAGAGTTGCGAACTTTGTTCTTACCAATCATACACCCAATCACTTGGATCAGCATTCAACAAGCTAAAGGATAGAACAACATTTCCATCTGATCCTACTGGCATGAACTCGCCTTTCCCAATGCCTGCCTCACCCTCCTCAAAACCCCCATTCATGAAATACTTGGCAAATAACTTGCCAATAACTGAGACAGGCTTAACCTCACCAGCCTTTCCAAACCACCCAAGCATGTCGATACTTCCCAATGACAACCCTGATACCCTTTGCATCATCAGTCTCCACAACCACAACCATGTAAACCCTAGACCCATCCCCTCCGCCGCTGCCTAAAGCCGAGTGCAGCAATTCATCGAACAACTCATCACCAACCACCAAGTCCGCATTGGTCACAGTGCCACACCGCCAACCTCCGAGCCAACGCTGCCGTTGCCGGAGCAGCCACCAACCGACTCAATGGTGACTCATACCGGTGACATTACAGCGAAGAGAAGTGGGTGGAAAAAGCTCTCGAGCCGGGCTGAAATTGCTTGCTCAAGGCGATAGGTGAGGGAGGCATCCGGCGATCGGGGGCGATCGGGGACCGAGCGAAGGAAGACCGCGTGGAGGCCGCATGGGAAGGTGGGTGGATTGGAGTGGAGGCGATGGGCTAGTGCCGTAATTGCGTCCGAAGGCAGCGGCGAACGATGGATCTCGGTAGATTTCAGCAGGAAGGGCAGTCCTGAAGAGAGACACATACAGAGCTGTGAGCGAGTTATACAGAGATGTGCACAAAAACACTAGCCATGGCATAGGGGAGGTCGTGGGTGGTACCGATGACAAAGGAGAGGAGGACGAAAGCGGTGAGAATGAGGCGCTTCACGCCAGGCTTCGTCGTGCGCAACGGAGGCTTGTTGCTGCCGGTAGAGGCAGGAGAAGAAGTAGACGGGTCTCTAGAGACTTCGCCGGGAGATAGGAGGAGGAGGCGTTTGGATGCGGTCGCCGGGCGATCTCCGCATCGCCGAGTGACCGAATGTCCCGCCGGAGTTGTTTGGTTCCCGAGATGGGAGAGCAGTCAGCTGGGAAATTGATTAACCGACAAATTGGTTCTGGTTTCCACCGAACAAATCGAAGCCTAGAATGGTAGAAACAAGAGAGATCCAAGTGCCTAAATGATACTAAATCCATTTTAAATTATAGTTCGTTTGACTTTTTTAAACCTAAGTTTGACTACTCGCCTTATTCAAAAATTTGTTCAAAATATTACAATTTTTGTTATGGCATGCTTTATTAACCAAAGGTACTTAAGAATGACTTAAATTTAACTATGTTTGCTAAAAAAAATTTTTGAATAAAATGAGTGGTTAAATTTGGGGGTTGAAAAAGTCAAACTAATTATAATTTAAAATGGAGGGGTTGAAAAAGTCAAATGAATTATAATTTGAAACGAGGGCGTAGAATCTCGATTAAACGAAGGAGGAAAAGCAAAATCAATCGGCAGTGTAGATGCCGCACGGTGAACCTTCGTCTAGAGTTGAATCTGCTGAAGCTCGTTGTGCCGCGCCCGCCGCGCCACGCCAACGCCCCTCCGTGATGCGCCCGATGCTACTCGCACGCAGCCGCCGCCCCCTACAACGCCGGCCACCGCGCCACGCCCCGCTCGCCCAATTTTGCCGCCGTTTCCCGCGCGCCCGCCCATCGAAGTCTTTTTCTTCCTCATTTGCCCCTACCCTTTGCCAACGCCGTAGGTTTTCGTATGCGCCGATGCTTACTTGACTCCAGCCGCCCCTACAACGTATGTCCGTCGCGCCACGCGCCGCCGCCATCGGATTAGCTTTTCTTCCACATTTGCTCGCTTTACGCCGCCATCGATCCGCCATGGAGTGTTTATTTTCCTTTCAAAATTATATATATCTTTTCTGTTCATTTTCTCATGATTTTTGTCATGTTACATTAATGAGCTACGCACAATATATATAATCTAATTTGTCTCACAAACAAGTTACTGTCAGCTACGAAAGGTATGCAGCAGAAGGCAGCCAATCCATCGAGAATTCAGAAATAACACATTTGACTTCTATTGGTACGAGCAACTCTACTAACCAACACGGCACTACGCAGATACGAAGCGGAGCCGAACGCCTGTACGCAAAAGGATACGAATCGGAGCCGAACGCCGTACGCAAACTGATGAAGCTGAGCTGCTGTACGGCCAACGATGCGGAAGGCAATGTGAGCGTACAGCATCGTCTTCCCACGAGAATTTATACTGGAGCCGCACACACTAGCTTTCATGTTTGAAAAATCTTAGTTTCATGGTACCGAGGAGATGTTGTACTCCATGGACCAGCGTGGCGTGGAGGAGGGCCACACACACACACCCGAAGACGCACGCACGCTGTGTCAGGGACGTGGGCGCAGGCGCAGCCGAGCCCCGGCGGGCCATCTCCGACCAAGCCGCGCGTCCTAGGCGTGGTTGGGTGTGAGGGCGTTAATTGGTGCCGGTTGCGCGTCATGGACGGTGCCGGGAGCGCGCCGAGCGGTATATTTCAGCACGCGCGTGGTCCACAACTACAGGAGCCCACCAGCTGATTGGGATCCGGCGGTATGCGGATGCCACGCGCCGCGGCAGCCCCATCGCTCGCATTGGCACCAGGGCCGGCACGCACGGTGATCGTCGCTGACAAATCACGGTCTGGGCGTTGCGTTCCGTTCCCCCAGCATGCTAAACGCGGCCTGGGCGTCACACATCATCCGATGGCCGGGCCTGTGTGTGTGACTGTGAGGAGTCGCATCGCATGGATCCGATCGGGCTGGGCGAATGGAAGCAAAGACAACCGGCAGCGGTGGACGCAAATGCAATGCAGAAGCAGACGAACAAGCCTGAGCCTGTTGTTTCCGATCGCCACAGGACCATACAACACCACAAGCCGCAAACGAAACAAATCAACGATGAGCTCCTCGTGGCCGGCCGTCGTTAGGTTGCCGATGCGGACGGGGCGAAGACCGCCGGCAATTAATATTTGCCGTTCGTTCGCGCCAACGATCGAACCCAGTGGGAGCAGCAGCAGCAGGTCCACGGTACTACTACACTACTACTTGAGGCTGTCCTGCCTCCTTCCGCCCCGTGGCCCTCTCCTACCCGAGGCGCACAGCGCCGGAGCGCCCCTCCGTGCATGCACGCGATGCAGACGACGACGCCGGCGACCATCTGCAGGGTCCACGGGGCAGTCCTCACCCCATGCTCCTGCCGCCCCACCGCTCCTGGAAGCCTCCTCAAGCCTTTCACTGGCCCTTCTCGGCACCGGCTCCTCGCTCCCATGGCCTCCACCATCGACTCACCCGGGACCGGGAGCTCCTCCGCCGACTTCGCCAAGCGCCTAGAACGCGCCTGGCTAATCTTCCAGGTTCTCCCACACCTCTTAATTAATAGCTGTGCTTCTGTGATGCTTATATAAGACTTAATTTTATTTACGTACAACCATCCACGACTACAACATGATGTAGTTTTTATAATCGAGAAAAAACTAAACTAGCAAAAACAATGATTTTAGAATTATACGGTCTAATACGGATGCTCGCAAAACATGCACATAATTATCCCTACAAACACACACTTACCCTGTAATAAACCCACGCACACTGCTATGAGTTCGCCAAGCATAGAGCACGTTTGGCTAATCTCCCACACCCCTTAATCGCTTTTGTTTCCGTGATGTTTATAAGAGTTTTGCACACAATCATCCATTATTACAAACGACATGGTGGCGGCAGCGTGGTGGAAGGGTTGTCTTTCCACCAAGAGCCGGCGTGGACTCGACCTGCACGTGGACTCTGGTGGCATGGACTCTGTATCGCATAGACTCTGCGATACAATGCTCTTGTGTGTGTTCGACCTGCAGTTGCTGGCGTCGACCTCGTTACAGAAGCTCACAGAGGGAATGGAGTTGAGCAACGTCAAGAACATGGTCCAGGAGGATGCGTTCTGCCAGGAGATGCCCACGCCCGGTAACAAGAGCTATGTAAGATCACAAATGCAGTTAGAGAGCAAGCCAAAAAAAACAAAACGTCATAAAAAGCCGAAAGGCTAGCTAAAGGAGGGCTTCAGCTACTTAAGGCAACCAGTAGACGCGCAAGCAAATCATTAATCAAAACATCAATTACCTTTACCTTGTACCTATTCTATTATTCATCTTTCTCCCGTTTTCTGTCAATCTGTGACCTCCCTCTCCCCGAGGTTCTGTATCTGGTACTTCAATCGAGTTACTCCCTCCGTCCATCTATCAGAGTCATATTAGCCTCTGGTATAATGACCAAGGAGTACTAAAGTTGTGCGGATTTTTCAATTAATCACCTCGTTGCACGGTTTAGGTTTCACTTCCCAAAGCACATGCACAATATTAGACCTCCATGCACTCGCATGCAAAGGCGTCATATTTATTAGCTAGGACCACCTAAAACGACTCGATTTTAGAAAAAGTTTTTTGGTAATCAAGATAGATGGATGGAAAATCTGTTAGTCAATCCAAGTTGGGTTGACAACATTACTTATATGGTCCTAGAACGGTCCTAGACTAGCTAAGAGTAAGTATAGATCAACTTTAAGACGACATACAAATTTCTGGTCCAAAAGTTCACAATCACCAGAAAGCACAAGTCCCATTTATCACCATAGAAGGAACATATACTTCCCCTCAAGCGATGTGTTGGATGGTTGAAACGTGTGCATAATGGCCACATGTCTTGTTTGGTTTGACCCTCATAGACAACTTCTACTTTTTCTTGCTATTTAATCCCCTATGGGCAGATATTTTCTACCATCCTTCTCTTCTAATAGATGAATTCATTCATCGTGGGGAATCGGGGAATGGAGCCTATTAGCCTTAGATATTTGACGACGCTGTCTAGGTAGGCAAATTCTCCACTCACCAAATCAAACAGGCCCGTGCCTAATTTATTGGTCACTAGCGAGTGTTCCCTTTGTCCTCGACAAGTCAAATAAATATTTTTAATCTATATCTATATCTATATCTATACCTACTAATAAAGAGAGAAAATTTCAGTCCCACCTCCTTTTCA
Source organism: Hyparrhenia diplandra (assembly GCA_015847255.1). Lineage (NCBI taxonomy): Eukaryota > Viridiplantae > Streptophyta > Magnoliopsida > Poales > Poaceae > Hyparrhenia > Hyparrhenia diplandra. Next base: position 71,807 of record JADLZK010006483.1, read on the forward strand.
CCGGGCTTTTCACCGGGCTTTTTCACCGGGCTTTTCCACCCTCTTTCTACCTTTTTCTGCCCTTGCCGTCCGCTTCCTTTTTCTGCCGTTTAACAAATCCACCATCCGTATAGGACGACAAAATTTCTTGCGAACTGGACGTACATGGATGGAACTCAAAGCCCGAAGTAAATAAACAGCACCCAAAGTCCCAAATCAACTGCAAATATATAAACAAATAAGTTAAATCAGGAGCCCATAAATATCGTCAAATATCTTCGTAAGGAGCGGACACATATACGATGGCGTGGAGAATCACGACCAAATCAATAAAAATAAGAAGGTGTGATCAGTCTTTATAAGCTTTGCAAATGCAAGATAGATCAAATCAAGTCACGAGCCTCCACGCACAGCACTAGAGAGACATCCGCCTCCCGAGCAATTGAATACGGTGATCAGAGAAGTGGCGGCGGCATGAACTACTGCCTCATCGCGAGGAAGCAGATGTTCGGGATCTTCCTGTCGGTGTGGGTGCGGCGCGCAGTACGTCGGCCACCTACGTGTCGACTGTGTCGGCCGGGGCATCATGGGCTTGCCTCGAGAACAAGGTCTGTGATTGGGCATCATGTGCATACCGAATCTTACGAACGAGCGAGTGAGCGTCTGATTCTGAAATCTGAAATCACCAGGATGCATCGCCATGAGGTTGACGCTGCACCACACGAGCATATGCTTCGTGTGCTGCCACCCGGCGTCCGGGCGAGAAGGAAGGCGACGAGGTACGGAGGAACTCCGACGTTGCCGAGATCCTCAAGAACGCGCAGTTCCCACGCATCTGCAAGGTGCCCGGTCAGCGCGTTCCTGAGAAGATCATTGACCACGAGTAAGCAAAGTGTCCGCTGAAAATAAAAACATGGCAGGGCATATCATTCTTTTACAGCTCTGGGCGCTTACTTACACCTCTGAATCAATGTCCACTGCATCGCAGCCGGATCATCTGGCTTGGGGATTTGAATTAACTACCGAGTCTCGTTGAGCTAAGAAGAGACAAATTAGACGATGCTGGAGGAGAACGAATGGGACATCTAATGGGACATCTGGAGAAAGATCAGGTATCATATCAACTAGATTGATTTATTTTTTCTTTCTCGCGTCGTCGACGCATGGCTTCCAAGAGTGGCCGAACTAATTTTGAGACGTTGAGTCCTGTTGTAGTGTGTGTATCAACACGTTTTGACTAAATAATATTGGGCGTTCGCTGTGAACGCGACGCGCGCGTTTGCTAAGTATTTATAATGTATTAATAGTATCATCAACAAATATGTGCGCGCATTGCAACAAAACATATATCCTGACACGTACACAATCATATGAACAACTTGGGGCATTAAGGTTTACGATTTGAAGATTTTATGTAATGGTTGCGTCATTGTCCCTGCGAAGCCCAAACGAAGTTCACTGGTGCCCAAACGATTTCCTTTGGTGAATTCGTGCGGTGATCAGCTCACCAAGTCACCATAGAAAGATGCATCAAAATTCAAAATTAACCAAACGAAGTTCACCACAGAAATTCGTTTGGGCTTCGCAGTGGTGACTGGTGGGTGTGTTCTCGTGCCTCCGCTGACCGGCGGACGTTCCACTCGGAAAAAAAAAAGAGAGAAAAGAGAGAGCAGGAATCTCGTGTGCTAGGCTCTGCTGCTGTCCTGCCTCCTTGCTCCTGTCCGACCTCGCAACCCCCAGCCGGAGCCCCTCCGTTTGATGGAAACGCCGGCGACCATCTGCGGGGCCCACGGGGCAGCCTTCACCCCATGCCCCCGCCGCCGCACCCTCCTAGAAGCCTCCGGAAGCCTTTCACTGGCCCTTCTCGGCGGACGCCAGGGCACCGGCTCCTCGTTCCCATGGCCTCCGCCGTCGACTCACCCGGGAGCTCCTCTGACTTCGCCAAGCGCATAGACCGCGCCTGGCTAATCTCCCAGGTTCCTCCACACACCCCCTGATTGCTCTGACTCCCGGGATGTTTGTTTGTTTTAGGATTGCTGTCGTTTTAGGATTGTTCCGTAGTTGTGGATGTACGCGCGTGGCTAGGTTCTTCTCCTTTGTGTAAGGTGTATGCTTCAACGGTGAACACCGTATCAGGGTTTGGGGCCTCGGACTAGTATGTCAAAGGGATTTCCGTGGTGAATTCGTGCGGTGATCAAATGAAGTCAATACCCTCATCGGGAAAATTTCTGGTTAGGTGTATCTATAGGAGACGACAAAATGCTGCTGCCATGATGGTTCAATGTTCAAACGTCCATGCCAGTGCTGCAGGTAGAAATATTATATGTAGATATTGATTCAAAAGTACAAGTCAAAGTCACTGTTGGTTCAAAAGGCCCCATAGCATTTTCAGTGCATAGATTCAGACATAAATCTGTTACAAATGAGTGGCACTCTGAGGTTACCCGAAGTCAATTATCACAAACTTTGACTGCTAATTTTTACAACTTGATACTTGAAAAAGTAGTGTGTAGCCAAAGTTTGGAATAACTGAACTGAGACAATCCTAGAACATCACTTATTTCTGACTGGGGAGCTTAACTAGCTCTTTTTGAGAAATTGTGGACAAACGCTTTCTAACTTCTTTCAGTATTTTGCTAGACACTGTTTGTGCTGAAATTGTGGTAAGCTGGTGAACAAATTATTCACCATACTCGCGTTAAATTTGGGTTAGATGTATGGTGGCTGGGGCTAGAAGCTAAGAAAGTAGCAAATCACTCATTTAATCGTGACTCGTGAACCAAGCAATGGTCAACCTTTTGGTGTTTTCTGTGACAAACCATGGTAGTGAACCAAACACCCTCTTAAGCTTCCTTGAGAAGCCACTTGTTGTCTGTGGGAGCTTAGCTAACTCTCTTGAGAAATTGGGGACATGAAGTTTCCTTGTGAAGCCACCATTTGAGAGACTTTACCTGTTCATTTACCCTCCTTTAAGCAAGGCTTAGCTACTCTACCAATTTTATTATTTTTTATGTGAACTTTGAATTTTTGTGGTTCATTAGGATTTAAGAGTTGCTTAAAAGGAGGTGTACAACTAATTTTCCCTTATAACTAGAGTATAGATACTATTATTGTTTTATGGAGCATGGTGTGGTCTTCAACAAGAAAATATCCTCAGTCTAAGGCATATTTATATGCTAGGATTTCTTTTATTTATCTGATTAATTCAATTACCTGTGTGTACAAAAAATAAGGTGAAGTGTTCCAAACATTTGGAAGAACATGGTGTTGATTTTTTTTTTTCATGTATGTGACATAAACCTGGAGAACATGGATTGAAAATGGAAATGCTACTTCTTCTAATTGATTTCTTTTAGTTCTTGAAAGATCTAACTAATAAAAAATATATGTAATGTTAATTATATGATGCACGTTGCTTAAAAGTTAAATTTGCATTACCTAGAAATCAAATTTGTGGGACGCCTTGCCTAATGGGCAGCTAAATAAAGATCCCAGTTTCTTGTTATTCCATCATCCGAGGCTGGTCACTAGAGAAGAGAGTTAAATTAGATCGGGATCAGAAGTGGGCAAACCTAATCTTTATTTTATTTACAGAAGTGCTTTTTATTAGTGTGCAGCTTTGTCCTGCAGCCTAACTCTAACATTCATGATCTGGTGGTATGCAGCAACCAAGACCAGTTTCTTGCTCTTCTTGTCAATCAGCTGGCCACGTGGAGTGCAAATGGTGTGCAGGAACAGGCTTCTTTATCCTTGGCGACAACATGTTGTGTGAAGTACCCTCAAGAAATTCAAAATGTGTGATATGCTCTGGAAAGGTTGTATAAGTTGTTCCTTGCTGTAGTTTACAGATTTTGCAAATACATCTACTTGCCGACCACTTAACGTGAAATAAGTATGCTTCTATTGAACATTTACATAAGATATTCTTCTACTTCAGGGCTTCACAAGTTGTGCTGATTGCCAAGGGACTGGGTTTCGTGCCAAGTGGCTTGAAGAACCTCCTATTGACAAATGAGGAAGTTAATCATACTGTAATTTACCATTTCATAGTAAACTAGCTACTTTTATGCTCCTCTGTCCATATTCTCCATATGTAACCATGGCAATTTATTTTCCTGTAACTGCATCAATTCCATGCCTATTGTGACATGTTCTTAATTATTCAACATACATTTTGCTCTAACTCGCAAATTTTGCCTCAGCATCCTGCATCTTTTCTTGTGCAGTGCCCAACATGCAGAAAATTAGGATATAACGTTTCTCTCTCTTACTTGTTTTGTACGTAAACAGATGAAGATGCATACTAGCATTACATATTTTTTTTTTTTTCACGAAATGGTCAGGAAATAAAACTGTTTCTGTTTAAGTTATTCAGAATCAGTGTTTTCCGCTAAGCAATTGCTCACCTACCATTTAGCCTGGTGAAACAGCCGATTAAAAGTGATAAATGGCTGATTAAACAGAAATGGCATATCACTGTTTAGCGTTTAATGGTCTTTATTAAACAATCTAAATGACTATTTAGAGCCAGTTTGGTAGAGCTCCCCTTCAATTCTTAAGCTTTACTTCTTGATTCTCTGATGGAGTGATCTTGTGGGGAGCAGGCGAGAAGTGATTCTAGTGGTGAACTGGTGATTGACTGGGAGCTGTAAAGACCATTTTTAGCTCCCAGTTTGTAGTGTAAATGAAGAAGTGATTCTTGTCAGCTCCCCGCCAGAATCCAGTTGCATTTTAACTATTTGGTAGGACTCCACAAAATCCACTATATTGTTTTTGTTTAACAAACCCTATCATTGTGAATCAGATAATTTATGCCAGCATATTTCCTTTGATCATGACATGGAAAAAAAAAGGTCATGTATGTCTAAAATAGTGAAAATAAACTGCAATTTAAATTTAAATTTCGTCAGCAAATGGGAGAGTGGTCTCATCTCATGTTAATACGAGCAAATAACTTTACGCTTTGAAGGTAAAGTGGGCGCAGGCCCCAAAGTAAGATGGGGAAGGATGATAGATAGTTTAACAGCTATAGATGACAAGTTACTTAGTTTCGTTTCAATAATGTTGATTTAGTTAGTTACAAATAAGCCTTTGCAGAACTGGAACTCTTTGGTTAAGTTGTGATATTCACTCTTGTGTCTTCCTTTTACTTGGTGCTTTTTTTAGCTAAATTCGTCAGTACATGTTACCATGAAATCTTGTAATGTTTTTAAGCCAAATCTTCCCTGGAAACACAGATCTGCCTTTTTGTAATTGCATATTGTTGTTCTTTCACTTCTTTGCAATTACAGTATTGAATATTGTTTTTTCATTTGACCTGATGTGCAGAAACTGCTGCTAGCTCAGAGCAATGTCAGATTAGCTGTCTACAAATCCTTGTGCTTTGTAGTTTCTAGAAGAGCAAAATATTTTGGAACTTGGAAGAGATATGCTACTTTTTGTATTAAGCAAATGAACCTGTACTATGCTGCCAGAACACTTTATGACAACTTAGCGAAAAGTAATTTGAGTATGTGCCTTTCTTTGTCAGTGCGCTTGCACATATTCTGATAATTATTTGGCACCATATTTGTACATGGCTGTATTTGGTACTTTCTTCTCATGTGGGAGGGTTAGATTTTGAAGCTCATTGGATAGGAACTTGCATGAGCTGGCTTGTAAATTTTAGAGAATTGTTGCTTTTTAAATCTGAAATGAAATTCGATGAGAGCAAAGCTATCCAATGTGAACGTAAATAGTTATGGTGTATTTTTTGTGTTTTGTGATAGTAGACTATTGAAGATGCCAAAATTCCTTTCCGCACCACTTTGAGGTCCACTGAAATATCTTCGCTAAATGAATTTATAATGTCATTAATGGACTTGCTGCCTTGAATTAAAAATATAGATTAGTCCATAGCTGTTTCCTGAACGAAATTATTAGTTGGCTTTGGCACTGTCTCTTAACCCATGCATTAGGGCCAAGTACGCAAAAGACAATGTTTCCCTATGCTAACTGTTTTCTTCCTTTATACGCAAATGAAGTTATCCGTAAGATCTGAAGGGATAACATTCTGAAGTACAAATCATGAAGCTTGCAGTATTGTCGTAGCGCTATGGACAAGCTTGTTATTTGTCCCCAGGTACTATGGTTTTTATTCTAGGGATGGTTTTGGTTACTTGGTTGTCCATTTGGTTATTGTGTTATAAATTCCATGGTGTCTATTTCTATATGAGAGTTGAGTACTACATATTGCCCTTCGTGATATTGCAATTTTTAGAGGATTAATGAATCTATAATATCTATGTGTTGGCTGTTCAAATTTATTTTTAATGTTGCTTTTGCTTGTGCTGATTAACTTGAAATTGCAATTTTTGGCTGTTTGTATTGTTTGTGGTTCTATGCATTGACTGTTGCATTGTTATACCATGCCATCAAATTTATCTTTGAGAGCCTTATCTTAGGAAAAACTAAAGACGAACAATTTTGTAGGAAAGAAGATGATGCATTGATATCTGGAACTCCTTGATATTTCCCTGTTTTATCATTTTTATTTGGATTTTGCGGGCTATTTTATCTTTTCTGTTGGGCTCATTTGCTATGCGGTAGAGATGTTGTCAACAGTTAAGACAAAAAAATGTACCAAGGATTGGACTGCTTTGAGCAATACAACACAGATCCTCCAAATGGAAGTAGCCAAAGCTGTTTGTTTGTTTGCCATTGCTATTGATAGAACTTACAGCGCAAAACAAAACGACAATTGATTGGAGTTGTATGAATTGATTGTGACTTTTATGGCATATTTCTGCATTATCCTGACTTGTTATAGTTCTACATTAGATACTTGGAATTTATGCAGCCTTCGTGCAAAACAGTGTCTCAGTATATAGGATTTTGTAGTTGCTGATCTTTGACAGGGGGCTTGAAATTAGATGTCTTAACGACTAGACTTACCTTGATGTTTTCCCTGAAAGACCTGCCTTGATGATTTTTTTGTAGCTTTGTTTCTAGATATTCTGTATTTTAGCTTTGTTTCTAGATTTGCTGTATTCAGGAAAAAGAAACAATGACCTAGTGTCAAATGATCAAAATCTACCTTTATGCTATGTGATGATTGATTACTTTTAAGAAATTTATTAGATCAAGATAAGCAAGGTATTCAAGGTCATTTTTAATCATTCAATAAATAGTTATGATTTTAGAGCATCTCCAAGAGACTCTATATGTTTTCTAGTTTACAGGAATATAGATTTTGGTGAAAAATGCCCTCCAACAGCCTCTTCAATTGGATATCCAAATATAGATATCCTCTATTCTGGAGTTCTCACTAGCCAAAGACGGAGAGCGAGAATGGTTCTCTAGACTGCACAAGATTATAGAAAATCTGTTGGAGAGTACAAAGATATAGAAAACGATTTTTACTCAAATGACTCTGAAATGATGATTTAGAGAGTATATTTTAGAAAGACCCTCGAAGATGCTCTTACAAGCCCACTCTTCATATCTTCAGGTACATTCTCAAACCATCCTTGCTCCCTGTCAGGAATAAAAAGATGGATGCTATTTATTATTTCTTTACCGTTCTTCAAGAGAATTGGATGAAAATGACGTGCACATTGGGAAACTTTGTCATGCACCAGATAGCCCTTTGCAAGGTCCATTAGCTCACAATTCAATTACATGAATGGGATCCAATTGCTTGTCGATTAGGGAATCTTGAGGCGTTGTTGGAATTTGTGTTAGCACTTGGCAAAATAATGGTGCAGAGTTGGGTTTGCGTGTGGTTCTGGTTTACTCTGTCCAGTCCAACAATAACAGACATAACTAGTCCATTTGGTGCATGATGAGCGACGCATGGTGAACCTGGTTGGTCCCCGGAGCTGCTGAGGCGTATATGACTCACGATCAGGTTGGTTTGAGCCTTGAGGTACAGGTAGCTTGTTTCAAGCTTTGTTTCCCCCAAGTTGGCATTGCGGTCCTGAACTGAACCTCAGGTGCAGGCATGCAGAATTGTCCATCTGCAAAATCAGTGGCAGGGACAGGAAAGAAATTAGATATCTTGGCCATTTTCATGTCCAGCTGGCAATCGACAATGTAATGAACGCAGCAGTTGGGCAGAATGAGTACGGTTCACTTATTACCCTTTGATGTACTGTCATCAGATCTCTGATAACTTGGTCAAGTTCTATGTTATCTAAGGGCACGTGGGACTCCTCAACTCCACGTTTTTCAGGTCTTCTTCAGAGTAGCTTCACAATGGAGTTGGAGTACGCATACGGAATGAGGTGTTTGGCTTGGAGATTAGCTCTAGCTCTAGGAATACGAGGGGTTTTATGGGAATTATCTACTGTGCTCAGCTTTTGCAATTTTTGACTGTTTGGTATTGTTTGTGGTTCTATGCATTGACAGTTTGTATTGCATAAATGCTCTTTCCTCCGTTTCAAATTATAGTTACTTTTTGGAACTTTTCAGATTCATTTCTTTTACTATGTATTCAGACATAGTGTATAACTAGTTGCATAACAAAACCAATGTATCTAAAAAAGCCAAAGTGAACTACAATTTGAAACGGAGGGAGTACTTTTATGCACCCGAGCATTTATGGATTTTAAATGATATAAATGCTCCTTCGGATAACAGGAACTTTTTGAATCGTTAGAATTGTTTTTCCATAAGGGATTCTTCTGAGATGCCATTCCTAACCCCAATTCCATAAGGAGATCAAACACGACCTTTGAACCTCAAATTTAGAGAAAGTCAGCTGCATTTTCCCCTTTTCTTGGTCTAGACTCTTATAAATAAACATGACCTTGAACCATTCAGTTGCATCATCTCTACATACTGCTTGACCCTGTTCTGAAATTCCCTATGCCATTTAACTACATCCCACGTTTATTTCTACTCTTTATTCAGGCTTGCCAAACAGTAGAAGTAACTTTATGATGAGAAACTAGGTGACTATAGGAGCTGAAAAAGACGCTTCTCCTCATTCACTTATAAAGAATCACTTTCTGAAAAGAAAAATATTGTTTTAGAGAAATAAAGAACACCACTTTCACCCATAAAAATCACTTCACGAGGATGATTCTAATTATTTTCCAGGGAGAATCAGTAGCAAGAAGCAAGAGAGAAGCTTTTGCTGTCTTCCATGGTACTACAGTCGTAAAGACAAGCTTAAACACTCGCAGCGACCAAAGTCATGCCAAACGACAAAAAAAGGTTGCAAGTACGGTACGCCGTTGCAGTTGTCATCATGGCGTCCGTCGGTGTTTACTCGGTACAGGTTTCTGTCCAATCAACAGGTTAACATGCCTGCCTGGGAACATGCTTTTGTAATTGGATCTTGTGGAGTTGATGGAGCTTCATGCTTGATGGTGGTGGATGTGTACACACATCGGTATCAATATGGGCATCACGGGTTGCCCTTGCGGCGCATCATAACTGGGGAACGTACTGCCGACGATCGTTGTTGTTTGGTTGGGGTTGATCAATTACATCATACATTCCGCCTAGAATGTGTGTTTGCTGGTTTGTTTTCACTGGACTAAACTAGGGACGGAGGGAGTATTTTATTTACACTACTATTATAGCACGACAAACTTTTTGAGCCACATTTTTTTACCGCCACATTTTGCCTAACTTTATTTGTGACAAAATTAGGTATCAACCAAATAGGTCACAAATCTCATCTAAGATCAAAGTCCTAACCAGCGTAGAAAACCATAACCTTAAATTCGAAGCCCGCCTTAACCACTGAAAAGTTACCGGAGGTCAACTGAATTGGGTAGATGAAAAAGGAGGGAAATGTGATTTTTTTTAAAGATCCGTCGAGCCGACTTTGATTGATAATAATAAGAAAGTAGCATATACCACTGGCAGCGCGAGCAGCGCCCTCACTTAGGGGCTTAGTTACAAAGTTGATTACCCACTAACATTAATGACAATGATAATGACCTAAAAGTCAAAGATCTGCTGCTGCTCTATCTGCATCTGCAATTGCAAACTAAGTAACCTCCATCTCTACAGCTCTCGACTCAACTGCCATGGTTGCAAGTAATAACAAGCTTGCCCGTCCAGAAGAGCCAATTTGGTTTGTTTCATAGAAGCGAGATAAACCTAGCCCACACATCTCAAAGACCCTTAGGCAAGCTATCTAAACACACTCACATATGCTCTATATCCTTGCCCAATTAAGCAATATATATATAGTGCCAAGTGAAGCAACTACCAACTAAGGACATGTTTGGTTTTGTCACCATGTTGCCTCGATTGGCAAGGCTAGCGGAGGCAAACTGAATTATTGGCTCGCTCGAGTGGCTCGCTCGAGTGTGCAAGGAGAAGTATTGAAAGCTAGTAGAGACGGTAATAAAGGAACTAACAAACTCGGTGAATTCTGCTCGTCCAGGCGAGGCGAGTTGTGGTCTGTGGAGAGTAATCTTCCCTAGCTATAGGTTGTGTACGTTTAGGATCGCAGACTGGCCACCATGCATGTGGTGCGGTATGGCGACCACAGCATGAGAAACGCCCAGGTGGCTAGTTCAATCTCGCGACGGACGGTTGTGTTTTCAGCGACATAAAGATCATCGATTCTCATGAGTCATTTGACCGAATCAGTAGTGGTATCTCTTACATTTTTTAATTTCAATTAAATGAAGGAATGTTTTGTACAGAACTAAAGACCAAATTACAAGGCATCTAGGCCCAAAGAGGGAATAAAACAGGTGGATTTTCTCAATTTTCACAATGGGAAGACCACCACCATAGATCTGACTTTAACCCGTCACAAACACGCACCTAGTCAGTAGCTCTGAAGCAGGAGGTTGTAAGTGTGTGTGACCGAAAAGGATGGAGTTTGTGGCGAGCACAAGTGTGCCTACGACGACGTATTACCATTTGGATCTCCGATCTCGCATCCGCGAGCGACAGCGTCTGTGGGGCTTGTTGCGTTACTGGTGCCAGCCAGCCCGCTACGCCCGCTACGCTCGCTCGCTCTTGCGCTCACAGTTCGCACGCAACTCCGCTAGGGGACAACAAGAGGCCGTTCTTGGCCGGCCAATGAGATGGAGGGAGCAGAGGAGAGAATTTTTAGAGAGAGAGAGGAGCGAGGAGAGAGAGAGAGAGCAGCAGCAGCAGCAGCAGGCCGGCGGCCTGTGTCCTGTCTCTCCCGTCTCTCTTCCCCCCTCGTTTGCTCATTTGGCACTTGCCCTGCGCTCCAAACACCAACTAATTTCGCCTTGCCGCCCCATCACCAATCCGCTCCCAGTCTCCTCCCTCTCCTTCGGCTTTAAAACGGCCACCTCCAGAGGCGGCCACCATAGTTGGCCACCCACCTCTCTCCTTCCTCTTGGTTGCCTCGCTCTCCCTCTTTCTCTAAATGGCCAAGCCTCGCAAGAACAGCACTGCCGCCGCCGCTGCAAACAACAGCAACAGCAACACCGCCGGAGGAGACCTGACGACGCCGCGCGTGAAGCCGAAGCGCACGCGGAAGAGCGTGCCCCGGGAGTCCCCCACGCAGCGCAGCTCCGTCTACCGCGGCGTCACACGGTTTGTAGTGTATTATATGTATTCGTGAGCCATGGACAAGCCATCAGATCAGAGCTAGCTCACTTTGGTCACTGATCAGAGCTAGCTCACTCGATCGGTCTGCTAGCTGCTGATTCTCGTTGATCATATTCTCCGGCGAATTGGATTGTGAATTGACTTGAATCGGTGGTGGTGTGGCTGCAGGCACCGGTGGACGGGGAGGTTCGAGGCTCACCTGTGGGACAAGAACAGCTGGAACGAGTCCCAGAACAAGAAGGGCAAGCAAGGTCAGTGACTAGCTAATCCTCTCCTCTCTCTCCCTCGCCTTCTCTCTCTGCTCGACGGGTCCCCGCCCCAGGCAGAGAGAGGATCACGATGCTCTGACCGATCCTACTCTCAAGAGGCAAACTTAGCTAGCTTGTACTAGTAGTAAAAATATAAAAAAAATCATATTAATTAACAGGGTCTTAGCTGACCCTTGTCAGTAACAAGCATAGTTAATTGCCCCCCATGCCAATTTGATTACAATAGTTGTAAGTGATTGATTCAGATATGATGCTGACCATCTTGTTCTTGCTGCTCTCTTTTGTTGTTGGTGCATGCAGTTTACCTCGGTGAGTGAGCAGGGCTCTCCAGTCACGGCCTTGGCATGACATGCATGAGAGAGACGAGGAGCACTCTTCTCTCTTTCTCATCACAAAAATAAAAATAAAAACTTTCGCTGGTGCCGTGTTGCTCATCGTCCCTGGCACCCTCGTGTATGCTTGCAGGCGCGTACGACGACGAGGAGGCAGCGGCGCGGGCGTATGACTTGGCGGCATTGAAGTACTGGGGCCCCGACACCATCCTCAACTTCCCGGTACGGCACCGCCAAAATTCACTCACACGGTTATCCATTTATTCACCAACATCACTCAATTCGTGCAAAATTAAACCTGCCTTGTGCTTGTTTATTCAAGCTTAGAATTTAATTGGTACCTCTGCAGCAGAGAGATTGATCAGAGTTAACAGTAGAGATTCTTTATGCAGCTCCAAAGTCCACATGTGTATTTTGTTATGTTTGCACTGTATCTACACACATGTCGCACCTGCATGGGAGTTGATTTTTTTTCCTTCCGGGCTTACTTAATTTCTAAATAAATGCTTATTGTATTTTGCAGGCGTCTGCATATGAAGGAGAGCTGAAAGAAATGGAGGGGCACTCCAGGGAAGAGTATATTGGATCCTTGAGGAGGTAACTCTTTAATTTCACCCAAAAAAATCAGTGGTGTTTTTTTATTAAAAATTACTACTACTATAATCCCATGGAAATAATTGTTTGAACACAAGATCGAATCATCACACCCATGCTTACCCAAATATATAATCAGGTCCATGAAATTTATCCACAGGAAAAGCAGTGGATTCTCCAGAGGTGTCTCCAAATACCGAGGCGTGGCCAGGTATATATAGTATAGCATCTTACTCACTACTATTTAACATCTTTTGTGAAGAAAAAGACCTCAACTATAGTATATGTGGCCGGACTGGATAAAGAATAAGACAGGGAATAATACTAGACAGCATAAATTCGTATTTATTTATTTACTGTATGTATGCAAATCTTTGCAGACATCACCACAACGGGAGATGGGAGGCGAGGATCGGTCGCGTTTTCGGAAACAAGTATCTCTACCTCGGTACCTACGGTAAGTTCAGTTTCTTGTAAAACAGTAATGTTCAGTAATTTCTCTTCCTGAAAATACAGTAAAGTTAACCGCAATCCATGATAGCCTGCCTTATCATTACAAAATAAGTAGGATTATTACATTAATTCTCGCTACAAATCATGCTTCCGTACGCGGAGTACTCCTATGTCCAAAAGCCAAATCTGAGTAGTGATAAAGTGCAAGTCGTTGGCGAGCAGAGCAGGCCACACTCGCTCGTAGTACAGCATGAGTGGCCCCCTGACGAATGTGCCCTCACATCGACCGGGTACATACGAATTGATTGATCACATGATTTCATTCCCAACTAATTCTTGCATCCACTGTGACTGAATGTGTAATGGCTCATTTAGCTGCCATTTGCTCTTATGCATAATATTTTTGTAAAAAAAACATAGTGATACCCTCTGCAGAATTAAGAAGCTGTTATTATCCTGTCCCATTAAATATGAAATAGTAGTATGGTATAGTACTCCACTAATAACTATACTTAGTCCATGATCACAAATTAAGCTTGGAAGCAGTTAGGGCGAGCGGCAGTGGATGATGCAGGAGGCGAGGCCATTTGTTTTGGCCATTTGGGTCACTGGCAGCAACTTGAATTCCGGTTAGTTGGGGGAGTTAGAGGCCGGGAGTGTGACCTCAGTGACAGTGAGGTCGGTCCGGAGCCGGAGCCGGCCAGGGCCAGCAGCTAGCCACACCAACTTCCAACGGTCCCCCACTGCACCTGTCGGAGCCTACATCCATTAACACGGGGGATTACCGCAATTAATACTCATAAAGAGCTGCCTCCGGTACAGGAAGGATTATCCACGATGGGTGTGTGTTTCAACTGTCGCTGCCACAACACACACACGAATGCCCATCCATCTTGCACGGCTTCGGATTCGGACACGTCGTGTTCAGAGTAGTTGTTGTGCACATCGGTACTATAGTTCTACTCTTTTGGTTCAAGAATTTCATTAAGATTGTTCAGTCCCGATGGAAACTCTACTCTTTTGGTGGTGCGGTGCTGATGAATCGGCTGTTGTTGTGCACGTACGTACGGCAGCGACGCAGGAGGAGGCGGCGATGGCGTACGACATGGCGGCGATCGAGTACCGTGGCCTGAACGCCGTCACCAACTTCGACCTGAGCCGCTACATCAAGTGGCTCCGGCCGGGCGCCGCGGGCGGAATGGCCGCCGCGGCGGCGGCAGCACAGAACCCGCACCCGATGCTGGGCGGCCTGGCGCAGCAGCAGCTGCTGCTGCCGCCGGGCCCGGCGGACACCATCGTCATCGACGGCGCCGAGTTCCAGCAGCAGCAGACGGAGCCGTCGTTCCCGCTGCCGCCGAGGACGTCGCTGGGCCACACGCCCACCACGTCGGCGCTCAGCCTGCTGCTGCAGTCGCCCAAGTTCAAGGAGATGATCCAGCGGACGTCGGCGGCCGAGGAGAGCGGCACCACCACCACCACCACCACGACGTCGTCGCACTCGTCGCCGTCGCCGTCCCCGCCGCGCCGGTCGCCGCCGACGCCGGTACAGGCGGCGGCCTCGGCCTCGCCGCAGCGCAGCTTCCCTGAGGACATCCAGACCTTCTTCGGGTGCGAGGACGTCGCGGGCGTCGGCGTCGGCGTCGACGTGGACGCACTCTTCTTCGGCGACCTCGCCGCGTACGCGTCGCCGGCGTTCCACTTCGAGCTCGACTTGTAGCTCATCATCACACGTTATTAATCACTTTTTAATTCGTCTGGGTATCTTTTTTTTTTTGTCCATAGGAGCATGGGGCTTTTAATCACAACATGAGAACCAACCAAAAAAATGGGTGAGTTGGTGACACACAACACAAGAAGAGAGGCAGACAGTAGAACAGACAGACGTCTGTTTTCAGAGATTTGTTTATTTACAGTGGTAGTTTACTGAACGGTTAAGATTTGTATTATTATTATTTTTTCACCTGAGGTAGAGAGCGTGTGTGAGTGAGCAAGGGATTGTTTCATTTGTTTCATTCCTGATGAATCCTGACAAAGAAAAAACAGCAACATATATATGATATATGATATTTAAAAGTAAGATTTCGTGTGGAGTAAACCGTCGGCGAGGCGTCCACGTCGTCTCAAATTACGTGATTGGTTCGTTTTTCTTTTGCAAAAGAGTCCCTCCTGTTTGTACGAAATTATGTTCTAGCCCGCTCAGGCCCCTCCTCGTAGTAACTATGCTTGGATTTCTTGCATCTGAGAACCCTGTACTATGTGCGTTTTGCAGAAACACCCCCGCCGGCCCTGCCAAATATATACGACCTCCTCACGGTAAAAAAAAAAAACCGAAGCCTCCGCTCTCTCCGTCTTCTCCGGATGCGGCGGCGGGGCCGCGCCATGCCGGCGCCTCCACCTCCGCGGCTCTCCCTGGCGCGTGGCGCGGCGCGGCGGCGGGCGGAGGAGCGGCGCGGCGGCGCGGCGCTGGCACGGCGCGCGATCAGCGCCGACGCGAGGGCGGCGGCGCTGCCAGCGCGGCGGGGCGGCGGCGGCATGGCGGCTGCGGCGCGGAGTGCCCCCCTCCCTTCTCCTCTCTCTCTGTCTTGTTAGGGTTAGGGTTACGGTGCGGGCGGTCTCCGGCGTGGGTGGCTCTATCACGGATCCTCGACGGCGGCGGCTAGGGACGGGCCTGCGTCGCCGGTCGTGGGTGCGGGATGGCGCGACCGTGGCGTGCCCCGGGCGCCCGGCATGGAGGCTGCGGCGACCCCCCCCCTCCTCGATGAGTTGAGGTTTAAACACGCTCTTGTTTGTGATTTGTTTCGTGTGTCCCTCTACAGTCCGTAAGATGCTTACCGGAGGTGGGTACGCCAAGAAGGTGGTCTTTTGCCGACAAAAGCCCATTGGCTTTGGTGAGCCATCTCTCCCCGACAAATCATTCCTGTAAGAACAATTTTCTATTATGGTGAAGTGGAGAATTCGGTTAGCCAAGTAGTAACGTCATAAGTGGGTTCTGTGATTCTCATTTTGTGTACATAAATCAAGCAAGCCCATTAGTGGTTATGTCTGGCGATTTTCTTATTGTGAATTCCTCTTGCTCCATGAATTTTAATCAAGAAGTGTCGTACATTTGGGATTCTAGATGGGATGGAGAGGATACAAAAATAAAGCACACGTTCTTAAGCGCGGGGAGAACGAGGGAGTTGGGGTTCTTTGCACTTTGCACTAGATGTGAATCTCTTTTGTAATTCTAAACTCATCAAATACATGTCCTGTTTTCGACTCAACAAATCATACATTGAGATTTGTAGATCAACCCAAGTTCATAGTTGGAATGCTTGAATTTTCTAACATGTGTATGGTTTTGAGTGATCGGGTATGCAAATATGTTACTTTCTAACATGCTTGTAGCAGTGAGTGATGGCAAGCAGTTCTAAAGTGGAACTTGGCATGTGTTGGAAGACAAAAGCTCGATCTTGATGAAAATCGTAATTTATATATTTCTTAGAGTGAGTTGCGGACTCATGTTGTGCAAACTCCACTCGGTCTAGACTGGGGTATTTTCTTGCACCTTTTCCCTTTCAATCTTTGCATTTGTATTTTTTCTGTTTGATTGACATTTGGGACTTATAAATTGAATGCATGCTTATTGACCGATGCCAAATACACTTTCAAGTTATGGAGGGTGAAACTTTAGAAGCGAACAATGCTGATGTAATTTCGGGGAAGTTGAAGTGGAAAAAATCCGGACCCATAACGTAGAATCGGGGTCAAAGAATCTCATACCGTCTTTGACTCCCTCCATACATCAAGGTTTCAACAGGACAAGGTATGATCAAAGCTTACACTTGAGCACTTCTTTGTTAGTGGTTGATTAATGCCAATATCTTTGCTACATAAGGTATTTCATCTATATGGTTGATAAAAGGCGGCTAATTTTTTCTTTTTTAAAAAAAGCTGGCTAATTTTGTTGGATAGTTCACTAAGTTCGGGCCTTAATCCCGCTTTTGGAAATTCTTTGTTATTCTTTTGTCCGATTAGATTTCTCATGTGGTGACTTCTATACTTTTACCCTTCGGGTTGAATACTCGATAACAACGGTATGGGATCGTAATGCGACGTAAGTCCGGGGGTTTGAAGATGGTAGCTTCTCTCGCGAGAAGTATTTGTAGTTCTTTGATTTTGCATGTCGAAGGGACCAAAAGCTCGATGACGGTGCTTTCGGTAAATATGTAGTAGAAGATAACGATTTCTTTGTAAATAACAATCCAAGTGTTAAATTCCATGCCGAGCTTGTAAATAATCTTGGGAGCCTTAAGTCGAGGCCCGGCTCGGATTTGTAGATAGCAAAGAGGATGGTGAAGATGGAAAGCAACTCGGGCTTATGATATTGACTCGTAAGGTAAGTGCTTTAGCTTACATTGTCACGTGAATAATGCATTTGATAATTGGTATCCTACCATTCAAATATATATACCTATATATCTTATAAAAGTAAACCGCATTAGCTTTCAATCTCAACATGCATGGCTTTCAACATGCTTGCGGATGATCGATGGTGATGGAGGAGCGTCTTTAATATTTGAAGTCTTCACCGCGGCGTGTGTAGCTGAATTCTTTCATTTCTCCATCAGGAGTTCTTTACCTCTCTTCGTAGTTCTATTCATAAGCATTGCTTTTCCGTTCTATCTTTATCTCTTCTTATTTGTTTTCAAAGGACCTATTGCCCGATAATAACAATTGCCTTCAATTTGGATTATACTCTCTTCGCACCCAATGTTTGTGACATTCCTAGGCAAAGGTCTACGCGAGCGTGTGGTTTTTCTTACTCTCATTTGCTCACCATTGATCTTGTTAGGTTGAAAATGCCAATTTAAACTGCACCCCTATCGTCGATTTCCTTTGATTACATGTTTGTTGAGGAAGCCACTAAAATTGCACGATTCTTTTGGGGCTATTGTCCTAATCGTATTATTATTCGTTTTGCGGTGTCTTTATGGTGCACATACGATTGGGAAATTCTTTGGCAAAGATCTAAGGTCATTGCTCTTTGCTAAACACATTTTCACAAACAAAGAAAAAGAAATATACTCTTCCAAAGAGCGGGTTAACCATTCCCGGCATGGTGAGTACCGAGTAGTAGTACTCCGGTGGTAACTGGCGACTCTACCGAATTCATTGTGAATTTGTGGTTTTGTGCGGTTGGTAGTTGTAATTTGTAGGAGTTATGCCCTTTAGCTCACAAAATAGTTTGCTAGGCACTTAGACATCATATCGTAGTTGTCTTCATATTTAAATGCAGTTTAATTTATGGTTGTTGTTTCGCATAGTTTCAGTCCACGAATTTCCCGTTGAATGCAGCCACAAACCATGTGTCTTCTTTGCTCTGTTATTATTTTTATTCCCTTGTCGATCCATCGACTTCAGCTCCTTTATGCGACTATCTACATGGAACCATTCGGGTTAAAACAACAGAGTGCTAAGTGATCATCAATCGGTTCCCTGTACAAGTGGTTGATCAGGCACAGGTTTGTGTTTTTTTTTCCTTTCTTTGCTCTGTTGGTTGGCCAAGGTTTGTGTTTTTCTTCCTTTCTTTGCTCTGTTGGTTTCCCCTCTTCCAACCTTTTTTTAATTGTTTTTGCCTCCATTTGCAGTTCATGTTTTCTCTTTTTGCAATAAAAAAACATCTTTGAGTTTCCTCCATTCACTTAACCTTTATCTGACTGATCTTAATATTGACCTGCATGTCTTTGTTTTCAAAATATCAGGGAGTTAGTTGGTGGAGCAGTTCTTGTCAATTGTTGCTTTTATCAGGTAATACAAACTATCCCTTTCATTCTTGATTGATTGCTCTATGGCTACCTTTTTGTAGTCTGGAGCATATGCAAAAATCAGTCCACCTTTTGAAAACAGGGATGTTGGTGAAGGGTTTCCCGTAATTGCATTTTGATGTTGCTTACGCTTTTACTTAATTTTCTCAAGATGTCCATACTGAGTTGTAGAGTAATTAAAAGGTCTTTGCCGGTATACATCCTCTTTATATGATCTTTCAACTTTTTCTCTTTTGCTCGATCCATTATTTGCTTGGGATATCAATTTTGCCTTGATGATATTGTGGGGTTCATGAAAGGGATAGTTTTCCCATGCTAGCGGCTTGTTGATAATTTCGGTTGGGGATTATCTTTAGTTTTCCATGCTAGCGGCTTGCCGATAATTGCATCTTCGCCAACTATTTCTATTGTCTAGCAAAAGTGGATTTTATTTGTGAAATCTTTGGAGTAAACCATCCTTGAAATGAACTATATCGGTGCACCCTTCTTTTTTTTCGGATCGGATGTGATCCGGTGATTTCCGGGTTCCTCTTGTGTAGCCACGATTTGGACCAAGATAATCTGGATTTTCTTGAATTCTTTATTCCCTTTCAATTTGTGTATGCGAATTATAATGCTCTTCGTGTATATGAGCAAGGTCTATTTCCTCTATAAGAAATTATGAGCAAGGTCTATTTCCTATATAAGAAATTATAAAAGCAAAGCACCCAATAGAAGATATTTCTTGAAGATCTCGAACTTGATTGCCTCATCTTGAATTTATGTTGCCATTTCCTGGTTGGAAACAAAACTAGACACGTGGCTTTGTCAATTTTTTTCCTATTGAACTTGATTGCCCCATCAAAGATTAAAGCTTAGGATTCAGATTCGAAGTGCATTAACCCCTATTTGTTGTGAACTTTTTTTTCCTATGCTTCCACATTAGCTTTCTATTGTGAGAAATATTTGAGGAAAAACAATCAATGACATACTTTTCTTTTGACATTTATTCCTCTTTACGGATGATCACTTGATAATGTAATAGTGAGGTCTCCATCTTGCAAATCCGTTGGATAATCGGGAAGCACCGAATGCAACTACATTAGTTCATAGACTATGCTTGCACCGATATAACAAGCGCTGACCTTTATTTTGCTGATTTAAATAGATTGCTCCTAGCTCCCGGCTTTCGGTCGGATCAAAGCTGGAAACTTAATTAGCGGCGTAAAGATCAAATGAACCTTGAGAAGAAGGCGATGCCACTTTGCTTGAGACCTATATATGATCATGTGCTACCGTGACTTTCTATGTGTAGCCTTGTTGTATTATGTCATCTCAAAGGGCTGCTTCCTTGGTGCTCTATCCCAAGAGCGTTTTATGTAAAATTATGTAAAGTTTAGACATCTAATGTCCGGTGTTAGATTGTCTCAAGTAATATATATATGTAGTGTGAACATCTCACGGTTGTTTTTGAAATTTGGCTTCTATTCTCTGCATGTGGTGCCATGTTGTTGGCCTACCAAAATTTGGATATATGCATGTGGCTTCAAATTCCAAATAGAACGCCGGTCATCACTTTCAGCGCGCATGGGCGCAAGCAAATCACTAGTATATATTTATTCTTAAACATACCTGAGAATTTCTTTTCTCTTCAAACGAAGTTCAGTACAGTAATAAGTACTACTGTAATTTTGCATTGGTACACATGATGGTCCATTGGTCCTGTGACACCTCGACTCCGGAGCAATCCTGTCAGTTGGTAGGCTGGTCTCTGAAACCCTGCCTCAGCGTTCGATCTCTCAAGATTTGCAGCCACTCATCCAAGTTACTGCAGATTATTGTACTACTAGTACAGGGCAACCGCAAAGGCTCCTGCAATTTGAGGGCGTTCTTGCGCTGCACGTGTGGCTGCCGGCACAATTTTCTGTCGTGCCAGAGCAACTGTTCTCGCCGTCGAATTGTACACTGACACACTGCCTGCAATGCTGGCTGGCACTGAGGAGACATGTGGCTCGAAATGGATCGCTTCGCTTCACTTTTCGCCGGCGTCTGGCTGGCACAAGCCAGCCACCGTGGGGGGCAATGGCACGGCAGCTCAGCTAGTAGCCACTCGTTCTTGACGATGGGGTCCGTCGGCTGGCCGTCGAGCGAGTAAGGTTAACGGCCGGCGGGCAGCCAGCCGTACGTGCAGTGCCTGGTTTGGTTTTTGCCTTTTTGGCTGCTTCTTGGTTGTTGCGTTGAAACCGATGTGCTATCATGCAACGGGCCGGACGCCGTGCGCTCGCCGCTCGCGACCTTGGCGCCGACGAACCGTGCTCAGGGACGAGGCTCTTTGTTACTACCGTCGTTTTGTCAGTAGCTGCTGTTTACGGCGGCAGGCGCATGCACGTACATAGCCGCTTTAGAAGGATTCAGTGGCGTTATTCTTGCGGTAAATAAATAAAAAGGGTTCTTTGGCTTTGTCTCTGAGTACACACACACTCCTTGCTTTGGCCATATCGGGGTGCCAAGAAAATTCCTCATAGTCGTCCTATACAAAGGAAAAAAAAATTGAGAGAACATTTTTTTTGTCTTCGCCAGTGTCGCGGTGGCGGAGGATGCGAAGAAATGTTTATGTTACTAGCGCGACACGTGCGCTAGGGCGGGTTGCAAACAGCGCGTAATGTAAACGGTAAAAAACACAACGGCACTAGACAAAATAATATTACCTCTCTTCCAAATTACAAGACATTTTTGTCTTTTTAGATCAAGAGAATTACACTGCCGGTCCCTGAATGTCTCATCTAGCCTACTCCCTCCGTCCCCAAAATAAACGACGTTTTGGGTTTTTCTCGCCACAAGTTTGACTCGATTTATAGAAAATACGTAGAAGATTTAAATCTCCAAATAAATTTGTTAAAAAACTAGATCAAAAGATCTTTCCAATGATACTAATTATGTAATATAAATATTAATCCTATTTTAATATATAATTGCGGTAGATGTTTTTCCGGGGAAAAACGTCATTTATTTTGGGGACGGAGGGAGTATCTAGGTCCCTTGATTATGACACTGTACCCCTAGCTTCGTGAACTTTCAAAGATGTGTCATCTGGATCCAAATCTTCCCAGCGCCAACACCATTCCATCCGAGGTGGCGTGCCACAGTGGCAGGGGCTGCACGGCCCACACCTCATTTTTGCAAAGAAATCCCCAGGATTCTCCTAATCCTCATTTGCACCAACAGCAATACCCACAAAAACATGTCAGATGGAAACATGAAACTGTTGAAATGAGAAATTCATATTTATGCATAGTTGTACATTACTCCCAACAATTTTTTTTTTTTTTTGGCATACAACCTAATATCATTACATCAGACCCAACCAACATAAACCTAAGTCATCAAGTTCATAGTTTGCTTGATGTTACTATTGATTTATAGTGCAATCAACCACAATCTTTACACAATAATTTATTCTTTTCTTTCTTTCTTTCCTTGGCAGAGAGAGTAGGGCCTTACAAACGAAACACAAGTAAAAGTGTAGGAGTAGTAGGTAAGTCGGTCCTACACATACAGATTACATTTCTCAGTAGTGATGTCGATCTGCTTGCTTATGAACAAGTAAGAGTTAAACACATCTCATTGCAGTTACTAAGAATGCTTCGTTTCGTTTCGTTTCTTTTCTTTCTTCTTGTTTTTTTTTGGCAGCTACAAAGCATGCTTTGTCCCTATGTGCTCTGTTCAGGCCCATGATACATTAAGTGCATAGTAACTGTGTGGAGTTGGTCTACTTTGTGCCTCCGCCAAACCCATGGGTACAAAAAGGTAGGAGAGGGTGCCTTCTATATTACTACTATCAAGAAGAAATTCATGTTTGTCATATAAACAACAAGTACTACCATAGGATTGGTCGACATGGTTGGTGACTGCGGATAGATTAGAAGATGAATCCCTACTATTACTACTAGGCTTGCCTTAATCTCCTTCCTAATTAACTACATCTTTCCTCTATTATTGTATTTCCAAAAGGCGGCAAAAGATTTCACTTGATTTTTATGAGATGGGTAAAGAAAAAATAGATTTACAAATTTTACAAACGAGCGTATGCTCGTCACTGCGACTCTACTTCACACCAATCACTCCCACCACTTTACCCGTCTCTCGCGGAACGGGTAAAGAAAAAAGAGAGAAAAAGATAAACCGATAACGGTGGCTCTCGCGGAACGAACGGTCGACCGTGAAAATGGAATTGGGGAGTTTTGGGTATATTTATACGTGGTACTATATTTAAGACCGGAAGGATAATACCGGTAGACAACAGTTTTGGCATAAAAGATTGGGCAGTCACACCAAAATCTCTCTCATGGCCGCAAATGGGGGAAACAAGACTCTCGGTCCCTTAGCAACACTTCTCATGAGTCGTGATAGACCTATAGAGTCCCCTAAAAACCCTACAATAGAATATTTTATATTTTTTGTCAGAGGAATATTATGTATACCGCATCTCCGGCTATGTACTATTATATAAAAGGAAAACATATTCGGCCGTGGAACAGAAACGGATCTGTCTCTACAAGACGGTAGATGGTGACACCGACCTATAGCTACGAGCTGAGTTGACATGGCTGAGATCTCTAAAACGTACAATGGGCTTTCTAGACGTCAGCCTCACGTGCCCGAGGACAAGTGGCTCCGCCGGTCCGGCGTGGCCACAGACTTACATCATCTACGTGGTCATCGGTGGCGAGTTACTAGCCCAGCAAACGCTTCAGTTCGGAGTTTGAGCAAGGCGAGATGAAGAACCGGAGGTTGAGGGTCATGATTCTCGTTGCGCTGGTCAGATCAATCTCTCAATATCTTTGTAGAACGTTCTGACTTCCTCTTCCGCTACTGTTGTTGCTTTTGATTTGTGTGCGCATAAGACCTTGTCGCTGACTGGTATTTTTAGTGCATTCAACCGCAATCTTTACATAATAACAACCTTTTATCTAACAACTATTTTTAACAATAATAAATATATATGTTGAATTAATAAATCATACCATAAGGCAGTTAATTAAATAACAAATTTGATTAAATAATCAATGTGCTAGGTGTGATTGTGTTATCTTGTTAATAATCTTATTGTAAAACAATGAACCACCTAGGAGACCCAAGAAACTCGGTTTGGAAGGGGACCCTTCTCCGGTTCTCTAGAGTTTTTATTCTTCCCCTCCTCTACTCTGAGATTCGTGCTACACGAGATTCACCCACCCGTGTTATTTCACAATTCTTCCCCAACTCCTGTTTTTAAAAAACGGCCACAATCCCTCACGCTTCACTCTCCAGAGTCTCCCCAAAGTGGGCTCGGCCTGCCTCATACAGCTCGGTCCAGCCCAACCGAGTCCAAACGTCCAAGTGGGCGCGAACCCTAAACCCCAACCCCTTCACCTCCCCTACCGTCCGCGCCCAACACCGCCGTAACCGCCGAAACAGACAGCCCCTACGGAACCCACCTCGCTTCCCCTTCTTCCTCTTCCTCGCCGCCCCTTTGGTTGGACCGAGGTGGGATTCGTCTATCAGGAGTTGGATTCTTCTCTCCTTTTGCTGGTGAGGAAGCCTTATTTTTTGGGTTTTGCCTTTTGTTTCCCCTTTCCTCTTTTGTTGTTCAGCGATTTTGTGAGCCTTCAAATTCAACCTGTTATCTGTCGGATTGGCGCTTCAGTTTGTGGCGTTTTTTTTTTTTCAGATTTGCCGAGTATCAACCCAGGTTCCGATTTGGTGGCTGAAGCTCTGTTTCTCCATGGCGCTTCGTTTCGAGGTGAGTTCGATGCTTCTGTCTGTGTGTTCGATTCGCTTATCAGTAGATGAGAAGATAACCTTTGCCGTTTCATTATTTGCGGCCTCCGCGAAGCTGCTTGGTCCAAGTTCGTCAGAGCTCTACGTTGATAAAGTGGATAAGCTTTGTTGATAAACCGTTGGGTGGAATATCTCATTCTAGAGGAATAGGAGTGGAACAGTTATACTAGCTTCTGCTACTACAGATTCGTAGTTAAGCTAATAAATATCTTGTAGTAGTAATAAGATTGCATGATCCTTGACTTGTCCAAATTGTCGGAGTTGACCAATACCGTCCTAGGCTAAACACGTGGTATTCAGAAATCTTCTCTGGCTTTTTTCTTTTTACTTTTTAGAGAACCAGAATTGTTTTTTCCTCTTTATATAGTTGATTGATGCACATACTACTGCACAATGGGAATAATTTATAGTTAGAATCTTTCAGTATTCTTACACTTCAGTACTTTATTATCTCACTGAGGTGAACTGGTGAAGTCATGGTGGTCCATGTAGAAAGTTGAGTAGTGTGACACATGGAAATGCCACATGGCACAGATGAGCTGTCGTCACTATCTGTCCCCAACAATCTAGCTGACGTGGGATTCTTTTGCCTATTTGAGGGAGTCTGGTACAGAGCCCAATGCTGTTCATGGGACCCACCATCCCCACGCTAGCCCACGTTTCTACATGCTCTGGCCTTCACGCTAGTGTACCTCGACTCTTTTGTCTCTTGTCTAGCTCGCCATCTTCGGTGGATAAAATTCTGTGGGATGTTTGATTGAACCTCCTTGAACGCCCTTCTAATTGAGAATACAATGTTAAAGTATTTCTGTTTGCTTTGCAGATATTAGGAAGATTCAATCGCGCCCGTGCAGCTCGCTTAACTCTTCCCCACTTTACTTGTCAAACACCACTTTTTTATGCCTGTTGGAACTCAAGGTTTGTTCCTTTTTCTCATATATGCAAGTTCGGTCTTCCATTTTTCCTTGTACTATATGCATAGTTGTGCTATATAAGATCTGAAATAAATAGTTTTAATTTATGTACTTATTTCAACTTGATGTTAGTCATCACCATTTTATATGCATGTGTTGTTCAACCTTGTAGTATCCATGTCTTTAATGACTCTTATGTATTCCTTTACTTTGAAGGATAAAAGGCTTTAACCATGATTTAGTATTCCCAGCTAATGAAGATTGTCTGTACTTTATTCTTTTTCCTGGAGCAGTTTGCGGCCTTTTCTCGCTATTCTGAGTCTATGAACTATTATAGCTGCCAAAGTGTTTTCGTTCTCATTCAGATAGTTTACTATGCTTAAGAGATTTTGGCTGTGCAACCTGTTCTTACTTTGTATAATTGTGTACACATTTCAGCTACCTCAGTGTTTTTTTTTTTTTTCTCCTTTTAATTTAGGTACAATAAAAGGGTTGACCACTGACCAGTTAGAGGAGATAGGTTGCCAAATTATACTTGGAAACACCTACCATCTTGAACTACGTCCAGGGTCTCAACTTATTGATGACTTGGGTGGCCTGCACAAATTTATGAATTGGAAAAGGGCATTGCTGACTGACTCTGGTGGTTTCCAAATGGTTGCTCCAAATCTTTGTTTTCTTAACACAATTGTTGCTGTGAATTGTGATAGACCATTTAAGCATGGAGAACTAAGCTGTTAGCTTCAAACTTTGATTTTTTTGTCATATTTTAAGTAGACAACTTGTTGAAGCCCTTTCTCCACACAAAAGCGTCAGCATTCATCTTGTATATATAATATGATTATCTTTTGCTAAAGGTATTTTGTCCTTCTGAACTGTAGTTCTGCCGTTGTATTTCTGACTTGTTTGGAAATTTTCTTTTTAGGTTTCGTTGCTGCATTTGGCTGATATTACTGAGGAAGGAGTTACATTTCAGGTGCATTCTTGTGCCCACTTGTGATGTGATGCTTTTGCTCTTTATTAAAGTCACATTAAATCATGTTTCTTGGATCTCTATCTTGTACGATCTCTATTAGCAAAAATCCATATTTGTTACCAAATAATCTATTGTAAAATGTTTGTCTGGTTTTGGAAATTGGGTATGGACGATGTCTGGTTTTGGAGCTCCAGAGGAGGGGGTAAGGAGTGAGCAAAATAGACTTTACCCAAATAATCTTTGCATGTGAGATCGTTGTTGAGATGCATAGTTAGTTGATGCATGCTGAGATATAGAATTTGGTTTCAATGCCATCTTTTGTGGTTTTTCCTTATTTATGGAAATGATTTGTTCATGCATTTACTAATTTGATTGAATCTTGATCCTTCCTCTATATAAATTTTAATGCTGAAGTTAACTTTTTCTTCCTCATTGTACCTCTCTAATTTTATTGCTCTTTCATGCCCAATCTGTAGTCACCTGTTGATGGGAAGCCCATGCTCTTGACACCTGAGGAATCTATCCATATACAGGTGCGGCTTTTTCTAGGCAGCATTCAACTTATAGAATTAGGACTTTTATCACAAAATTTTATTTATATATCTTGCTAGTTCTGCACCCTCACAATTATTGAAAATGACCGCAGAACAATATTGGAGCTGATATAATCATGGCACTTGATGATGTTGTAAAGACCACAATTACGGGTCCAAGGATAGAAGAAGCTATGTATCGTACCCTTCGTTGGATTGACAGGTGCATAGCTGGTAAGATCATTAATCTGGCTAACTGAACAATTGAGTTATCCATCATGAAGTGAGGGTCAAGTAGAACTTGAATTGTTTCACTTATTGCCTTAGTATGAGATACATTTTATTATCTTACCAAAAGAACATTTAAAAAGCAGATAGTAATGTATTATCCAGTTCTAGACTTCTAGTTTATTAAAGTTCGTGTGTTACCGTTCAATGTTCAAATGTAGCTCACAAGAAACCTGATGTCCAGAACTTATTTGGGATTGTGCAAGGAGGATTGGATCCAGTTCTTAGGTAAGTTCATCTAGCTTATTATATGTATTACATTTATCCTTTTTCTTCAGGTCATCAATTAGATTTAGAACTTATTGAGCAATACCTTTTCTCTAATTCCAGAGATATTTGCGTGAGGGGCTTGGTTGAGCGGAATCTTCCTGGGTATGGCATGAACTAAATTTTTACAGCTGAGTTTGGTCCCATGACATTTGCTCCTAGTAACAAATTTTCTTAGAATTATACTGCATCACTACTTTTGATATTGGCTTCCCTGTTATTGCCAGTACCTATTTGCATATATTGGCTCACATTTTTTTTTTTTTTTATTTTTTGTTGTTAGATATGCAATTGGTGGTCTTGCTGGTGGCGAAGACAAGGATTCATTTTGGCGTGTTGTTGCCCAATGCACTGCTGGATTGCCTGAAAATAAACCACGATATGTTATGGTATAATCAAGTTTGAATTGCTTAATTGATTTTGTGGTTGCATAGAGGTCATATTTCGTGGAGTAAGTATCTCTGTTGCAAAGAGATACCAAGGCTTACGAATTAACGAGTTGGTAGAGTAAGCAACCATGTTCATTCAAGTCTTTGGTTAACTTCACTGTTATGCTAATATGCAGGGTGTTGGCTATCCACTTGATATTGTAGTATGCAGTGCTTTGGGTGCAGACATGTATGACTGTGTTTATCCAACACGAACTGCTCGTTTTGGGACTGCACTTGTGCCTGAGGTATAACCCATTTGGCAAACGTATTTCAATTCAACCTTGATTGTGTGCCTGCTCAATCATATCACAGGAACATTTTTTGATTTTGTCATTTATACCCTTTTCTAGTCTGTGCCAACTTTAAACTATGGCCTCTTTCTGAGCATCTACAATTTTCATTTTCCTCCTGAACTCTACAATGTCAACTTTTCTTATCTATTTTTCCTTAGGGTGTCCTGAAGTTGAAACAGAATGCAATGGCAACTGATGAACGGCCAATTGATCCTACCTGTTCATGCATGGTAAGGCTTCAGTTTCACCGGTAACAAAGTGGTTAGGTAATCTGACAATCTTCTTTGTTGGTGTTCTATGACATTGCCACCTTGCTAGGTCTGCAAAAATATACACGTGCCTACTTACATTGCCTGGTCACAAAAAGATGCTATGGGCTCTCAACTGCTGTCATATCATAATTTGTCATTTATGATGCGGGTATACTAATTCTTGCTTTTGCTATGTTATTCCATTTTTAAAAATTTTAAGTTTGATGTAAGCACTGTTCCTGATTGTCTACCTACCAATTTCAGTTAAGTAGAGACCTCCACATGTCTATTCTTGAAGGACGATTTCCAGAGTATGTTCTTAACAAACCCAAATCTGTCTGAACTGCTACTGAAAATTTGGATGGGGAAATAACATGATTTTTGTGCCATCTTGTAGATTCGTGCGAGGATTCTTGAGGGTGCAGGTTTGTGCTGCTTTTCTTGTCTTATCATACACATTCTGGTCTTGTTCTCAGAGAAACAGGCATGAATTATGCGTGCAGTTAAATGTTTGACTGAAAAAAACAGCCCAGATCACTAGCTGAAACTATAGAAACTTGACTTTGCCTTATTATGATACTTCATATGTGACGTGAACGATGCTATGCAGTTCCCAAAGGGTGACGTTCCGCAGTGGGTTCGTAACGCGATGGAGGTCGCTGGCATTGACATATCCGAGTGCTGTGCTTCCACCAAATGTCAGACACCAAGCGTCCAGGGACCCCCTTTAACTGTACCGGTTGAATCAAATGGAGCTGTGCCGAATTAAGGTGCTTCCACTAGAAAAAAAAGACGACGACAGGCTTTCACAAAGAAGATTATTATTTTTTCCTCGGTCATACACATGTAGGGTCTCACTCACCGATTCAGCATAGGATTTTCCAATAGTATGCTGAAGCTTACCGACAGGTTTTGTTAGTCTTTTGGTCGTGTTGTGTGTGTTTAGAAACAGCAGAGGTATGCAGCTGCTGTCAAAGGATTTTTAGTGGTATGGTCAGATCAAAGTACGGTGTAGAAATTTGTTTAGTTGTAACGAAAAGAATGTTAGTCCTTGTAAACGACCGCGGACCCGTGGCGTGCGTTGAAGTGCGCGTTGCAAAGCAAGTTCATCACTGGCAACACTGTCTAGCACGACTGAGACTATGCGCGCACTGGGTGCCGGTGCATGCCGCTAAGTCCCGGACATGTCAAGCGCCGTGTACCGAGACCCGGCCACTTTGCCTGGCCTTGACCTCAACCTGAACTTGACTGGGTCTGCAGCTGGTGCTGGTCCAGTTCCGGCCGGCGTGCTGCCTATGACGCGTGGTGCCGGTCTGACGGTCGGTGGCGTGCCATTGCGGTGGACAAGCGCATTAAGCACACACTGACCTGACCGGCCGTAACTCTGGACAAGCGTGCAGGTAAAAAAAAAAAGGTCAACCACATGTGTGCCGGTGGTGGTGCACGTAAATTTTCCCTTGTCAGAGAAGAGTGCTGGGTCCATTTCGCTGGTCCTTGTGAATCTAGGTGCCCATGCAGTGTTCCAAGAATCCATTCCTGCCCATGGAATCAGTGGCGAACGGAGGACCATCGAGATCGGCCGGAGAAGACGTGTTTGGACGCGAGCCACACACCTAGCTGGCAGTGTCGCAGTGCCAAAAGGACCTGGTTGTATGCGTTGCTACGTCCCAGCCAGCAGCCAGGAACTACTCAAACTTGATTCTACCCGTACCTGATGAGATCGATGTTTTTTTTCACGATCGGGTCATTAAGAGGAGGAAAACCAAATCCAAATCAAATCCAAGTTGGGATCCGGCGGGACATCGTGCCCACAAAACAAAACCAAACACAACAACACACAAATGAAAAGCAAGAAACCTAACTACTTTGGAAGGAACCCATAAGCTGATTACAAGATAACCAAGTCGCGACTAGACGCCGCACGCGCTCTCGGGCTGCACCGATGCGCCGCTTCTTCCCGTAGAAGGAAGACGCGCATGGCCTCCATGTTGACCGCCGGCGTCGGGGGCGTGTGAGGGCGCTGCGGCTTCGGCAAAGGAGACCGCATCCTCACGCTCGGCCTCGACCTCGATCCCCATCTTCTTGAGCAAAACTCGTGCCTAGTCCTGCGGCTTATGGAGCTGGGCGACTCTTTGCGGCGAGCCGTGCACTGCGTTTCGACATTAGCACGGAGGCGTCTTGGCGTGGGCGCGTTTTCCTCAAGACCGGCGTGGAGAGTATGGACGGTTCCAGCGGCCTCTTGAAAGCGGCTATGAACTCATCAACCGACGGCACGAGCACCGGGCTCGAGGAGTGCGCGTGCACCCATCCTCGCCGCCACCGGCCTTTCAGTGCCACCGGCGTCGCCGCAACGGAGGTCATCCCCGGCCTCAGGATGCAGCGCAGGATCGCTGTGCTCCTGAACCCTGGGCGGCGAGGCTGGGGGGTTGCCTGGTGCAGCGTCCAACACGACGGTGACTAGTGGAACGGCGAACTCGGCCTCAACCAAGTCTGCCCACCAGTCGTCCACCGGCCCTGGAGCGGTAGCTGATGGAGCCACAGACGCGGCGGCCACCATTGGCATAGGGGCCGCCACGGCCTCGTCCACCAAGAAGGTAGGTGGGCGCACGACGATGAAGGCCGCAAGCTCGACGAGCATTGGGTCAACCCATGTGACAGGGTCCCCAGATGAGATCGATGTCAGCAAGCAATAGCATCTCGTGCCATGCTTACCTTCAAAGTAATTGCATGCATTGCATCGCATCAAATCCATGTTCCTCCCACCCAACTAAATCTTGCTTATAATACGTCCCATTCGAAGTAGCCATATGCATGCATAGAGACGACAGACGAGTAGTGCAAATATACTTGTGCAGATGTTTGTGGTTCACTTTAACAAGGCTGCTTCTTTGCAGTTTGCAGAGAGTTAACCAACTAGTATAGCTTGATGCCTGGGAAATAGGCATATATTCCTATTCCTCTCGAGCACACTATGTTGGAAGATCCCAAAATTCGATAGAACCAGTTCATATTCGGTACAAATTCACTTGTTCCATTGTTACAGAACAAAGCAAGGTGCAGTGTAGCAGGCATGTCTAGATTCAACGAACCTCGAGAAACCTAGCAGCCATGGATACAATGCACTGAGATTCGTGAGCACTGATCTGTGTGGTACTGCTGATGGTACCCAAGTACCCAGTGGTCAATATATGCATGCATATATGTGGTGAGATGATCGATATGCAAGGAGAGTATCGACGAGCGATCGACTTTTTGTTTATCTGAGCTCGTGGATCTCTATAAGGCCATGCATGCAGAGCTTTCAAGACAACTTTGTTGACACTTGAATACTTGATACTCTATTCTTAGTAGATGGCCATGTGTTCTTGTTGCCATGACGGCCAGTAAAGTAGCTAGTGTTGGCGCCAACAGGTAACGTCATTATGGAAGTCATATATTCTAAACATGCCATTCCCTGCTCAGACGGAAACATCCACTAATGTGTTTCTTCGTCAAGGAATACTAGCAGCTTGTGAAGAATTTTGGGGGACAAAACTTTCAACTAGTAGTGTAAGCATCTGCCCGTCCTAGACGCTAACATGAGCTGGCCCGGTGAATGTTCAACCAAGCTCAACTTTCACTGGTACACGGATGATTTTAAATCAGGACAGGAGTTTCCCGAACTTATCATTGATTAATTACAAACATTTGTACATAATTGGGTTTTATGCGCTCCCGACCATTGCCCCTGGCGATAGCGCCCGATCCACCGCCGCCCGGCGTTGTGCCCCCGGGCGCCCGCCACCACCGTCGCCTCCGCCCCCCCCCCCCTCCTCCATCCCCCTGCCTGCGCTCGCCTTCCTCACCTCGCCATGGCCGCTTGGCGAGGTCTGCCGCGCGTGACCGGCGTCCATGGCACGCCAGCGGCTGCCGCTCGCCACGCCCGTCGCCCGCCGGATGTCGGATCCGTCGATCCGGCGGGACCGGATCCGTCGACCCGCCACCGTCGCTCCCTATTCGGGCGAGTCCGCGCGCCCGCCGGGCGCCGGCGCCCGGATGCCCTCACTCATTGTGGCGGATTCGCCCCCGTCGCCCCGTGGCCGCCGTCAAGTCGGATGCCGACGGAGAAGGTGTGAACCCGCCCGTCGCACACCAGTGAAAATATCGCCTCAATCCCCGAGCTCCACCGGCGTTGGTGCCGAGGTGGATGGTCACAGGTGGCGGCAACGTCGGATGCTGTCTGTCGTGGACATAAAATGGATATCGATCCTCCATCTCCGTGGCGTGCCTTCCGCCCAGGCTCCACCCTCCTTCCTCCTCGGTCGGCGGGACCAAGGTCGGCGATGGGTCGATATTCCCATGTCCGATCCTCTCCGGCGATGAGTTCGAGATGCCAACCACCGCCCGCCCGGCTTCCGAGCCACGGGGGCACGGTCAGCCGCCGGGGGCCATCCATCTCGCGCTATGGGGCCGGGCGCCGCCACCTGTTGCTCCCGGGTGCTCGGTGGTCGGGGAACCAGCTCCCGGGTGCTTGAACAATGTTTCCGGCGCCCGCAAGCAGAAGCAAGATGACGCGGCGTGGCTGCCCCAGGCCAACCGAGCGGCAAATCATTGAATGTGGCATCTTCGCATTGCCTCTCCAAGAAGCACGAATACGTTAGCAATGAAACATTTTGGGGACAAACACTTTCAACTAGTAGTGAAAATGATGAGCGCCTGACTACCACTACCATCCCGGTTGTGGGTGCTAGGAGATGGTAACGGTTGCGTGGCGGTGACTAAATCCGAGGAGTTCGTGGCCTATTTGAATGTTCCGCCCATTCTCTCCGCCGGTCTTGAGGAAAACGCGCCCACGCCAAAGGCGCCTCCGTGCTAATGCCTTAAACGCGGGCGTGCTTCTTTGCAAAAGTGCGTCCGGGCTACATAAGCCGGAGGACCGGGCAAGGAGGGTTTTGCTCAAGAAGATGGGGATCGAGGTCGAGGCCTGCGTGAAGATGCGGTCTCCTTTCGAAGCCGCAGCTGCCCTCACGGGCCCTAATGAGGTCAACTTGGAGGCCATGGAGGTCTTCCTTCTGCGGGGAACAGGAGGCGTGCGGTCTAGTCGCGAACGGTTATCTTGTAATAGGCCTTTGGGTTGCATTAGTTAGGTTTCTTGCCTTGTGTTTTGTTTCTTTCTTTTGATGTCAAACTTAGTTTGTATTTGGATTTGGTTTTCCTCCTCTTAATGAAAAACGGGTGAACGAAAAAAAAAAAAAAATAATTGGGTTTTATATAAATTTTAAAATCACAAAATGGAACTAAATAGGTTAGGCCCCTATTTATGCACTGTTCATCAGTCAGCACACCAGAAAATATAAGCGATGAATTCTCAATTGCCGAGAAGGGATGGTCACAGGTGTTGAAAACGTCCAAGCAGCGTCTGCTAAACCGGTCTCCACTAACCACGCTACATTTGGAAATGTTTTACGCGGCTGTGCCAGGAAATCATTGAACAATGGAAAGCAGCCACTGAGTGAGAGTTGAATCAATGAAACATGACCTCGACACTTCCTTGGACCAAACACTGTTGTGCAGGATCACAAAATGGTTGTCATGACAGTACATACAGTTTTGTTTAGGGCCGTACAACCGGCCGGCAGACCGGCAGCTTCAACATGGGACCATAATCACCTTTTCAACGGCTTTTTCCCCTGAACCAGACATTATTTAATGATGAAGTATAAGGCGAGTAGGTGACTACACTGAGTTCATATGTAAAACCGCTGACATGTGCTACTTAGCGCGTACTCCCTCCGTTACAAAATAAACGCAATTTTTTGACTTTTACAAACTGTGTTTGACCGTTCTTCTTATTTAAATTTCTTCTACAAATATTATCATTTTCGTTATGACTTACTACACCACTAATGATATTTTAATAACATTTAATTTGTTTTATAATTTAAATAATTTTTTTAATAAGATGAGTGGTCAAACATAGTTTCTAAAAAGTCAAAGAATTATGTTTATTTTTGGGACGGTGGGAGTATGTAACACTTAGATTAGAGCATTTGTCTTAAATCAAGTGCTGCTCAGGTAATCAATTTAATCCGTTGACATGGTGCCCAAGACCAACTCATTTATTAACGTTGTGTTTCTTTTATTATATTGTCATGTTCCCACCGACTATAGTTCATCAATAACCATCCTATTTTTGAGCTCCCACAACCCAAAAACCATTGTCCCTGTGCGTCACATTTGTTGAATTGTGTTTTAATGTTTTTGGCTTTTCTAGAGTCCCACCTAAAAAAGCTTTCAACAATACTTAATTATTTCATTGATGCATCACTGATTAGTGTTAATGGCAGCTAACACCTAGGGTGTTAAATGACTAAAATAATTGTTACAGTTGTAATACCTTTGGAATGAATCGTCATAGATAGTATAATTTTGTGATGACTTTTTAGAACGTAACCGAAAAACATCATGTAAAACACCATTTCTTGTAGTGAGCATGAATGTCCATGGCTTGGTGGTCTATCCCCATCTCCACCCCCTTCGCTAAGTTGCTATATGTCTTCCTAGAATCTCTCTCTAGGTCTAGTGGTAAGGGCAACCCACTAAGTCAACTCTAATCCCAAACCTTAAAGCTTGTCACCACAACTAGTCTCAACTGATAGTTTTTTGCGGCCGATATACCAACTTATGTTGTTTTGTTGTGAGAAAAACATTATAGCGGATAAGTTGAGCTGATAAACCCGGATGATCACATACTAGTGTCCCATATGTTGAGCCATGACTCAAATCTGGTTGTACATGTTTTCTAATAAGAAATTTAATTAGTGAGTTACTATTAACCTGTAATTAAGGACCCATTTGAATCACTTATGAATTATAAAATCCAAATTTAAGAACCATAGCCACTCCTAGGAACCCACCATCTCCCTCCATCTAGCTATTTGGAGATTTACTCCTCGTTATTTTCAAGTTATAAGATATTTTAGCTTTTCTAGTTACATTGTTTTTACTATACATAATTCATATCTAAATGCATAACAAAAGTTATGGAACTAGATAAGCCAAAAAGGTCATGTATCTTAAAATGGTACCATTATTTGAATTATTGTAATCCGTATGAAATCCAAACACGGTCTAATAATTAAAGTTTCTAGACACATATTTTGATCCCAATTATTCTAGATCTAGAGTTCGATCTCTTTATGTGTTTATGTATAGCTATTTATATGTATTGTACATCTATATGTTTAAGATTAAATAGCGAAGTGATTCTTTCATCCATCATTTTACTTTTCAAAGTGCTCTTACGCCCTCAATGATCTATACGCGAACTCAATACTCATGAGTCAGAATAACTCGTGCTTGGTGAAGGTACGTACTCTGATTTCTAATTCTAATATATATTGGTTTCATCGTAATACGTGGGCATCTTTGCTATTTTATACTAAGGGAGTTCCTATTGTACATGCGTCTGATTTTTCAGAAAAAAAAATGGTGATGTTTGCTGGCTTGTTTTTTTTCCTCGTAAAAGGTTTGCGCTGTCTTTTTGTATTAATAAGAGAAATGTTAAATGCAATTATATAATCAGCTCTGCCCTCCCTAGCAGGAGTTCAAATGTTATTACTCACTGGATGTACAACTCGGTGGCTCGCGCGCCGCCTCGACCGCTTCGGCCCCTCTCCCACTAAGATCCTTCCATTAGCGTAGCGGCATATAGTGCTTTGGACACATCCCCTAAGAGCTGAGGCGCCTGAAGTTGAGCAGACGTGTTATACAAGAGAAAAGGAAGAAGGCTATGGGTGTTGGAATATTGTCATCCGTCAAGAGCTCGATCAGACGGCGGCAGCCATGCAGTACCGTAACCCGGCCGTCCACAAGACCATATCAATGGAGCTCCGAGATTTGGTCCCAAATCATGATTACAGTCAAAAAAGCTCTATAGGAGATCAGAGTATCCGGGACGAACTAACTGAATGGCCGACTACTTATCCATGCATCAAAGTTTCAGTGTGAATGGCCGCACGATCACGATCGATCAAAGGAATCGTCCCTCCGAGGCTGCCACCCAATTTGTCAACATTCTCCCCGCGCGCGACCTCCAAAAAGTGTCACGTCGCCTCGCCTCCGACTTGGCGTAATGCGGTGTGGCCAGTGGCCACATGCTCCGGCCTCTATAAATTGCTCCGCATCTCCCTCCAACTGCTGACACACACACACCGCACATACATTTTCAAGTCTTGTTCGTCAAGCTCAGGCAAGCTCAGGAGCTCAGCTGAGATCGGTCACCATTTCAGCTCGATCGCTAGACCTCTCTTATTTACCTTCTCCCTTCCAAGGACCGGATCGACTGCGTGCTGAGCAGCCATGGTTGTGGAAGCAGCAGCAGCGGCGATGACGACGACGACGGGCGGGCGGTACGCGCTGCTGATGGCGGCGCACGACTCGGAGTACGTGCTGAATAAGTACGGCGGGTACCTGCACGTCTTCGTGGCGGCGTTCGGCGACGCGGGCGAGACGTGGGACCTGTACCGTGCCATCGACGGCGACCTCCGTCGCCCGGCGACCTCGAGCGCTACGACGGGTTCGTGATCAGCGGGAGCCCTCACGACGCGTACGCCGACGACCTGTGGATCCTGCGCCTGTGCCTCCTGGTGCGCGCGCTGCACGCCATGCGCAAGCGCGTCCTCGGCGTCTGCTTCGGCCACCAGGTGATCTGCCGCGCGCTCGGGGACGCGTGGCAAAGGCCCGTGATGGCTGGGACGTCGGCGTCAGGGAGGTGGCCATCGCCGACGACGCGACGCCGCGCAGGTTCCTCGACGCGCTGCGGGAGCGGGACCAGATGCCGCCCCGCGCCAAGATCACCGAGGTCCATCAGGACGAGGTGCGTGCCGTGCCGTGCCGTGCGTATACACTGGCATTCCTTTCCTTGTTGCACGTAGCCATTTCCTTGTACGCCGCCACTGCGTGTACGGACACATCCGCTAGAATGGCACACGTCTTCATTTCGTTCCTGGCATATCTGATGGCATTTCTTTCTTGCGTTCATCATGTCATGTCATGGCATGCCATGGTGTGGCGTCGACCGGCCGGCCCCGATGGAGCAGGTGTGGGAGGTGCCGGAGGGCGCGGAGGTGCTGGCCTCCTCGGACAAGACGGGCGTCGAGATGTTCTGCGTCGGCGAGCACGTGCTGGGCATCCAGGGGCACCCGGAGTACACCAAGGACATCCTCCTCAGCCTCGTCGACCGCCTCCTCGCCGCCGGGTCCATCACCGTGAGTGCCGGCCTAGCCATTGTCGCTCTCTGCATCTGAACTCTGAAGCACTATTCTCGCGGGCCTCGTGCTGATGCCGCTTTGCCACTCGCTCGCTGGTTGCAGATTCCCTTTGCTGAGGCCGTGAAGAGGGAGGTGGAGACCACTGCGCCGGACCGGGAGTTCTGGTTGACGCTCTGCAAGAGCTTCCTCAAGTGTCAACAAGGCTCGTGAAGCATATAGAGTATATTAGTTAGTTTGCAGCACACACTCATGTGACTTACGAATAAAACAGTTGTAGATCATATTTGAATAAATAAATCTTTTTTTGAACGAAAGAATAAATAACTCTCTCCCAATGTCTCAAGTCAAATACTTACCATCTTCTTCAGATCAAATGAGAGAAAAAAAAAAGGAAGACCACTTTCACAACCTAATAAGTAACTGTAGTTTTTTCATAAAAAAGTAATTGTAGTTTGATAGTGCAGTTTGATCTGTCAAGAGCTAGCTCTGTTTATCTTCATGCAGAAAAGTGGAGTGGCTTTGTGCCATATGAGCAGCAATCCCAGATTAAAATGTACTCCCCGTTTTAAATTATAGTTCACTTTTGGCTTTTCTAGATGTATTGGTTTTGCTATGCACCTAGTTATACACTACTTCCTCCGTCCCAAAATAAAAAAGACCTTTCGCTTCCGAGAAGTCAACGTTTTTAAAATGCCGGCAATTATATATTAAAATATATAAATATTTATGTTGAGTAATTAGTATCATCGGAAAGATCTTTTAATCTAGTTTTTTAACAAATTTATTTGAAAATTTAAATGTTGCACACATTTTCTACAAACTTAGTCAAAGTTGAGAAAGTTTGACCGCACGACGTTTCCCATAGCGTCGTTTATTTTGGGACGGAGGGAGTATGTCTAAATGCATAGCAAAAGAAATGCATCTAGAGAAGCCAAAACAACCTACAATTTGAAACAGAGTAAGTATGCATGAGGCATTGTCAAATGCTAAAAGAAGTGCTATCGCATATAACCATAACTGTAACACACTGGTATCTTTAATTGGCAAAGTTTTGACTGTATTGCCATCCCTTTAGAGCAAGTATTATAATACGACTAAAGAAGCCGGCCGTAAGGAACCTTACTGACTTCTCCTAGCTCACCCATACAATAGTTAGCTCTTTCTAATTAATACAGGACCCACTTGTCTATCTCACATATTGCCTTGGTTCTTTGTCCCAAGCCGGCCTGCTGTAAGCTTGACCCGTTTCTCCTCTCTCTCCTCCCTTCTCTCCTCCACATTAGCATTTTAGCCGGCTTTTACATACCGCCATAATACTTGCTCTTATGGGTACTGATAACATCTAAATTCACGTTTTACATGCCACCGCAAATCGAAGCTATTTGATGTCTGACTCAGGCTTATATGTATATGACCGATGTGGGGTCAAAGCCCTCAAGGCTCCACTTTTGTCCCCAAACAGAGTCGATCTAGAGGGTCCCACTATAAGTGTTGCAAGTATACACAACCGACAGCAGTGATACAAGCAGAGTCGAGAGTTGTTTAATACAGAAATCCATAGTTCTCTACAACTTGTAATCTGATATACAGATTATAGTCTGTGAGATCATAGTATGATCAGAGGACACTAATAAATGATTAAAATATTAGTTTTAGGCTATGGAGAAAAAGAAATAACACTACTATAGTTTCTATGTATTTTTCCACATTAACTTATTGGAGAATATATCTAGTGTCACACGGTACATTAAACGGAAGCATAAAAAATTGAGCTAAAACAAATATCCTGTGCACGTCACTACCTTCTTGTATCCCAATATTTGTTGATCATAGAGATATAGCAGTGCTTCATCTAAAAAAAAAAATGAGATATATAGCAGGATCAAGATTTGTGGGACGCACACAACATCTATTTGCAAACAAAAGCTGACATTCAGTAGCCAGGCAGCCACAAAAAGAGAGGTCAATGGTCCAGTTTTTACTTTTGCCTGTGAATCCAGGATTCTTGCAAGCAAATTGTGTCGCGTAATTCTTGGGAGTTCAGAAGCAAACTCCGATAGCTTGATCCAGGATTCTAGTATTTCTTGTCATATCCTTGACCCAGGATTCTTGCATGAAGAGCTCCTGCCAGCCACAGGTCATTCATAAAGAAGCAGACAGTGGATTGACGCCGTAGCTTGGATATATAGAACTATCAACTAGTTAACTAATTTTTATAAACCTTAAACATCAAACTGGCAGACTAATTGTTGGGCCTAGTTCATCCAAACAGGCCCATATTTGAAGATCCCCAAATAGATGCAAATAGATGTAAAATCCCGACCTTTAAACATGTGGTCATGCTTGCTCTTTTTCGCGTTCAGGTGCGTTCGCAAAAACCTTCTATGTTCATGATACAATAAGAGAGTAGCTCTCCTACGTTAAGAGCTTTGCAGTGTATGACCAATGATTTTGGAAGCAAACAAATTCTTATGCCTTTGTAGTGTTAAAACTCAGAGAAATGCATTGCTGAATGAACCTCCCAACTCTTACAGCATAATCAGAGCTACGAGTAGCAATTCAGCAGCAACAATCTTGACAATCTTCTTCAACTTATAAAGTATTTTTTTCTAGAAAAAAACACAGGAAAGCTACAGATCATTATAATAAAAAATAAAAGAAAGGGGCTAGAGCCCTACAACACACGCTAACGCACACCCTCTCAACTCTGAATCGACTTCTAAAGTAAATTGACAGTTACAAACCTGTCCAGCAAGAGTGTGAAACAAAACCGTGACAAAATTTGGTGTTCATACTACTGATGTTCATACTGCAGCAACATCATCATCCTAGACTACTGGAGCTAGAAATCAAAGACAGAGGAAACTGAAAAAAAAAAAAAAAAAGCATAAAAATATGCTACATGTACTAATCACAACAGCACAAGTAACAAACAGATGATTACAAAAGAACCAATATATTGTGGAAATAGGCAGTTTTATTATTCTCCCCACAAGGGCATCAGCAGCAGAAACAAAATGACAAAACAATAATATGTAGCATTACAAGATCATTCTCCCCACAAGGGCATCGGCAGCAGAAACAAAATGACGAAACAATAATATGCAGCTCACTATGGCAGACGCAGCAAACCATCTAGAGCAATTATTGAGAAGGAAAATATAAAGGACCAATCTTGCCGGTAGCCCAGCCAACTGCTTAACTGAAACAAGAACATGGCCAACAGAGGTCTCAGAAACCTAAAGCTTTGCTCAGGCGTCCACATCATTCTTCACAACCTTCTTCACTACATCCCAGCAGCCAATAGACATCTCATCACTCTTCGCAGCAGCCTCCATACCATCGGAGCTCCAGCCATCCATCTCCAAGGTCGACCTCGGTGACACAGTGCCAGAGGCAACAGCAGTATAGCTCTGGTACATCAGCAGGCCACCACCGGGAAGCTCTTGCTCTACAAAATCATCGCACATGTAGGAATCAACTTCTGCACCCTTTGCCCATGATTTGGCAAAGCCACGGCCACCAAAGATGGTAATGGCAACTGAGAACTCTGAAGGAGAGAAGCCTGCCAGGACCCTCTTGATCACATCACTGTAAATCAGGGAGCTAGGGTTGAAGTTCATCGCTTCATAGCTTGCATAGCTGAAACCTTCCTCAGGTGTCACATGGATGGTGGAGGCAGCAGGTCCGAAGACGCCATTCATCGAGTAGCCACAGGGGTCAAACTCAAAGTCACAGATCTCCATCTCAGGGATGATATAAGAGATCCCTGAGAGCTTTGTCATCTCTTTAGCTGTTGTGCAGCTGCCATCGGCAGAGTTCTTGAAGAACACTGCAGCTTTTTTAACGTCCAGCCCGGTCATGCACATCTCAAGTGTCACCATAGGCTGCTCAGGCTCCTCTGTGGCATAGTAGACATGCCACTTCTTGTTGGGTTTGAACGTGTCACCGATCACGTAGGCATTGCCACCAGACTTGAGGTTACCAAAGAAACTGTTGAGCACAGATACCTCCTCGGAGAAGCTGCGGTGCGGCGATGGCTGCGCACCAGGGAAGATGAAAGTCCCACGAGAGTACTTCACTGAAAGAACAGGCAGTGACAGCCCTGCAGCAAGCTCAAGGATGCGAGGAATGGAGAGCAGCAGTTTTGTCGTTCCACAGGTCTTGAGGACAACCTTGTGGGGATACACAAAGAGGCTCGACTCGGACAGAACATATGAGTCGAAGTTCTTGTTGGAAAGCTGTGACACTATGGTGCACCGTGCAAGATCCAGGAACGAGTCAATCTGCTCACGAGAGAGGGCGCGCAGGCCACGACCACAAGGGTCCTCAAAGACAGGTGCATCAGAGAACGTTATCTCAAGGCGCTTCTCATAGCCCTCAAACCCAATAGGGGAGGCAGGAGAAGGGCCCCAAGAATCTGCTGAAGACATCACCATTGGATGATGTGTTGCAAGGAAGAGAGGATGGGAGAGGAAGGGAGAGGATGGTGAAGACAATTTGGAATCTCACAAGCAGAGGATGCAGCCAGCCAAGGGAGAACTACGGAAACAACAGGAAAACTGAATTAAAAACCTACTCTACTGCGAATTGCATGTGAGGCAATATCAGGATGGCTTGCGGGCGCACTGCAAAACAAAAGATCAATCAAATAATAAGTATCAGAAACCAAAGCATGAAATGCATGAATGAACAACAAATTTAGAAAAGCATTGCTTGTGCTGCTAGTTCTTACGTTGGAATAAGCAGCAGACTGGAACTTCTTGATTCCTCCGGCTGGGCGAACGTCCTCAATCTTGTAACCAAGGGGAGCTTCGTACATGGAATTACTACTACTAGACTTTTTGCCACCTTTAGACTCCATTAGAGCATCCACAAATGTCCCCTTCTTAAAACTGTGAATCAAAATAGAGTAGGCAGCAAAACAGCACAAACACGATTAGCAATCATCAGGATCAAAATTCTAAGGGAGAAGATACAGATGCGGATAAATGTTTGAGCATCGACAGTACAAAAAGTTCATTTGGTAAGCAATTTCAATTAAAGAGGAAAGAGCTAACTGAGAAGAAAAAAAAAATGTTGAATAGCATACAAAATTGCAGTGTGGCAATACCCTACATTTCTTTAGGTATTAATCAAGAAAGAGAAGCTTAACTCCATCCCAAATTCCCAATTGACATAATTTTTTTAAAAAAAGAACTGGAGGGGCCGGGGCCAATTGCTATAATCAAA
The DNA here is from genome assembly GCA_015847255.1 of Hyparrhenia diplandra. Classification (NCBI taxonomy): domain Eukaryota; kingdom Viridiplantae; phylum Streptophyta; class Magnoliopsida; order Poales; family Poaceae; genus Hyparrhenia; species Hyparrhenia diplandra. Next base: position 115,014 of record JADLZK010006483.1, read on the forward strand.
GCCCATTAAGGAAATTGTTTGTTCCGTGTGTTACAATCATCTAATTTTCTTGTAGTAAAAAATCTTGGATTACATATACCTAAAGTACACGAGCATCATTGTGGCATGCCAGAACAATATCAACTGTCAATTTAAAAGAAGCTAATTTGTACGTCCAGGGGCATTCGGATCACAAAGAAGGCCACACAAAAATGTCTAATGGCTCGTATAATCTTGGACCCTTATCTCTTGCCAATGCCGTACGGATCTTGTGTCTTATACAAAATAAGACAAGGGCCTAGAATTAGAAGATTAGCATAACAGAGTGGAGGTGGGACCTTCTTGAAGATTAAAAGAAAGTCGGCACGTTGCCCGGAAAAAGAAGAAACCTTAGCTTCTTGGGCATGGCAATCCGAGGGTTTGAATATGATAAACAACGACAGTACATACGACAACGGGGAGAAACATAAACTAGGATTCACTGCGCAGTGTTGTTTTTAAAAAAAAAAAAAAAAAACAGCAGCAACAACCACAAGCAAAACGGTTTTGCAGGAACAAAGAACAACGCCCCTGGCAAGATCCAATCTACCGCGCCGTTACCCCCGATAGAAAAAATGTAAATTTCCCGACACCTCCAACAAACAGGGGAGGAAGGCCACCTCAATCTTGGGGACCTAAAAAGGCTAAAACAGAGCTGATGCGTCTCTCCCGACGGAAACAGCAAAAGCGCCCTCAAGAACCCACCAAGATCCAAACCAACGTACTAGAATCCACAGACGAAACCGCCGACCAGTCCCACCTACAGATTCCGGGCGCAGACAACGCAAGGCACGAGCAAACAGAACGTAAGGACGGACGGGAGGGAGGAAAAACTCACGTTCGTCCAGAACGCAACTCGCCGGCGGCGCCGAGACCAGCGGGTTCCTTGGAAGAAGACCGGCCGAGAGGCGAGACGAAGGAAGGAGGTGACGAGGCGCTTGCTGAACAGAGGTTGGTTTGTTGCAATGGGAAGGAGACGGCGAGACGCGGCGCGGCGGGGCGGCTTGGGTTGGGAAGGGCTCGAAGGCGGGGAGGGAGGCGCGGCTCTTCTTGGGGTGGGTGGGTGGAGGCGAGCAGCGACGCTATTTATAGCGGCCACTTGGGACGGGCGTGAGGGCAGGAGGGCCCGCTGGGCCAACGAGCTGGTTGGGCTGGCCCAAACCCAAACCTGGTCGGGTCCACTACAGCCCGACCCGACGCCCGCTGAGGAAGACTCGAGTCGAGGAGAGAAACGAACGGAATTTTCCTCCTGGTTGCGTTGTTGGTGCACGCTGATTCGCTGAACAGCTAGGAGTGGAGTGTGTGTGTGTGCTTTGTGTAGTCGCGTCTGATTCTCACGAGATGTACCCAACAACTAGGAGTTAATTTTGCCGCTTTAATATGTTGCTATATTTGGATTTTGGACGGACTAAATCTAAATGAAGGGAAAATCTTATTTTGGCACCCAAGATAGACTTTATCAGGGTTAATGAGCTGGAACTTTGTGTGCATACCAAACCCAAATTAGCAATTCCGTGTGTATAGCGAGTTACCAAACCCAAATTAGCAGTTCTGTTGGCTCGTCATTGACTTTTTCCCCCCTTTTTTTCTCTGGATTCGTCCGAGTTTCATAGTCTCTGTTTGTTTGAACTTATCACTCATAATCTGCGTTTTTTTTCTCACAACAAATTATTTTCTCTCACACGAAATTAGCAACAGCTACCACGAGCCGTAATCATGATTGGTATCTCGCTAGAAAATTAAGTCAGCAGAAAGTTTGTTTAGTCTATGAGATAGATTATTGTATTGTGCAAACTTGTAAACAGGCTTAGAGCAACTTCAACAACTTAGTTAAACTTAATAGCCAAATTTTATTGTGTTGCCATTTTGTAAAAAAAAAAAAAGAGGCCTACAAAGACTTTTGCTATTTTACAAAACCTTATAGCAAATGGCTACTTAATTCATCAAACCTTATAACAGAGTGTGGGGCCTTCTTGAAGACTTGCTATTTTACAAAACCTTATAACAAAATCATATAACACATTTGTTGGAGTTCATATTTTTCTCTAAAAAAATCCATAAATAGTCTATCTAAAGGATAACACATCTTTTAGAGTTGCGCGTAGCTTTAGGTGAAAACCAGTGGCTATCTTGTTAACAAGACAAACTTAGCTAATAAGAAATAAATAACTCATAATAGATTGACAAACCATTTTGCCTGATAAGGAGCATTTCAAACAATTCCAAATTCAGTATTCCAACCATCTATGAGCTGGTAGATTTAAATAGCCTGTAGCTAATAATTAGTTAACTAGCTAATTGTTAACCGCTGGAGGTTCCAATGGAGTCTAATTTTATATAGATATTCCTATTCGTTGGTGGATTCGATTCAATTCAATTCAATTCAATTATATTATATTATATGTATGTTCGAACAGAGAATCTATCGTGGCTCCTCTTGCTTATGCCCGGCCTATGAAATATGAATATAAAACAAATAGTGAAGATTATCATCATCTCGTATCGCTGAGCTTAAAATAACTAGCTTATGCAGCGAGCAGGTGCTTAATTCGAGATCAAGATTATCAGATTTCTTTTGTGCGATTCGCCAAGTTTCATAATCGAGATTTGGCCATTGACTGAATGATGGGGGCGTCATTCCTTCATTTTATTACTATTTATTTAGCACGAATCCACCGCCACTTTGATCAAAGTCTGCATCTGAAAGGCGTCACAATGGGCGGTGAGGAACAAAATAGCGTGTCGGCATGGCATCAAAACAGGCATTTATCGTCAAACATAAAAGGGCTGTCTCTGTCGGCTAGATTTGACTACTAGTGACTCACTGCATGCTCTGCGGAATAGCATACTAGCTTCTGCTCCATTGTTCTTAAACAAAAGTTTAGACCTTGTTTAGTTACCTCCAAAATACAAACAGTAAAAAAAGTCCCTGTCACATCGAACTTGCGATACATGCGTTGAGTAATACATACAGAAAACATTTTGTAGAGTTTGGTTATAGTTTGTGAGATGAACGCTATGAGCCTAATTAGTCAATGACGGGACAATAATTATCAAATCTTTCTTCCGTTCGAATTGTAGTTCACTTTTGGGTTTTTCTAGATACATTGATTTTTTACTATGCACCTAGTTATACACTATGTTTAGATACATAGTAAATCAAATAAATCTAGAAAAGCCAAAGTGAACTACAATTTGAACGGAGAAAGTATAAATGAAAGTGCTACAGTGTATTTTAACACTCCAAAATCCAGGACTAAACAAGATCCTACTCTTTTTTTTCACATGCCTTTTCTTTTCTTACAAATTCACATGCCTTTTGTTAATTCGACCTCGCAGTACTCCCCACCCCACACCCCAAGAAAAGAACAGATGCCCCGAAACATGTTCATCTTCCTCTCTGTGGAAGAAGTTGCGAAATTGCGTGGAAAGTCCAAATGCACGTAACTTTGTTATTACAGAAAAACAATCAAAAATAACGTCCCGGGCGTCCTTTTTCCTTGGTGCATGTTTCGCTCTATAAATTATCGCTCTGGATTTCCGGAGACCGTACGTACCAATGCTTTGCTAGCTCAGCTGTTAAACAACCAGCACTGATTGGAGCTCTCTGCTTATCCCTTCCGCATCTTCCACGAGACATTCCCATAACTTGCAAACATAGAATTGGCATCCACATTTGACTGACTAATATAGTACATCACAGAGCTGCAATTTTTCATTATTTGTTACAGTAATAACTTGCGAGTGCGCCTCGCAATTATTGGGCGATTAGAGTAATCTCGATCTCGAGTCATCCTCACGTACGTCGAGTCCGAGCTGGTGTCCACGCCCACTAGGCAATCCTTCTGCAAGCAGGGAGGATGTGAATCATATCTGCGAATGTGATGGGGACCTTAACGTGCCCAAATGCTCTGCCTTGCCTGAGTGATTATTGTAGAGCAATAATACCGTCATTTTGCGTGTGTAATGCGCGCGTGGGTTTCCCAAGTAGTTACCACACCACTTAGTTTGTGCCGGCGTCACTACTAAAAAAAAGAAATTAATGTAGGCAAGCGTTTTTGTTTAATTGTGTGGAAGTTTTTGCAAGATCACGGTTTATCGATTAACCGCGGTAAACGTTTGTAATGTGGCCGCCTCGGTTTATAAGGATTAACAGTGGTGGGCCCGGCAGGCGGCCAACCAATAATAATCGTGGGCGCTGGCAAAAGGAGCGCCCAGGCAAGGCTCACTTTTTTGGGTTGGGTACGTCTTGCGTAATTATTTTTGTAGTAGTGTGTTACACTCTAGCTCAACCATGCTTAGATTTGTTAATCTCCTCAAGTCATAGATAAATGATGTACATGATATCAACACTGACTTCTCAAATACCACATTTGTCCATAGAAACGTATCGTTCTAGATTTGTTTCAAGTTAAGTTATCATATGTTTGATCATCACCCCGATAAACATAAGACAGAGGCTAAGCCGACATAAGTAAAGACTAACGAAGTTAGTATAGGCATCTCGTTGTTGATAGACATGTGCCTACCACTAAAACAACAACATCGTAAATCCTACACAAAAATTCTAGAAAATACGGGCACTCACCTAAATAACTCGGACTTGAAAATCACAGAGAGACAGATTCTACCATTTTGAATCTAACCAACTAAGTTAGGCTCAGAGTTTAATCGAAATTATAGGGAAGACTATTAACAAATTCTAGCACCAAATAGGTACAGTGTGGCATAAATCACGTTCAGTAATGAATCTAAGAGCATCTCCAAGAGTTTTGTATCACAATTCCCTATTTTTATTTTATTTTTATAAAAGAAGGAAGAAAAAAAAAAGTCTTTCCACAGTTTGGTAAAAAAGGGTTCTTTTAGAGCAACTACAACAGATGTGCTATTCTTGTTTGTTAGGCTATATATGACTTTTTAGAGAACAAATAGAACTACAAGAAATGTGGTATATGGTTTTATAAAATATCAAACATGCTATCTGTGAAATCTCGGTGGCCATATATAGCCATCCATAACCATTTGCTATATGGTTTTGTAAAATAATAAGTGTGCTATGGATCTTTTCTTTTTAACAAGTTTTCTATTTTATAAAATAGGTATACCCAATAAAATTTGGCTATTATATTTAGCCAAGTTGTTAGAGTTGCTCTTATAATAAAAGGGACTTGTAAGTTTTCGTAGTCAAAGAAACTCTGTGTCCGCTCTCCATCTGGCGTTCTCTCTAGAGATCGGAGTCAGTTGGATGTAGGCGCCACGCATCATATCGTCTCTCCAACGTCGTAAAGCAATAGATAAACCATCAATTTTGTGGAATCGGATTTGGTATGTGCTCTTGAGGCTTGATACAGATAAATTAAAATGAATGTTGGAGCGAGCGAGTTGGTCATTGTATGGGTTAAATTTTTTGAGCTATATCAGTAATTGGTGTAGATCACGCAAATTGGTGACTCGATAGGCGCTGACTCGGTGCTACTACGAGGCACGGGCGTGCTTACCAAGAGGCACGGGCGCACGGCGCCGAGAGAAAAACCGTAGCAGACATGCAAGTGCGTGCAACAAGGCAGAGCGCGGGCGGGCGGCGCAGTGTAGCCACAGCCACACAACACAGTTACCTTTTCGTCGGGGATGAAAAGCGACACGGCGGCGGCAGGCTCGAGGGAGGACGGACGGACGGCCGCTCTCGCAACTCGCAAGGTCGTACGGTCCGCCGAGGACCGGGCGGGCGATAGCAGCTGCGTGCCTCCTGCCCTGCAGAGGTTGCAATTGCAAAGGAAAAGCAGCAGAAAGCCTAGGGATCAGCGGAGTTTGTTTGGAGCATCGTCCGGTAGCGCGAGAGATGAGTGGCCCTTGGCCCACCCACCCCTGACTTTCTGCAATGACACACCGAAAGATCTCACCGCCGCCCGCCGAGTATCTAATTTACCGGCGAGGTGCTAAACAAAACTTTTTTCGTTCACTACGAGTCTACTACTCCAGTGACGAATATGCGCGCTACAGTACGCTAGTTGGAAATCACTAGGGAGAATCTTAGACAGACCCGGGAAACTCCGGCACCAATCATTCAAGCGTTGCCATGCAATGCAGATGCGTCGTGGGCGATGGCAGGCAGGAGTAGAGGGAGGTCACGGGCGGGCGGGGATGGATGCGCTCGGTTCCCGGCCGGATCCGCATCGAGATCGCGCGTGCGATCTCGAGGACAGATTCGGCCGGCCACGTCTCCGGCGGTCGTCCGGCGTGGAGCGGGGATGGCCGCATAGGCCACGGGAGCGCGCGATCGCGATCGCGATCGCCAGATGGATTCGGATTCGATTCCGACCTGGCAAAGGCTGCTGGAGTGAGTGGGACGTGGGCCACGGACCCCCACGTGCCGTCACCGTCACCGTCAGGCCTGGGCCGCTTCTGCTCCGCTCTGATTGGCAGGCGTCTCGTGTATGGTCACGTCAGCTACTACTACTCACGTGCACTCTTTCAACTTCACAACATGCTTGGACCAGGACCATTGGCTGGCCACTGCTCGTCTGCTTCTGCACTTCTGCTCGGCTGATGATGGCTCGCTTGCTTGAACGATCCACAGCCACACATCCAGCATTCCAGCGGGGCAAGGTTTTCGCCTCTGCTCCCGGAATCCCGGACTATGGGACCGGACAAGCGCGAGGGCACCGTTTCGCTACAGGAATCAGATTCTTGTCTGTGTACAAACACATAGAAAGGTCTCGTTACTGTTTTCAACTAGTATGAAGAAGAACAATCTAATAGGTTTTTTTTTTTTTGCATCGATTTCTAATTCATTTAGCAGAGAAATATTTTTTTTCTAGACATAATATAGAACTTTTATGATAGAATTTTGCACCCTTACGAAATGCACCTTAATAAGACTTAGGGCTTGTTTGGTTTCCATGAGATTAGAGACCAGAGACTAATTTTTAGTCTCATTTAGCCCTTAAATTATCAAAAAGAGGATTATGGACTAATTTTTAGTCTCAACCAATCCCTATTTTAATAGACTCTTGGGAGCCATCCTGGGCAAACTACCCGCTACCCATTATCCGAACCCAAACTATCTCGAATCCGCACCCAAACTATCCGAACCCGCGCTAGATTACCTTGTCTATATTCGGGTAACAATTTCTATTACCCAATCTTAATTTGGGTAATTCGGGTAATGAATCCCGGTACCCGAGCTACCCGAAAATCTCAGTCGTACGCGGCGACTCCATCTTGCATGCTATTCCACCTCTATCTCCTCGAATGGGATTCAACCTCTGCCTCCGCATGTGATTCTAGTCCACAACTCCCACCTCCGCATGAATTCCACCTCCGCATGTGATTCTCTACCTTGGCATGCGATTGCTCGTCAACTCCGCTTCCACATGGATCCGCCTCCGCATGGGATTTGAGTTCACGGCGACTCGGCTGTGCATAGGACTCCGGCGACGCGCCGCGAGACGTGAGGGGAGGAAGGAAAGAGGTGAGGTCCGGAGGATGTTGCATATGCATCGGGTACATTGGGTATATCCGAACTGAACACGAAATTGCCGGTACCGAAGTTCTTTGGTAGTAATTTTTAGGGGATGAAATCGGGTAGCATTTTTGATTATCCGAACTTTGTATTGCCCGAATTACTGGACCCGAACAATTCAGGTAACCCGAACCCTAGGGTGACTTAAAAGAGATTAGGGACTAATTTTTAAGTTCCATTTAGTCTCTAGTCCCCGGTCCCATGAAGACATGAACCAAACAGGCCCTTAAGTAAACATTTGTCCCGGACTTGTTTGACTAGCTTTCCGGTGTTCCGGCTTTCCTAAGTTTTTTTAAGCGCGGGTGAAAATATAGTGCAATAGCCCACGTTAGCAGCTATGGTTATTAGAAAATCGAAATTGAATAGAACCCAAAAGAGTTGGTGAAGTTAATCTTTTTTTTTATCCCCTCGTTTTCACGAGCCTTCTACTACAAAAACCCCCTCCATCTCAAAGATACAAAATTGTAAGACACGGACACCAATCTTTGTAACACCCTGGTGTTAATCAACTAAAATTTTGCCATGTCATCATGATTATCGCAAAGCATGCATGTTTAGGAAAATTTGAAATGCATCAAATTAAAATAAGTTTATATTTTAGAAAAATGTTGTGCTTAGGGGTTAGGGTGCTTTTATTTTGATCACATGGGTTTGATCCAAATTTTTGGTGTGGATGAATGTTTTTATGGGTATAGTGTGGTAGTATGAAATTTGATCAAATTCTACTTTGATTTGAATTCCGAAAACCCTAATTTCCTAACCCTTCTTTACCCCCTTTTCCATAATTCAAAATCTAAGCAAAATTTGCCAAAACTTCCAAAAGCTAGTTTGTAGATCTTTTCTTGATGAACAAAAGATATGTACAAAGTTTTTCAAGTTTTTAAGTAATTTTAAAATTAATTTTGAATTCAAATTTGTCCCTTTTTGACCCCATTTTAAAAAGTCATATTTAGAGGCCGAATTTGAAAATCTTCCAATTGTGAAAATTGTAGATCTTGAAAAATTAAGTCAAGTTGCTTTTTGGAGATTTTCGAGTTCAGTTCAAATTTGGGGAGAATTTGATCAAAAACCGAAAGTTAGGGTTGGGTGCTACAGTAATCGGCATGGTTGCCCATGCCGGCCACTGTCGCCGCCGGTCGCCGTGGCTCGCCTCGCGACTTCGGCCGTCCTCGAGCGTCACCAGCTACCTGGCCAGGTTCGCGACGTCGCCATCCACCCGTCCATCCCTCCTTTGCCTTATAAAACGTGAAGTCGACGTCGTCATCAACTTTTCTTTCTTCTCCATCACCGCCGGCAACCACCTCCGCCTCCGTGCCGTTGTCGTCGTCGTCGAGTTCCCATCCTCACAATTGATTGCGACACTAGCTCCGCCTTGTCCTTGCGTTCCCTTTGAGCCCGTTCTCGCACCCTCTCACCGCCTAAGCTACCCGCGCGCCTCCATCTTCTCCGGGTCCGGTCAGAGCGCCGCCGCGAGCCGCCCTGCCGTCGTCTTACTGCTACGGTGAGCTTCGTGGAAAACCACCTTGCCAGTTAGCTGTGCCTCGATGATGTGGTCATGAACGGCTCGCTCGTTTTCGTAGCTGAAGCCCCGACGCGCCGGAACACCGTCTCGACCACCGGAGTTCGCCGCCGTTGCCGCTGCTCCCGTCGGTGACCAAGCTCCGCTCCGTCTTCAAGAAAACCAACGTGAGCACCGTGTTCCCCGTGATCCAGTGCAGCCGTAGCACCTTTTAATTTGAACTCTACCACACTGTGGTCGCCGGAACATCGACGCCGACGAGGTCCGTCGTGGCCACGCCGCCGCACGCTTTGCTGTTCGCGTGTAGGACCGGTTAGGGCCAGTTTAGTTGAGGGTTCGGGTTCACCCGATGGTGCCGTGACTCGCCGGTACCCCCTCATTGTCGCCCGAGAAAGCTCCGGCGAGCAGCGCCGCCGTGTGCCGCGCCGCCGGGCCGCCATGGTCGCCCGGCGAGCGTGCTCGCGTCCGCTTGTCGCCGCGTCTGTGGCCTAGATCGGCGCGGGGGGTCGAGTAGGGCGTGTAGGCAGGCCTTGTCGTAGGAGACCTCGCCGCCGGCGAAATCACCGGTCGGCGCCGCCGCCCAAGTCGGCAGCTGGGCTGGCTTCTTGGGCCAGCTTGCTTTGGGCCGACTTTGTCTTGGGCCGAGCCAGGCCGGAATCGGCCCAGTGGCCGGTTTCTTTTTAATTTGTTTTCCGCTTTTTCTTTATGTATGAATAGTGTCAAACTTTGCAAAATTCATAGAAATTCAAAAATAGCTTCAAAAATTCTGAAAATTTTTGTAGAGTCTTCTAATGAGTATATTTACATATGAAAATTTTGAAACTTAGATTTTGAGTAGTTCTTGCATGTTTTAAAATTACAAATTTTAATTGAAAAATGCATCTTCTATGATTTTTAGAAAATTATATATTTATTCAAAAATCATAAAAATTTATTTGGTACTGTTTTTATGATCCTACTTGTATAAAAAAGTTTGGAGTCATTTTGAAATGTTTAAATTATTTTCTATCTTAAGTCCTATTATTTCATGTGTTTTATAAATTGTTTAGTGTCAAATAATTTAGGTTTTGTGTGACTTTGGGGGTTGTTTTGTGAATCTTGGATCATACCACAATCAAGTGGTCCTTGAGAACTCCTTAGGCAATGGTGATGATATCTTTTAGAATAGTTCAACAAGTTGGTTTTGTTGGGTTGTGTAACACCCGTGTTTTTGCATCATTTTAAAATTCGCTAAAAATTTGAACTTTTTCGAATTATAACTAAAACTTGATTTATTTTCCCGCTAAACCAAAAACCCCGTTTTCGAAAACCCTGCGTTCCAACCTTCATCATATAGAAAATAGGGAACCTTGTTTGTTGCTTGTTGAACTTTATGGTGACCATGGATGCAAGGTAGGTCCTAGATCTAAATTATGGAAATATATATTGCATGAGCAATGATTTACAAATTATCTCTCGGGAATCAAATACCGAGACTCGTGAGTACTTGATATATATAAATATTTTTATGAGCACGACAAATAATTATCCTCGGCAATAAAGTCGTAGAGATATACATGTGCTCGTGGAAATATTTACAAAATATATATTAGGCCACACATGAAATAATAGGAAGAAAGGGCATGTGTGTGTATACATATTTATCTATACAAGTGCCATGGCAATAATAATAACTTTCATAAGTGAAAGTCATGAGAAAATATGGGAGCTTGTATAAATATTTATGATATATAAATGTTTACACACATAAGATAATGGGTGAGAGAATAAAGGAGAAAGAAAGAAAGAATAAGGGAAAAGAAAAGAGAAAGAAAATGGGAAAAGAGCTCACGGGCTCATTCTCCCCTTTCCCCTTTCCGACCCACCGAGCCCGTTCCTTCCCTTCCCTCCTTTCCGCGCACAAGCAGCCGGCCCAGGCCGCGAGCCCAAGCCAGGAGAATGAAGCCCGCCACGGTCTCCTTTCCCTCTTCACGCTGCCAGCCAGGGACCCGCGGCCTCCCGCGTCGTCTTCCACCTCCCGCTGCCGGCGACGACCGCGGCACGGGGAGGCATCTCGTGCTTCCGCCGCACGAGCCCCCCCTGGTGGAGTAGACCGCACACGGGGAGGAGGCATAACGCCCTCGCCGACGTGGACCTTGTCGGGCGAGCATGCCTTTGACCCGTGCACAGCGTCGACGACACGCGTGTGCGGAGTCGGCCATGGCCGCGCAACCGACGAGCCGCGCCGGTGCTGTTGACGAAGACGGCGGCATAGTGCCCTCCACGATCCTCCTAATCGGACACCGAGACGACGACGCGCACAGCGACAAGGGTCAAACGGCACAGGGTCACCACGAGCCGAGCTCGGGCATTGCCGCCATGGCAGCCGCCGAACCGCCACTGTGGATGACGAGACGCAACGATGACCAGCTCACCAACGCGCGGATGCCAGCACGGGGCTACCGAGGAGCCAGCTGGAGGTCGTAAATGGCTCTGACGACCGGTCGGAAAAGATCTCGTGGAGGTGGAGTTTCCGCCGGCCGAGTGCCCGGCGGCGAGGCTATAAATAGCCTCCCCCGGCTCACGATCGAGCTCGCCAACCCCCTCATGAGCTCCGCCCAAGCGTGGAACGCGCGGTGCTCGCCTTGGCCATCCCTCCCCTCCTCCTCTCCTCGCGGAATCGCGATTGCCCCCAATCCGGAGCTCCGCCGCCGCCGCCGCTAGGTCAGGAGCCCGCTGCCGTCGTAGTCGCCTTGGGTCGTCCTAATCAGGTCAGTAAGCCTCCTGGAGCCTTGCTCTTCTATTTCCCCTCTCCTAATCGCCCCTGTTGGCATTGAGATGCCCGGATGCCGTAACGCCGCCGCGGAACGCCGCCACACCCGTCGCCGCCGTGGGGACTCCCCTCCATTGCTGCCCCAAACCGCGCCATCAAGCTCGGGAAGAAGCCACGGAGGGGACGCGCCCCTCGCGGTGATGATTGGGTCAAGAACGATCGACTCGCCATCTCCGGCGAGGAACCGCCGCCACCGGAGACCGACGGCGTGAGCACCCGACGCCGCCAACTTTGTTGAAACGGCGTTAGGACGGGGAACCAACCATACGCCGACACATCGCCGCCCTACCGTTTCGTCCAACGGCCGTTAGGGGCAACGATTAGTGTAGCACACGTGGCGCCTACGTGGCCGCCACTGTGGCGACCAGCTGGACCCACGTGTCATCCACGTGTGGATAGACAGTGCTGGGTACACTAGTCTAATTGCTAGGTCTACCCGGTTATGGTACACAATGTTGTAAAAGTTGACCTTCCCATGTCAGAAAAATTCCCAGAAAATTTGTAAATTCATTATTTGATTTATAGAATTTTATCATGTAATTAGTTCCAATATTATTACATGATAAAATTATATTATAATATTACCCTAATGATTTAATTAGGGATTAATATTGTAAATTCCATATCTCATGCAATCTAACCCCGTTTCGTGTGAAACGACTTCCATAATTTATCTAAAATCTAGCTCTGTGCATCTAACCCCTCATCACCATAATGTTCCATGTTTGTTTTGCATGACATAGTTCAAGCTAGGTTATCGCCGATCACGAAGTAGCTTTCATCGACCCGGATTAGGAGCTTCATCCGGATCAAGCGAGAGACGATCAACGCCAGTGCCGATTGTAAGAACCTCCCAGGCAAGTCCTTACCCCCCTTAATCATGACCATAATATAATGTTAAATGATGATATAATATGGATAAGTAAGATCAATGTAACCCAAGTAATAAAGTGAACCCTCCAACAAAAAGGTGAGTGATGATTGTCTACATGGAGGTGGACTAATCACAATCGGGGATGAACCCCGCGGAGAGATGCTCGCCTCCCTAAGGACCGGTTCATAGACCTTCTACCTAGTGCGATATTTCGTACAGCCACACGTCGTTTATGGGACGGCTTGATTCACACCCCGTTGGGTTGAGGTATAATTGGGATCCAAGGTGGCCGGAGCGGGGCAAGCGACCTATTAGGAGCAGATGTGGGGAGAGTGGCCCCATGTCCGGTTGGCGTGGATCTTTGAGTGGTCTTCCACGGAAGTGTTTGGGCGCGGTGGCGCAGTGCTAGAGGCACATATTGATGATTTGAGATTGAGAGTGGTGTTGACAAAGTATAGGTTGGGTAATTAGGTATTACCCAGTAAAGCCGTGGGTGATTTGGTATCACCATATTGTCTAGGGTGATGCGTCATCCTTTGTGGTGGCGTGTTGTCCTTCCAACCCCCGAGTCGTCGTGGTGAAGATTATACCAACATACCTAGAGTAGCACTCAAGCCGGTACGGATCTCGTTAGGTCCGTCGGAAGCCATGACGGTGGTCGGAGGCAACACCTATCGTGTGGGGAAATTTATACAACCTCTGCAGAGTTACTTAAATCTATTCGAATAGCCACGTCCTTGGAATGGGCGAATGCTAGGCGAGAACATCTATGATTAGATATAACTAACCTTTTGAGATATGTGAAGGTGATGGTAAGATGAGATAACCAGGGAACTAGTAAGAGCAGTTTTAGAGACTCGCTGGGGCCCAAACCCTTAAATTACCAAACCACCCTTGGTTTGGACTTTGCCGAGTACCTTTGTACTCACCCCTCTGTTTTTACAGACATCGGCACAGAAGAAGGTAAAGTCACCAAGGTAAAGGATACGCGTACGTAGGAGTCATAAGACGATCGAGTAGGAGTAAGGCTGAACCCAATTCCTATCCACTATCAAGATGCCTGTGGAATAAGGAGAAGTGCCCAGACGATATACCAACGCTTCGCAGTTGGCTACTCTGATATTCATAACCCGGCCTAGGTGTCACCGTCACCTTTGTAAGATCTTCTATCCTATACAATTCTTGCTCGGTATTAATCATATAACTGAATTCTCACTACTCGTGGATCGCTAAACGTATTGGTAGCGTGATCCTGGCGCCAATACGCGTGATTAAGAGTCCCATTAAAAGTGGGGCGTGACAGGTTGCAACTTTATCATGAAAGAAAGTTATACTCAAGTTGTTATCATTTCATGCATCGGTTAAGCATCATATTTAAATTCCATCATGTTGAAGCATACATTATTTTCGTGTAGTGAACGAGACCGAGATTGTTAAAGCCGAGCCGATTGCCGAGGGGGTTGTTACGTTGGAGAGGATTTCTTTTATTGTGATGTTGACCCCGAGTCCTGCATCGTCAACGAAGGCAAGCCCCGGATACATTTAAACCTTTCCTTGTATTTTACAAAGCTTTTATACTTATGTTTATGATATGTTGCATTAAGTACTAGGAGCTGAGTGATAACCTAATTGCTGCATTGTCATCCTTGATTATTGCAATACCATCCTTGTTAACTTTGTTTTATTTCAAAAATGCTTAGTGATGCTTAGCCCTCGCTTATTTAGTTAAGCTTTTTCATCAAAGTGTTTAATTTATGAATATGGTACCTTTTTGGAAGAATAATGAGGTGTAGAGTTTAACTTGAGACCAGACGGGATATGGGTTGTGTCTCTGGTGGTAAAGCCGACAGGGTTGCCTGATCATGCTTGTTCCGTCTGTGTCGGTTAAGGACCTTTCGTTGATTGGCCCTTGGATCAAGAATTTTGTTATATGGCCACATACTCGTGTAAGCCCGAGATCTTGGAGGTGAGCCAAATCGAACGCATAAACGCCTTTGGGAGTGGAGAGATGGCGGGAGTACAAGTTACCCTCGTGGGTTAAAGTCCCGGATTGGAGGTGTACGGTACTCGGGTGGCGTAGGGACGCGGTCCCGTTTTGGGACGGTCCGAGTGAGGGTTGATATATGCAAGCTTAAGTGCTACATATGTCGTGTGGTGAGGTATCCCCAGCTGGGTTGTAAGCGGTTCGAATCGGCGTTTGCTCCACGAGAAAAGGAGACTTGATCCTCGCACCGTCTTCGTAGTAATTGATGGAATATGGTTTTGAGGAAAGAAAGTTGGCTTAAGAAAGAAATGTTTGCTCTAGTATAGAATCACCTAGAGTATATGAGTTACCAATTTGAAATTAAAATCTTAAAAGTAAGGATTCACTTTTAGTAAGCTTTTCTGCAAAATGAGTCCTTGATTCTTGCTAAGCCTTACCATGATTCCCCTAAGCCTGCATTCCTAAGTCTTCTCCTCTTTCTTGGTCGGGTAAGTCTTGTTGAGTACTCCCGTACTCAGGGTTCTTTGACCCTTGTTGCAGGAGCAAGTCATGAGCAGACTTGTTTTGGTCCCTGCTGCATGACGGTGTACCAGGAGGAAGATGACGAGTAGAGTTGAACCCTCGGGCAGGGTTGTCAGTGTATTATTTGTATAATGTTACTCCAATAATTCCAGGCTTGTAATAATGTTACTTAAGTTTGTTTTGAACAAGTGGTTTGTAGAAGTATGGTTATGTAATCCTTTCGCTGTTTACTCTGAAGTATTTGGAATAAATTATTGTAATACTGGAGTGACTTGTTAATGAGATCCTGTTCGGAAGATTAATAGCACTTTCTAGATTATTGGGAACTCGTGCATAAAGATCAGAGGTCTTAATGACAATGATAAGTGCATGTGGGCCCTGTAATTTAGAAGGTTCTGTTACAAATGCATAGTTACATTCACAGGGAGGGAACAATGTCTAAGAGCAAGGATTATGATTTAGCCTGCTGCTGACGGTAAGTCCATGCCATGTCATATACAGCCCGCTATACAACCAACTTGTATTATGGTTTAACTATTTGACTGGAAGTAGTAGTGATTATAAGTATTTAATACTCACGTATGTGCATGCAATCGAGGAGTGTTGTAAAGCCAAAACGGCGACTTCTCGCCCGGCCCTAAGCTGGGAGCAGGCGTTTTTATCTCGTGTTGTGCTTTACTGCCCAAAGCGAGATATTTACCGCCGGCTCTTTCTCTCTCCTTGTGTGGCTATTTTTTTTTTGGATGACGTGGAACCTTCCAGTCGGCTAAAATAGAGTTATAATAATACTTGCTCTAACGACCCGGGCTAATGAGGGGTCCGAGGCAATGTATGCAACTATGACAAACCAAACCATCAGCTACACCCTTTTTATTTTCTACGAGGCCAACCCAAGGAGCAGTGGCAACCACAACAACTAGATGGTTGGCCCCTTTGGCTCTTTGCCTCTTTGTTTCCTACGACCAAGACTCTAAGAGGCAACTAGATCCTCGCCCGCTTGCATGCCAAGAGCCTCGAGCCCATGACTTGCGATCTCGTCATCTTGACCGGCGAGACATAATGGAAACGCGACGTCGCGATTTGCGATGGCCGACGGCGCCTCGCCGACGTTCAGTCCTTCACGACAAGAACAGGGAACGGTGCACGACGACATTGATCAAGCAAGGGTGCAATGCTCCATGATGACAACAACATCTTGGTTCTTCGTTTTTCCGTTCTTGTGTTCTCGCGAATCTTGGTACTTTTTCTGGCCCTTCTCCACGCCCACCGACCGCCTCCCTAGTCAAGGTAGGGCGCTTAGGTTTATTTATCGATTCTGATTTTCCCCTCTCTTGATCATGTTTTGCTTTCTGGCTTACGATTCCAAGCAGATGGCGCTGTTCACGAGGATCGTTTCCACCACCGTTGTTCGTGCAGCTCTAGGACATCCACGCGGAGGCGGAGCGGTCATGGGGAGGTGAGCATCTCTTTGGAACCCTCCTGTCCTCTCCCATCTCAGCTAACGAATGTTCATCTCTGAACCGAAAGGTATTTATAGATACCTCAATCCAAGTTTTCCCTCTCTTTGGTTTTGTACAACGAACTGGATCTGGATGGATGGAGGGTAAACTTAATCTGAATGGAGCAGAATTGGGATTTTAATCGGCATGAGAATAACTTCGCATTATGGCGTACGTCTGTTTGGTTTGGAATTTATTGGGAAACTATTGGTTTAAGAATACAGTTTTTCCCTAAATGGCGCTCATGGGTAGCGATCGAATTATAAACCAAGGTAGACCTTGATCGAGAAGTCGTTGCAAAGTCATGGTTATTTTTGCAACTAATCATTATCAGATTAAAAAGTGAACTAATGTTGAAAGTTCTGGAAATGTTGCAACTAATGCCGGTACTCATATGGTTTTCCCTGCAAATAAATTATTGGATTATGAGGCAAAATATAACTTGTCTGACACTTATCTGAGGATAGTTACTTGGTCGAGATGTGTGGTGATTGGATTATTTGTTTCTTCTAATGGGAATTCATCTGTTTATTGCAACAAACTGTGATTGTATTAAGAATGGAGGTGATTAACAATGGACTGTGATTGAATTAAGAATGGAGGCTATCTTGAATATGGACTACAACCATATCGTTGTGAAAAAGAAGTCTTGACTTATTGATTGCAACTGTCGAGAATCCGCCGTAGAAACGCGAAACACCGAGCACACAAGAAGGCTTGGGGAGAATGTTGGGAGGAATGGAGGCTCTCTATTATTGAGTCACTTTCATAGATGCTTTTACAATGGGGGCCAGCCCCTATTTATAGGGAGAGGCAATGGGTAGCACTCCCCAAATATCTCCTCTAGATATCTCCTCCCTAGATATGTCCACTACACTCTAGAGTCTTCTCATGCTCACTAGAGTGCACCATACTCTAGACTTTTCTCTTGTTTCCTAGAGTGCTAGATATTTTCCTCCTTGCTTTGAGATTCACCCACACACACACATGGTTTCACAACACTCTCCCTTGGGTGAATCGCACATGTGTACATGCCTCAATAAAAACTCCCCCCAAAAATCTAGTGGGAAAAAAGGTAGGAGAAAAGAGTACATTCACACACGCCAGCCATGTTTGCACATGTTGCCTTGTTAAAAACCATACATGAGAAAACCCAATGAGAAAAACTCATCAAGGGAAAAGGAGTACAACAGTTGATGCTTCAGTCGGTTTTTGGAACCGACTCATGATCTTCAGGATCACGATCATGGGCTATGTTCTTGGGGGTATGTCTCCCATGAACCCTGCAACTCTCTAAGCCGCCTCATGCCAATTCCACGGACACTTATAGGAACTAGAGCCAGGTAGGGACTTGGTGAACAAGTCTGCAAGATTGTCACATAATCTTGCTTGCAGGATCTTTATTTCCCCGCTCTTCTGAAGCTTGTGGGGGATAAAAGAACTTTGGAGCAATATGCTTCATGAGATTGCTCTTCACATAGCTCATGTGCATCTGTGCAACACATGCTGCATTATCCTCATAGATAATGGTGGGGGTGTTGGTGATGTATAGACCACATGACTTCTAGATGTTGTTAATCATACGTCGTAGCTACACACATTCTCGTGTGGCTTCATATAGAGCAATAATCTCTGAGTGGTTGGTTGATGTGGAAACCAGGGTCTGTTTCACAGACCTCCAAGAGACGGCTGCACCACCACAGAGAACACACAAAACCAGTCCTGTGATCTAGCATTATGTGGGTCAGACATATAACCAATGTCCACATACCCCACCATGGTTGATTCTTGGTTCTTCGGGACCTTGGTCTATGGTTCCTGAGGATAGTTTTAATGTCGGCCCAATGCCTTCTGGTTGGGGCAACACTGTACCTTGCCAATAGATTTACTGCAAATGCAATATTAGGCTTTGTGCAGTTTGCAAGGTACATCAGTGTTCCAATGGCACTTAAGTATGGAACTTCAGATCCCAATACTTTCTTATTATCATCCCTTGGTCTAAATGGGTTCTTTTCCGCTTCTAGGGATCAGACCACCATGGGGGTCCTAAGATGGTGGTATTTATCCATATTGAAATTCCCTAGTACCATCTTAGTATTGGTAGACTGGTGTACAAACACTCCTTCAGGGAGGTGTTCGAGCTGCAGGCCCAAACAAAACTTGGTTTTGCCCAAGTCTTTCATCTCGAACTCCGTCTTGAGGTAAGCCATTGCTTCCTCAATGTCCTGTGTGGTGCCGATCATATTCAGATCATCGACATAAACTAAGATGATGCAGAAACCCTTCAGTGATTTCTTGATAAACACACAGGGACAAACATCATTGTTTGTGTAACCCCTCTTCAGGAGGAAGTTACTCAACCAATTGAACCACATCCTCCCGGATTGTTTCAAATCGTATAACGACCGTTGTAGGCGGACGCTGAACATGTTGCTGTTTCAATTTGATACAGGGATCTTGAGTCCTTCAGGGACTCTCATGTAAATCTCCTAATCAAGTGACCCATACAAGTATGCGGTCACCACATCCATCAACTACATTTTTAAATTCAAGTTAGCTACCATTGATATTAGATATCGAAACATTATGCCACTCATGATGGGAGAATAAGTTTCATTATAATCGATGCCGGGTCTCTGCGTGAACCCTTATGCCACTAGCCTCATTTTATACCTTACCACCTGACCATGTTCATTCCTCTTTTGGAGGAAGACCCATTTGCATCCTATAGAGATGACTTTTGGTGGTGTTGGGACTGCAGGACCAAAAACCTCTCTTTTGTAAAACGAGCGCAATTCTGCCTCAACTGCTACTTTCCATTTATCCCAATCAGAGCGCTTCCAGCACTCTGCCAAAGACTTTGGTTCAGGATCCGAATCCAAACAATCAATAATTTTTGAGGCAAAATATATGTCGACAACATTGACCTTTCTATGATAAGATCCTCCCGTTTTCACATAATTAGTGTCAATCTTATCATCCAACTCATCGCGATTTCCGATAACGATTGAGCCAGGGTGTTCCGATCTCCCAATGCGATGGCGCGCATGGTGCATTGGGGTTTCCATCTTCGGGATGGTGTCCTTCAGGGACTAACTCGACTTCAGGTCGAGCTGCCGCTTTAGGGGCGTCCTCAACTTCAGGTTGAGCTTCTTCATCTGATACCTTAAGTGTGACAGGTGGCTCAGTTACTCGCATTTGCGGACGTCTCCGTGGGGCCTTGTCCTGAGCACCCGGAGGTCTCCCCCTTTTTCTAGGATTGGTGGAGACTGTAGAGTTGGTATCCTTCTGGGGTATCTGAACTCTCTCCGACGCAATTTCTCGACATTCTTCTCAAACTCTCTGAAAACCCACACAAACCTCGCTCGAGATAAAAATGAGAAGGTAAGATCATAGTCGAGCACGAGACAGTGGAAATGGAGTAAAAAGATCATGGATATCGAGAAAAGAAAATTATTTTAGGAACAATACCTGTAAATATATAACCCCGGTAAAGAGAACCTACTTAGGGAGTTCTCTGCGATCTCCTTGCACCACATCATTGAGGAGGACCCACGACCATAGCAGGTAGCCTCTCCATTCTCGGGAGATGAACTGAACAGGCGTGCACAGTGGCGAAGCCACGTTGTAGTTAGGTGGTGCACAGGCACCAGGGTAACTTTTCTTTTTGAGGTGGTGCATGAGGCACCAGGGGTAACTTTTTTCTTTTGCCATTGAATGGTCTCGATTTTCACCATGTATTCCCATAAAATTATGTTACTTACTTATAGAATGCACCGGGGTATTTCGCATAGAGCTTCGCCATCGGGGGCGTGCGGCGGCGTCACGGCCGAGACTTCACCTTCCTTGTTTTTTAGGGCTCGTTTGGTGGCTACCACCACACGCCACGGAAGTGTGGCGGGGTTTGGCGGCTGTGGCGACCTGCGGCCCGAGCAAAATGACCGACACAAGTGTGGCAAGTTTCAACACATAAAAAAATTATGGCCGCCGCACTTTATACGAGATCCAAACACCCGCCACTGAACCATGGCAGCCACAACTGTGGCGTGGCGAGAGAAGGCAGGAACCAAACGCCCCCTTAATGCAAGAATCTGAGCCGTCACCATGTCTGAGTAGTATTTAATGGATCAGGTCGGCCTTCGAGTCTTCGTTACCTTCGAGGCTGCAAAACTCACGATGTTGGATCCCCTGCGCCCGCGCCATCCAGACCCACCGGCGCCACGATTCCTCCCGCCGCCGCCACGATTCCTCCCGCCGCCGCCACGATTCCTCCCGCGCGGCCGCTCTACTCTCCCCCGCGCTCTCCTCGCCATCTCCCACGCGCTCGGTGGTGTGCTCTGTTGGTCAGCCGATGATGGCGGAGACTGCAGCGACGGGGGCGGTGCGGGGAAGGTCGGCGCTGACCCGCTGCTTCGCTAGGAACCCGCTCAAGCTCATCGCCCCATCCAAGGTGCGCCGGGATTGGTGGGCCTGTAGGTGTCGGGGCGGAGCGACCAGCGCTGCCAGGAGGGAGGTGGTCGACGTCGTCAACTTCCGGGCCACTGTCCCCTGTCCCAGCCGATGGCCGCACCGCCGCCCAGTGGCCACCGCCATCGGTGACGAATGGGGCGGGGGTGGACGGCCATGGGGGCGCCGGAGCTTGGCTGCTTGAGCCAGCGTGGGGCGGAGGACCGCGGGGCCATCGATCCGGTGAAGCTAGAGGCGACGGGGTGGGGTGCACTTTACCGAGGACGCGGGGTCGGTGCATGTCGAGTGGCGCGGGCACCCTGCAAGGACATGGCGATGGTGCTGATGCTGAGCGACGAGATGCGCGTACCCGGCAGTGCGCGACGCGAAGGCGCTCCGCACGGGGCACATCTACTTCATGCTCCGGGCTGCCGCGCGTCGCGGTGGCCTGCGACACGAGGAGGTCCCCGCGCTCGCCGTCAGGACCTCGGCCACGCTCTCCTCCCGGGCCGCTCCACATTCATCGTCTTCGCAGTGCCGTCGAGGATGGGAGCGACGGAGTTCCGAATAGCCCAGGGCGACGGACTCGCCGGAGATTGGCATGGGGGCCAGCTCCATGGGAGTGACGCCTTGGCAGATGCGAATCAGAAGTCGGGGCTCGCCAGTCGGCGATGCGTCCGCTGTTGGAAACGGCAAGTCACGCACTCTTTTCCTGTACGCGACTTAAACGAGCGAATGCATCTTATATCTGGGTTACGACGGTTGGAGACAGTCTTCTTAGTGAGCACGAGCACATAATATACTGGTGGAAGCTCTGTGATGGTGGAAAATATGGTTGTGTATATGTCTGACATTAGCCATCGAGTATGAAAAGATAGGATTCTAATGCCAAGATACCGCTAGCTGTTTACTGCCATGATGACACCCCTTTGCATGTATATGTATATGTACTCAACAGACCATTCTCCATGTACATGGAGTCCGATCCCGCAACATCGACTTCCTCCTGTTGCAACTTCATCTTCCTTAATTTTATTCTATTACAAGAAGTTGTAACCTATATTCAACCCTTAAATATTTCTGCTCAGTACTAATTCACTTCAGAGTTCAGTATAGTTTTATTTTAGATATTTTATACCGTATATGTCAATATTTTTTCTCCATACCCGCAGCAATGTGCGTGGAATCCATTAATCATTATGCCAATGGTATATACTCTATTTCATGCATTCAAATTTGTTGTTACTAACTGTGTTTCAAACATGCACAAAGTAATCCTAATGAATGGATAATTGCGATAAATTTAAAATACCCCAACCGACCCGCCCGCAACACGCGGGTATCCTTCCTAGTAAATACAAAAGATACGTGTTTTTGTCGTCCTCTATTCTTTCCACCAACAAATCGTTTCAAAGGTGAAATTCACGGTACACATTAACACAAAAAAAGAACAAAAGAATCAAGCCAACAAATTAAAAAAAAAAAATTAAAAAAAACGAGGGACAGGCTAGTACACCCCGCCGACGACGATCTTGTTGCACCCGGCGGCGGCGTCGCCGTCCATCTCCTGCTGCTATCCCAGCGCCCTCTTGGCCACGACCACCTCGCCGCCGTCCTCCTCCTTCCGTCTCGGCACCACCGTATTGGCCTCGGTCAGCTCGCCGACCACGATGTCCCTCAGCATCTGGAGCTCCCTCCGGTGCGCGACCAACTCCCCGGACTCCATCGCCGCCACCTTCCTCGCTACGGCCCGCTGAATCATGGCCCGCACCCGCTCCTGCAGCCTGACGCCGCCGCCGCCGGCCTGGTCCGCTGCCGCGGTGCCGTCTGGCCGGAACGCCACAGTGGTCACGGCCACGCCGTGCTCCCGCGCCACCTCCCACGCCTCCGACACCAGCTCCGCGTGCTTCGCCGCGAACAGCGCCGCCCTCTCCTTCACCTTCTCCTCCTCCTGCTCGGGCACCGGGCGGCGCCGGCGGTAGCCATGCCTCTCGTTTGCGCTTTGTCGATGATCCGATTCCCGCGCTCTTGCTTGTCTTGTGCGTGATATGATAATGATGCGCAGTGCAAATTGAAGGATTATGCGCGCACTAACTAATATTTATGGTCCGGGGATTTGATTTAGTCCGTGTTTGACGAGTTAACCACAGGATTAACGACTCGTATTTGATAAGGATTCCGAGCGTAATTACAGTCCGTATTCAAAAGTTCTTTATTAGTAAATATATTTACCACAAATACATTAATAACCGTTTATAAAAAAAATATAATCACGTTTTTTTAGCAGAAGAAAAAAATAATCACGTAGACACCGGCCTGGCTCACACCATGTGGGCTGGGCCTAGCAGGCCCAGTCTATGACAAAATCGGCCTGGTCCAATAAAGCCGCCGGCCTCGCCTCGCCTGCAACCAACCGTGGAGCGGGTCAGGAGGTGGGATTCGCCATGGACATCATCACGCAGCTGCAGGACCAGCTGGACGAGATGGCGGTGCTCGCCGTCAACACCTTCGGCACGTTGCAGCGGGACGCGCCGCCGGACCGCCTGTCCAACAGCTACCCGGACCCGCTCAACCCCAACCCTAAGCCCGACGACGACTCCAAACCCCAGGTCCAGGGCCAGCCCGGCGCGCCGCCGCCGCCTTCGCAGGCGCAGGCGCAGCCACCCGCGCCTGACCTCTCCGAGCAACCTAAGGCTATGAGCCACGCCCTCGTCCTCGCGGCCAAGAAGGTTGGTACCCTTGCCCCTCTTGTCTTCTCGGCCTCGCCACCTGCTCGACCAAATGCCTGCCTGGTGATCCAAATCGTCTCTGTGTGGTTACGACGAAGGTTTCAGCTTGCCTCGTGGTTTTCCTTGTCTTGATTCTGATGCCGCGAACAAGTGAAGGACTAGCTGCTTAATTTTGCTTGTTTCCTTGCCTGCGTTCTGTGTAGTCAAAGCCCAGAAATGACAAAAAAAAATGTCTCTGCCTATAAAACTGTGTTGCCACTCACTCGTCTTCATTCATCTCTTGCTCATTTATTGTTTAAGATTTTTATTTATTCCAAGAGTTGTGCAGACGGTAGGTGATGCATACGACAGTCATGTTCCCCAGAAAAGATATAGTGGGCGGTGTAGTGATTCACAACACTGACAGTCAGGTTTCCTAATTCCTAGAAAGGATCAATCTGGTCTTTGTGTTTTAACCATAGTTGAAATGTGTTGGAACAAAGACTATTCCTCTGCCTAATCAATTTCAGTTCAAAATGTGCTTCTATGCAGTTTGATGCGCTTTGTTGCGCATTGCCACTATCATCAGAAGAGGATCAAGTGAAAAGAATCCAAGAGCTACAGGTAGATATTCAGATAATCAGATTAATTTATGAAGCACTGGTTTTTCAAGGATGGGCTTCTGTGGAACTCCTATTTAAATAAATTGTATATAAATTTGAAACTTGCAGGCAGAGAATGAGGTCGTGGGGTTGGAGCTCCAGAAGCAACTTGAAGCTGCTGGTAACATGATCCCCACTGTTTAGAGTTCATTGTGTTATATGGCTGATTACTGTCTTACTGATATGGTGCACCTCACTGCATTACAGAAAACGAGTTGAAGCAGGTTGAGGTGCTGTTTAACGAAGCAACGGACAATTGTATAAATTTTAAGAGGCTAGATTAATTATATTAATGTAAGTTCAGATGAATTTCTTCCACAACTTCTCAGTGCACTATCAATGTTGATTTTATTTTTATTTGGTTCCAACAGTTACTGCTTGGTTTTGCAGTATGAATTATTTATGGCCAACATTGCAAGTGTTGCAAACCAATTTAGCTCATAAGATAAGATGGATTTTAGGTGTACGACATAAATAACTTAAGCATATGCCACATGTTGATCTTAACTTAATTTTTTCCACGAGGCACCGTTCGTGTTGACTAAAACCCAATGTCTGCCATAACAGGTTTGCTGAAAGGAACTTGTTCTCATAAATGGATGAGTGTGGAGAATGAATGCCAGTAAAACATTTATTCTGTCTTATCAAATTCTCTGCTCTAGCTCTGTAAACAATTATTCCTATCCTGTCTCGTTAGCTTTTCTGTAATGATATTCTGAAAGGACCTGCTGGATTAGGATTAACCTTTGTGGTAAGGTACAATGTCTTTAGTATCAATTTGGTTTCATTTTACGCCTGAATTGTGCTTAGTCGTATTTGTTTAATGGATCTGCTACCTGCCTTCATTCGGGATTTCTTATATGGTTTTGATTTGAAGTCCCTGAATCCTGAACCTCCCTTCCAGCCCATCGTATGGAAGAATAGAATTGTACCACGAAATCTAGCATAAAATGCTAAATGTTGATCAGAATTCTAGCAGCTCTGATTCTGTAAGGATGCTTCGTGCTCACACAAAAACAAAGAAAACATGCATCATCCCCTACAATCTGATTCAGATCCATCGTTAAGCAGCACGGCAGTCCCTCTTACTCCCATGCATCCATCTCAACTCTCAAGCATATGTGCAGGTGTCAAGACCTGCAAGAACATCACCCATGTCAGACCTCAACACAACTGACAAGCAATGACACACTAACAGGACAAAGACACTACTAACTGGCCGGTGCCATTGAAGAAGCAGTTCCACAAGTTCCTGCCCCGAGCCTGGTAGTAGGCGTTCATGGCCACGGACGCCAGCGACGGCTGGCTGGGCGCAGCCGCCTGGTGCCCTGGATGGCACCGCAGTCGCTCTCGGAGCAGGCGAACTCCAGGTTGCCCCACAGTGCCGCGTCCTCTGTTGACGGCTTGGCCACGCACCATGGCTTGCTCCTGTGGCGCATGGTTTCTGCTGCTGCTGTTGAACATGGGGTTTAATTTCAGTGTCAGGTTAGTGACTATAAGCTATGGAATTTGTGGATTCTGATGAGTACAACTTGGCTGCGAGTCAAACGAGAGATCATTTAACGTCAGTGTTTAGCACCGATAGTGCTGCGAGGGCCACGAAGGAATATGACGTTGGATGATATGATGCCGTTTCTTCAGGCTTCTGGATCAGAGAATGCAACAAGCCTATCTTCCTCTGTAGTTCCGGATCAGGAATGTAACACATTAAGGATGTTAGATGCACCGATTAAATACGTTCTGCAAGCGAAACATGCTTTTTAATTTCATTTTCAAAGCATGATATTCTCCTATCTATTTTCAAAAGTACATATAGGCATGGGCGGTTGCAAATTATCACTAACCCGCGCATTGGTTTAGTCGCACAACTGTGTACTTAGTTAGTACAACCACCTTTCTCCACCGTTAGAGCCGGTGATCTTTATTGTGTGTTTGCTTCGCCCTGCTCTTTGACATCTCGCCTAATATTTTTTTTTGAAAGATCCGGGAACAAATTGTTCCGGCTTTAGTATTAATAAGTAGAAGAGAATTGACCCAATTTATGAGGGAAACCGGGCCCAAAAACCAACCTCACGCCAATACAACAGAGAGAACGACAACCCAAGAAAAATAAAGTCCGGAGCACCCAAGGGCAAGAGGGTCATCGTTCTTCAAAGACAAGCCAAAGCAAAGCGCTAGACTTCGACTTCGGCCATGGCCTCACTCACAAATCCTAGCCGCGTCGAGAGACCACAACGACGCCTTTAGGAAGGTGACGACTTTTATCCCTTAAAGCAATACATGCACATGCGTGATTTCAAAAAAAAATTTATCACTAACCATTATTTTTTGAAAAAAAGAAAGATCAATAGATTAAACTAAGCACATGTGTAGAGGCCTAGTCCCCTAGTCGCTTACCATCCCGTGATGGTTCGAGCTCCATGAAATACGCACGCAGATGGGCTTGGGGCAACTTTGCGTGATGGCAATTGAGATGCGGTTCACCCCGGGCCCGGCCGACACGAGGAGAACGTCATCTTTTCTTCCGGGCCTCTCCCCTCCTTTTCCTATGGGCGCCGTGCGGTCACAACAGTCAGCAGTGCGACCCCACCAGCCCACGAGCTCCCCCTGGGCGGGACGTACAAGTGGCCCCACGCGTCAGAGACAGGACACGTCCAGCAGTAGGGCCCGACGTGTCAGCCCTTCTCCCGTGCAACTACTGGTACGAGCGCGCGACCTTTTTCCCGTCGTCGGCGCCTAGGAAAAACAGCCGTCTCCCGCGTCCGTCCTCCTCCCCTCTTCAGTCTTCACGCCACGCCGGCGGCAGCCCCCGATGGCGTTGGTTCGCCTTCGTCCCCGGCTCCTCGACTGCTACGGTCTCCTGTCGCCGGCGCTCTCTGCGTCTGCGACGGCGCTGCGGTCCTCGCGAGGTTGTTGCACTCGAGCCGTTCGACGGAATGCCGCTGCGGGGGTGGGTTTGACTCCTGACTGGGTTTCTCTTGACTTTGGTGCTGTGCTTTCCCTTCTCCTTACAGGCCTGCGCGCGCTCTGCACGCTCTCCACCACGCTGCGGTCCGGCGCCGGCGAGGATGAGATCGAGCGCATCCGCCGCGAGTTCGAGGACGCCAAGCGCAACTACCTCAGCATCCCCGCCGCCATCAAGGACATGCCCAAGATGAACCCGCAAGGTCGGGAAAAAGGAATTTCGATTGCGCATTCGCTTCCCTATTACCCGTGTTGCTTTACAGATCGGTTCTTCATCAGACTATTAACATTGCTGGGTCTGGCTTTGGGACGGTGTCGCGGGTTTCAGGCATTTACGTCAACAAGAACGTCAAGCTGGACGACCTCCAGGTATACGGCTTCGACTACGACTACACGTTGTCGCACTACTCCGACCACCTGCAGTGCCTCATCTACGATCTTGCCAAGAAGCACTTGGTCAATGAGGTTTGGTTTCTCTGTTTCTTGGGTGTCATTGCTTCTTTGCGTGGATGAGAGAATGCTGCGCTTGTGGTTTGGTTTGTGAGCGGACCCGATGTTTTCTGCAGTTGAAGTATCCCGAGAGTTGCTTGCAATACGAGTATGACGGCACCTTCCCCATCAGGGGTCTGTACTATGACAGACTTAAAGGGTGCCTTCTCAAGCTCGATTTCTTCGGCTCTATTGAACCAGATGGTTGCTTCTTTGGGCGGCAGAGGGTACTATGCTCTCTACTTTATTGTTTCTCCTTTTTATCTCAACCACTCGCATCCAACTTAAATAACTACTATTCATGCTTTAGTTCCTTTACTAGATATATATTGAGAAGTTTATTAGTCTTGTTTTTTTTTAATGTTGTCTGGTTTATGTCGTTTGGTCCGTTCCCTGCAATTTTCAGCTGCTGTAGCTACCGCCGTTTCCAATATGGAGCTACAGTGATCTGCAGCAGTTAAACACTTGCTGCAGCTGCAGCGAACACCCAATTATTATTGGGTTAATTCATATGTAAACATTTAGGCTCACACAATGTTACAGGTCGCCTTACCGTGGATGTCTGTTTATCTCAAATTTCAT
This sequence comes from Hyparrhenia diplandra, assembly GCA_015847255.1. NCBI lineage: Eukaryota > Viridiplantae > Streptophyta > Magnoliopsida > Poales > Poaceae > Hyparrhenia > Hyparrhenia diplandra. Next base: position 143,615 of record JADLZK010006483.1, read on the forward strand.
TGTTTTATCCATTCTTTTCTCAAACGGCTGCATCCAACTTGCAAGACTAGCTCATGCATACTTGAATTTCTTTTCATAGGAGTTAGTTAATGCTGACTGTTATCTGGTTTATGCATTAGTTACATACTGTTTGGGATATTAATATCTAAATATGTAGGTTCTCTTCTCATGAGCAGCTGCTTGTTCTGTTGTTTATTAACTGTTGAACTCAAACTTTGGCTGGCGTATTTAGTTAAATACATCTGAACATACATTGCACATTCTGATAGTTCAAAGAATTTCTATGAGATACTTTTATGCTTTCTTTGTCTTCTCCAACAAATAACTACATTATGTAAAAATATGTCTATTGTCAGCATATTAATACAACTTCTTACCTTAATGTTTGTTAATCAGCTGAGTTTGAGTGAGATAAAAGAGCTGTATGGCACACGGCATATTGGCAGAGATCAAGCTCGTCACCTTGTTGGGCTGATGGATGTCTTCTGTTTTAGTGAGGTACATTTGGATTCATCTGAATCTTAGTTCTATTCTTTTTTTTTTACTCTGTGTCCTTTTATTTACTGATGAATAGTTAGCTATCTGTCAACTAGACCAGCATATCCCAATACTCCCTCCATATTGGAAAAGGAAGACGTTTTGGATAAGGTTTGGGTCAAACATTGGGAATATAAATCATGAATGACTTTTAAGTTGTTGAGTTTGGAAATGTGAAAATCATATCAATAGATTTGTCTTGAAAATTACTTTCATAAAAATATACATATATAACTTTTCAATAATTTTTTTTTTATAGAAAAGACAAGTAAAAGTTGTTTTTTGGAGACCGTGTTGCTGTCCTAAACATCTTTCTTTTCAAGTATGGAGGGAGTATATGGTTAATGCTTTGTTCATAGGTTAATTAAATTTTATATGGTCTGTATTCATATATCAACTTTATGCATATTGGATCATTCTTCAAGGGCATGTAGCTATGCATGTAATTCTGACCTGCCATGTGGAGCGATGTTTTGCACTTATAGATGATGCTGTATCACATATTAGTAGCTAGAGCTACTATGTACTGAATTTAGTATTGTGCACTGTTTTTAAATAAGTAATTTCTCTGAGGTCATACTGTGCAGCTAAACTGGCTTTTTTTTTTTCACCATATCAGTATTAAAGGGAAATGAACCCAACTCCCACAAACGCCCTTATATTCCATACCTATATCTGGCAGTGCTAACCAAAATAGAAACCAAAAGTGATACGAGAAACTTGGAAAAGGGCTATTGAATTAGAAGGGGAAGTGAACTAAAGAAAGGTGGATCTGTTTGCTATTCCTCTGGAAATATGACCAGAGTGGTACTTCTTTTTTTATTTCCTGCCATAATATATTCTAAATATGGGATGACCATTTCTTCACAGGCATGTCTGATTGCCGATATTGTTCAGCACTTTATAGATGCAAAACTGGAGTTTGATCCATCTTACGTATACGAGGATGTAAACCAATCGATTCAGCATGTTCACAGAAGTGGTTTAATTCACAGGCAAATTCTTTCTGAGCCTCAGAAATTTCTTATAAAAAAAGTAGGTGTCACACTTTTATTGATTTTTTTAATCCAAGGTTTTAAATATCAATGATCTAACCTTATGCTACTTCTTGTTTCTGACATTCTTTCTGGTATTTTATCTCTAAGATAAGACTGTTGCCTCACCTGTGACCTGCAGAGCCAGGTGTTCCGTTTCTTGAAGATGCTTAAAGAGAAAGGGAAAAGCTATTTCTTCTTACTAATTCACCTTTCTACTTTGTAGATGGAGGGATGCGTTATTTGCTAGAGGTTGTTTCTAAATTTAAATCTGCTTGTATGTTTTGTCCATGTTGTCCATATATATTTTTCGATATAACCTTTTTTATTATTTTCTGAGGTCCGTCTTCACCTTGTATATCTTTTCTTTGAGGGTTACCTTTTGGTTTGAGGATATGAAACCATGTTTTAACTTGACACATGCCAGCTACTCCATGCACTGGCCTTGATCCCTTGACACATTCTGGATGCTTAAAGTGAACATTTAGCATATACATAATACATCCTTCCTTTGTTTCTAGCATTCTTTAAGAGTTTGCTTTATACTACTACTACACAGGGGACATTGGTATGGAGTACAAATGACACTTTTTGATTATTAATTTTGTGTCTTACTTGTAATTTTCTTGGTGAATTACTCCAAATAGAATGTATCATGTTAGCGTAGTATGAAAAATATTTTTGCTTCCTCACATATTCTCTGCATGACTATTTCACAATATGGTTGGGCAGGACCAACATTTTGATGGAAATTCGTGGAGGGAACTGTTTGATGTTGTGATTGCGCAGGCAAATAAACCAACTTTCTATAACTCAGATCACCCATTCAGGTTCTGTGGAGCATCTATACGTTACTAACCAGAAAATATTAATTACTTTGGATCCTTCTAGCTAGATGTAATTATTATTATTGTTTTGCACTGATGCATCTGCATAGGTCTGTCACTACTTTGAATATTATTAATTGAAAGTAGTGTTAATAAGCACAGGCGCTTAAGGACCTGGACCTATATTGCTGCCTGTTATTGTATTTTTTTTCCTTTTTATTGTTTATTTTTGTTTAAATTGTGCACTATCACATCTTCTTCAATTTTGGGTTCCTAACTATTTTTATGGTTACTTGTATTGTAGGGTGTATGACACTCAAAAGGACACCTTAGCTTTTACTGCAGTTGACAAGTTTCTGCCAGACCAAGTATACTACAATGGCTGTTTGAAATCATTTCTGCAGATCACAAAATGGAGAGGCCCAGAGGTTGGTTATTTTGAACTTAAAGAAGAATCAATTAATGTATTCTCAGTTGTCTTAAAGAAGAATCAATTTCTGTATTCTCAATTGTCTTCTGTCTGAGTGATACCGCTTTCACTCTTTTTTTTCTCTCCCTTAATTGAATACCGTATTTATTTCAAGTTATATAAATAAATATAGTGATACTTGATAATACCATTTGCAAGCTAGTAGTAAACAAATTGCATGCCCTTTGTGCTCATCTGCTGAATGTTGATTATGTTTCTTGCTTGTTGCTGTATTCTAATTTAGTAGATTGGAGTAACCTGATGAATGAATATATCATTTGAATTTCTCATCTTAGTTTTTTTTGGGCTACATATTAGGTGATATATTTTGGTGACCATCTTTTGAGTGACTTGAGAGGACCTTCAAAAGCTGGTTGGCGAACAGCTGCTGTAATTCGAGAACTTGAGGTAGATGCTTTTCATATATTTTTACACACACGAGGCATTGTTGTATGAAACTCAAGCACCACTACTTTAGCATTTTCATATTTCACCTATTGACTAGTAATATCTCAATCTAAGGTTACCTTGATCCTATTGGAGTGTTGGTACCAAAGAAGTTTTGAGTTGAGAATAGATTAAAATAAAGAGAAATGTATTGAAATGTTCAAAATAGTAATCTCTTATGTTATGTTGATCTTGAATATGTTGGATATGCTACTAGAGAACATGAACACACCTGTATTTGTTTTTAAGACCTTAAGATTTGTCCTTTGGATTCTTCTTGACTTTATCACACTATTTTTTTCATACAATATGTTTTATACGATTTGACAATGTTCCATGCTCTGTCACTTCAGAATGAAATAGAAATCCAAAACGGTGACAACTATCGATTCCAACAGGTGTGCACTATATATCATCTTCTTGTCATTTTTATGATATCCTAATACTTTATTTTTGTGCCCTTACACTTAGCTTGTACTTCTAACGGAAGTGTACACAGCTTTTTGTTCCAGTTCCTTAGTTCTTGTTGTTTTGGATGAGCTTTTAGAACTTTTACTACCAATATATTTCAAATGTTTTGGAGACATGTTGTTGTCCAAAAAGACAAGGATTCTGGAGCCAGAGGTGGTTACAAATATTTACTATAAGAATTGTACTATTGGTCAGTACAATTTGAAAGGCTCACTGTCTACTTACAGGATTTGGTTCTGGCGGCTCACTTAGTTTGTAGGCACTTCTTGCCGCTGTTATTTCTTTTGTGAAGTGTTGTATAGCACTGGGATTGGTAAATCGTAGGCTCTATCCTCCTGGTATGCAAAATCTAAACATGACACAAGCAATCAGTTGCACCATGAATTGATCTACAGATACACTGATGGCATTTACCTTTTGTATTTGATACATATGATTGGTTCCTCTCATCACATATGCAGTTTGTTAGTTCATGAATTTTCCATCCACATGGATGCTGACCAATTTAATCAATATATCTTGCATTGCAGGCAAAATTGAGTATAATACATGATCTACTTGGGAAAGTCCACGCAACTGTGGTTAGCACCGAGAAAGGCCAAGTCTATAGAGCATTGCTTGACGAGTTGAATGCAGAAAGACGACAATGCCGATCTGGGATGCGAGATTTGTTCAATAGCTATTTTGGTGCAACATTTCTTACAGACACTGGAAGGGAATCATCATTTGCCTATCACATTCATCAATATGCCGATATTTACACGAGCAAGCTTGAGAACTTCATATCATATGCGCCTGAATCTTGGCTTCATCCACCTCATGACATAAAGATCATGCCACACAATGCAAAGGTAGTTTGAATCTTCCTGTATGAAATTCACTTGGCTTTTCAAATAATCGTAACTATTGTCCTAGTTTTCATGTTTTTCTTACAGCTATTATGGGAACAAATGCTGATATATTAAATTATTTCATTAGGCTAATGATTTGGACATTCCATGTTGTAGGTCCCAGCGAGCCTGTTCAGTACCTCCTAGTTCACTCTGTATTTCAGTGGAGAGCCAAGCCGTAGTACCTCATTATGGTTTTTGTGGGAGACCACACGGGGGATTGTGGACTGTTGCTGCATTCGCTTGTGTTATATGAATGAAGCAACAGATGATGCATCAATCCAGCAGACCAAGTAGCAAGTTAGCAGTCATTCTCCTGACTGTAGCAAGTTAGCAGTCATTCTCCTGACTTGCCATGGAAACGCCAGTCATGTGAGTAGTTGACCAACACTTTTGCATGTATGATGAATCTTCTATCCGGCGTTTAAAAGAAAAAAAAGGAAGCATCTGAGATTGAGAAGCCGCATGCTTGTGTTCCCATGAAACCCTAACAATCTGTAATGGTTGTCAATAAAACAGTTACACGCAGCTCATCCCGTTTCCCCCCATTTTATTGACATTGTGCTACGCTCTTTGCTGCACTCATATTAAACTGAAAACTCGCTTAGTGGCATCTAACAGGTTTTTGGGATGAGCAGAAGATAATTTGGGTTCGGACAACGGGTAAATTATAAAATGCCTATTTGTCCTTGTCTGTAACAGGAAGGCAATCTTCATTTCTATTGTTTATGGTCCCAGAGACTGGCTGAAGTTCCAGTTCTTGCTTGCATGAACGTGGAGACCTGGAATATCGCGAACAATGGCAATTAGAGGACTCATGCTTCTGTATTAATTTGTTAAAACTTATCTAGTTTTGCTTATGCACCATTTGAAACATGTGAATTCTTAGCGAATAACATTGCTTACCTCTGACGAAGACTGGATCTGTTTGCACCAAGCTGTGGCACAGTTGCAGTAGCAGCGCAATATCCAACGTCCTCGCATTGCGATGGTGAAGCACCCATCTTTTCCTTGAAGAACAAAAAACAGAAAAACGAACTATCAGAAAGGACGGCAAAAGGTCAAAATGATGGCTGTTCAGACCACCCTGCCTGCTTTATGAAAGTTAGAGAGTAACACACTCACATGCTGGCGAAATGAGGTCTGCTCCGTTGTGCGAAGTTTACCATAGATTTTGTATCTTCGCCCACTCTTTAAAGCTCTCATGCATTTGCATAGACAACACAAGAGGATAAAGCCAAAGCACAGCATTATCACGATCCCGGCTACTACCAACCATCTAAATACTGAAAATATCCCTAAGCACAGAATCAAAATGAGCTCCACACTATATGGAATTTCACAGAATCAAAATGAGCTCACATTATGAATTTCAGTTTTCTGCCAAGGAATATCATCAGTTGTGGTACTTACGGATAGCTCGCCTTGAGTTCACATGTTTTGTTTTGATGATGACTGGAACTAGACGAATAGTCTTCGCAGTGGTAAGTGGCATCGTCATTCTCTCTGAACAATCAGGATAGCATCCATGGTTTCCCTGGTCGTTCACAGTGATGGACAACGTTGTTCCATGCCTTGGACCCTGTAAGAGAGTCATATATGTTGTATATAAGAGAGAGTCATATTTGTTGTATATAAAAAAGAAGGCAAGGAATGTGACAAAACCAGCAACTGATATATAATCTGAGAAACTCAGGATTTACTTGGTAATACAACTGCTGCATTGCATCGTTGCAGTCCTGGACGCTCCCATGGATCCTGATGGCAGTTGCTTTCAGTTCAAAGTGATTCGCGATGGTCACATATGTCTGAAGTGTCTGCCAACTATTAACGCCTTCAGACTTCATGGATGAAGTGGCAATGGCACTGGATGGCAAGGTGGTTGTTAACGTTCCCTCCAAGACTTCTAGCGAGAGCACTAGAAAAAAGGAAGACTTGTTCCCTGCAAGATAAACTCTGTCAGTGTAAATCAGTGAATGTTCTTTTTCGTATAGTGCGTAAACAACACCATGAACATCCTATAAATTCATAGAATATATATAAACGGTATATAATTAATATGTAGTATGTACCTGGGAAATTGTGAAGATCAGGTTCAACAATGGAAAATTGAAATGTATCATTATGCTTGTCAAATATTTTATGTCCTTCCACTGATTGGTTCCCACTTAAGAAAATTGAACTTGGAGCAAGTATCACCGGTGGATCATTGATTGGTTCAACGAAGGTTGGGAACTGAGTTCTTCGTACACCAGTTCTGCTCGAGGCATTTAGAGCTATGACATCATCTCCGTGGAAGTCTTCGTCTCTGCACATATTGATATGCATGGTTACCATATGCAAAGCACTAGCAAGATCTTTATAAAACATAGGGCTTGTACAAGACCAGGGAGGGCTAGAATCTTGATTAGTACCCACTGTACAGCAGAAACTGTAGTGCATCATTTACCACTTCTAACGTTCCTTGTAACATCAGGTCTTTGCCACCTCTACCTCTGCTGCTGATTGAAAGTACACCATTTGATAGCTGTTGAAGTTTAATCCGCACTGGATCAAAAAACACACTCCCGGACTGCGCTGTCACTATAACAGATATATTTTCTGTTGGATCTGAATACACTAATTTCATCCCCGGAAATCCACTGCCAAAAACATACTCATATTTGATTACTTTAGGAATGGACCAGAAGAGGTCAAACTTTGCGCTTACATAAAGAATAATAATAAGTACAAGTATGCAATGCTTAGTTAGAGGACATTATGGCTTACCCAAATAGTGGGCTGATTGTATCTTCAGTAACATGCAACTTGTCGGGTAAAGATATGAACTGAGGTGGTCTGCAGAGAACAGATATGAAGACTGTTGCAGTGACGGCATTGTTATGCTCATCACATACTGTATATGAGAATGAGTCATTCCCAAAGAATCCTTCGAAAGGCGTGTAACGGTAGGTTTTGCTGGACTGCATGACTGATCCATGAAGTGGCTTGAGGGAAAAGGGATATCATTAAGTCACAGTGTGAAGTAATGAGAAAATAAAGTAATAATAAGTACTCCGTAGGAATTTTTGTACTAGGGCACATGCTTGGTATTTTCTTCTAACTCCTCTTAACAAAGACTTGCAATGCTTGAGATTTTTATTCATTTTTTTTGTGACTTGATTTTCATTCATGTTATTATGGCTTCTTATTTCCTATTTGACATCAATTTTATGCTGACATTTGTCATAAAGACCGGGCTGTGTGCATTGCCAAGATGGCTAGAGGCCAGAATTGACTTTCCATTATCTAATCTAAAAGAAGAAAAGAAGTTGCTTGTATCACCTATCAAAATATTCAAGGATAGTATTATAAATTGAAATTAGTTGCAATATACTGTAATGTTTTGCAACCACAAGTTCCTTTGTTTTTGAAGCAATGTGCAGTAAAATTGTTCAGGAATGACATTGCCAAAACTCAATTAAGAGGGTTGGCATGTGTAGCTGCAAGGGTTGACGACGGGTATAAAAAAAGAAGAAGAGATCATCACTATGATGTGGAAAAATTAAGAATCCCATAATGGTATTAACTTACAGAAGACGAGTTAGCTATTTCCACTTTACTTCCTGCAATGCGGTCATTTGACAATACATCAAAGGAAATGGATTCATCCTCCCACACTGAAACATTATCATCTTTCACATCTGAAAAGTATTCATCTGCAAAGAGATAAAGTTCATGAGTTACTCGACAAACAAGCAGAGAAATTGGAAATGGTCAAAAATATTTCAATATATAACGAGACAATTAATCTTCTGCCATTAGAGCTTAACTATCTATCTCATATGACTTGCTTCAAAAAAAAAAAATACTCTCATGTGACCATCCTTTCTTTTTATGTGTTTAACCTTTCAAGACCGACTGAAAAATTACCTGCAAGAACGGTGACGTCAAATGGACATGGAGTCAGCTGTTTATCCTCATAAAGAACACATAAGCCATATGAACCAAGACCCCTTGCCACATAACGACCAGTATATGATCCATCTCCGTTGTCAACAAATTCTTTTGCCACAAAACTAGCGGTACTTGTGATACTTGCAGATATCAGCTGAAATTTCAGTTTTGACTTGAAAGACACCACTGGGTTCATGAATGAGTCAACAAGTCGAACAACAACTTCATTTTCAACTGATAATTTTACTTTGGGATCAAACTTGACTACACTTGATAAAGACATATTGATCGCTCCTATAAAAAGGGTAGGTTATGGTACATGAAGTTAGAGGTCAAGCTGTATCAGGCAGAAACTGCTCATTAGTAGATTTGTATGCAAGTGGCATAAATAGTCGGCTCGTTTTAAGGTAATCGTCCTTTATTAGATACACTGAAGAATTTCTCATTGAAATTCATTAAAATTATGAATCATTTCAACTTTAAATTTGTTTGTTATTTCCCTTGAATATAATCCATTTGGATCATCATACAACGTACATTACAAGTGAAATAGCACTAATGTATCAGAATGCAAGAAGTACAATTGCATTATTTGGATCATCATACAACGTACATTACAAGTGAAATAGCACTAATGTATCAGAATGCAAGAAGTACAATTGCATTACTATATGGTAGTGAATTCATGCATTACATTATTAATGTGAAAATATTGATAAAAAGGCACATAAGAAAGGTAATCAGACCTGGCAAAACTGTCATGGCATATGGATGTCCACCATTTAGCACTATGTTCCCACACAGTACCCAAATTTCATATTCCCCAGCAATTTGAGGAGTATATGAAACACTAAATTTACTGGTTTGCGCATTTGAATTCCCATCAATGATCTAATAACATATAGAATTTCAGTGATCATGCCACTTATCTGTACCAACTACAATTAAGCAGAAGAATAAGGTACTTGCCTCCTGGTGGCCAGCAGGTCCTGTGAATTTTCTCCATCATCAGACATCATCTCAGTGAATTTATTCAACATTCAAGCCAAAAAGAATTTTAGGATTCATTAAAAAAGGATTTAAGGTTAATAGAAGGCTGAACCACTAAATGAACATACAACATTACCAATTGGTTCTCTTGCAGGTGTTATGATTGGGTCTGCGTAAGATGTGGCATTTTTACCCAAAATCTTCACTTGCAGCCTTGCAGTTTCAACTGGAGAAGGGATTTTGTAGCGATCCAACAAGAAAACAGAAAAGGATGACGTTGAGCCAGCACTAGAATTTGCCAACCCAGACCCATTTGCAAAACTGTTTGATCCATCACAATATCCTGGAAGTAGCAACATAGCAAAATCATCCATGATCATGAATATCGAGCATCTTGATGAGCAAACTAAAGAGTACAGTAGCATACCTACGAAAACATCAAACATGTGCACAGTGTTGGAAACCCTTTCGTCCAGTTTAGCATCAAAAAATTGTGAGAGAAAATTCTCCAGCCTCCACAACATTAAAAGATAGGAGCTGCACTCCATCAGCTACCGCTTCCATCGCGAGATCTACTACTGGGATGGACAAATTTGTGGCTTTATCAACTACTTGAGCATCGAATGGATGGATATCTGGAACAATATTTCCAAAGGAGTCTCTCTGATATATGAACAGTTCCAGCTTGGAAGATAGCTGCAAAGTATTGATTCCATGCTTCCAGCTGCATGTGCTTACTGCTATGTTAAGGACACCTGGCATATGTACAATACATCGATAAATTATTCACGTTTCCACAGAAAATGCATATCTTCCTAAAGCATATCACTAGCTATGTGTTTACATTCAGGAAATTGATGTACAATACATGGATAAATTATTCACATGAAGATGAACATTAACTTTATTTCTATTTTCAATGCTTTTGTAATTAAAAATATCACTAGCTATGTGCTTACACATTCAGCAAATTGATGCTACGAATGACTGGCATTTCCACATTAAATTGAACGCACACAATTATAGGAGTACGTACTTATATAAACTAACCTGGACTCACTGTGAGCAATAGAGGCGAATCACGTAGCTCCCTATCATCCCCGTAGACATGCACCAACAAATCTCCTGCAACATTTGACCTGAACTCGACGCCGATGCGTCCATCCTCGGTCCATCCGTTGTAGTGAAAATCCCAGAGGTCCACGGCCGACCTGTTGAGGTAGGAGCCCGACACCCTGAAGTATCCAGGCAAGTCGGGTCCGCGCGCGATGGCGTTGCTGAAGGCGTCCCGGGGGCCGATGGACAGGAACGCCCTGGAGCCCGCGACGACGCGCCTTCCGGGGAACGTCCACGACGCGCGCGACGCGGACGGGTGCACGGCGGCCGCGGCGACCGTGAACGTGAGCGGCCACTCGGCGGGGACGAACCGCTTCTCGCCGATGAGCGCGGCGAAGTTCCCGGCGCGCATGGGCACGAAGGAGACGGTCCAGGCGTTCAGGTCGTCGCCGATGTTGGCCGACACGTCCGTGACGTACCTGCTGTTGCCTTCCTTGCCGTTCACCGAGAACGTGAAGGACAGCGAGGCGCGGACGGCTTCCGCGGCGCGGTGGTCCAGGGACATGAGCTGGATGGCCGCGGTGTCGCCGGCCGTGTAGGAGTGCTTGTTGTTGAGCCAGCCGAACATGAAGGCCGGGTCGGGGGCTTGCGGCACTGCTTGCTGCTGGGCATGGGCGGAAGGCGGTTGCTGCACCGTGGAAGAGAGCAACAGCAGTGACACGCAGAGAAGAAGAGAGAGCGGCGGCGGCGACGACGACGATATGGCTGTCCGATGGGAGATCGCGGCGGGGTTGGCCATGGCCCGGTCGATCATCTGATATCGGGGACCTGTGGGAGTCCTTGATCGTGTTGCCGTGGACAGCCGAGAAGGGAAGCGATGATGGATGGGGTGGTTGGTGAGCGGTGACAACTTCCAAATGGCGAGCGGGAGTGCAGGCGGGCAAAGTGATAACTGCCCCTCTCTCTCCCTCTCCCGGTCGACGAGCGAAGGACCGGACCGGACCGGAGGTTGAAGACAGACTCTGCGTCTCGGCCGCCCCACAGGCGAAGGACGACGCCCGTCTGGGCTTCGAGGGCTTCGAAACTTACTGGGAAGTGCACGCACCGTCTGGCTAGCAGGCCGGCCCCTTCACTTATTAGCCTCCTTGGCTGCACTGCCACTGGTGTGGTGATTTTTGGAATTTGAACCGAGAGCGCGGTGCTGGTGATTTTTGGATTCCGTGGGCTTTGGATCGGTACGTTTCTCTACATGTTCGGTATTTTTATGTTCCATATCCACTCAGATCATCTCCAAGCCAATGCTAATAATACCCTCAAAGCGAAATTTGCATGGTTAACACAAAAATCACAGGTCCAACAGCTCTCCAAAATTTTCCCCAACATTTGCTCGCTCTCTGACCAAAAAGTATTTCGGACCCGCGCCCCCGCGCCGCTCCCGTTCGGGCGACACGGGCGGCGACGCCACCGCCCGGTCCTCGCGCTCCCACTCTCCCCTCCCTCCCTTCCCCGCCGAGGCCGGAGGCCGGATGCCCGCCGCGTGGGCCTCCCGGGACGGCGCGCGGGCGGGTGTCCCGGACCGACGGCGCTTCTCCGGGCGGAGGAGAGGCTCTGCGCGCCGCCGCCATGGTGACGGGGGGGCTCGGGGTCGCGGATCCGCGACCTTAGGGCCGGATCCGCACCGCTCGGGCGGACCGCGCCGTGGGGGCGGGGGGGGACCGGATGCGCAGCGCGGCCGCGACGTGATGCTGGCTGGCTGCGCGCGCGCGTTGGGGAGGCGGAGGTCTCGCTTTCCGTGCTCGCCCCGGCCGGGTGTACCGACGAGTAGGGGCGGCGCATACGGGAGCCGGGCAGCGGGCGCCGTAAACAGTGGGTTCGTCACTTCTTGGTGGCGACAAGACCGTGGTGGTGGTGGAGGTGCAGCAAGGGAGGTGGTGGTGATGGGCGCCCGGTGGATGGTGGTGGAGTGGTGGCTATGGTGGTGACCGGTGGGGTAGCGGTGGTGGTGGTGGAGTACCGGTGGTCGTGGTCTTCTTGATCGCGGCGAAGTTGGCCGGGCCACGGGGGCCGTGGCGCGTCTTTGGTGCGCCCGGCTGGGACGGCGGCGGCGGCGGTGGCTTGGCCCGCTTGGTGCGGCGCGGTGACTCTTCGCCGCGGGAGGCCCCGTGTGGGGCGTCCGAGGGGCTGACCATTCTCGGCCATGGTGGTCGGGGCGGTGTTGGCGGACATCCGGGGACGGGCGCGGGAGGCGGTGTGTTGGTGGTGCCCCCTCTTCTTCCTCGTCGGCCGCGGTTTCGGACGTCGCCTCGGTGGCGGGGTTGGGTGGCCAGGTATGTTCTCTCGGTGCCGTGGCGGCATTGCGGTGACGTACCGAATCATTTCCTCAGCTGGGGAGTTGCGGTGGCGGTGGGGAGTCGCTGTTGCATGTCTGTGAGCGTGCGCAAGGTGCGGTGTCGATCCGGGCGAAAGCCTTCACCGACAGTCTTGCCGGTGGTAATGGTGGCGGCGCCCTTGGAGCGTCGTTCTTCCCGCTGGGGACACCATTATGGGACATCGTGTCCTGATGCATGGAGTCTCGGGGTGAAAACCCGGTCCAGTTTCTGGACGAGCGACGGCGGCGCCTTCGGCGTCGCGTCCTCCTTGGAGGCGCCGCTTCTCGAGACTCTTCACAACTTGTGACAGTGTGGAAGGTGGACTGGTTGGCCCGTGCGCAGCGGCTTTGGAGGTGCGCCTTGGTCTTGGTGTTGGCGGCAAGGAGCAGAGGGCCCATGGGTGCTGGAGGTCTTGGGCTGGTGCGCATGGTGCAGTGGTGATCTCGGTGATGGCTGGGCGGAAGTGGTGCTCCCTGAGCGGTTTCAGTTATCTGGTCCTGGGCAGTGGTTTAGTGGAGTGTGAGGCGTTGGGTGAGGCGAGGCCCCACGCAGAGTAGCTGGATCGATGGGTTTCATCGGTGCCGGGACGGTTGTTCTGCTGATGCTACGCTGGAGCTGGGGGAACGACGACCATGCGTGTGCAGCTTGGGGGCGATGGTCCCCGTGGTGGAGGAGTGTTGGTAGCCGCTCGGGCTTGCAGCGGGCTGAGGCACAGCGTTGGTAACGACGGCGCAGGCTCCGACGGCCTGCTTTCGACTCCTCTCCCAGGTGGTGGTGGTGTAGTTTGTGTTGTGTGCTTTGTGGGTCGATGTCCCAATCCGACCAGTATTTGTGGATGGTGGCTCGCGTTGACGACCCAATCCAACCGAGCGGAACTTCATGTTTATTTTCTCCCATCCGAGTTGTATAGCTGTATCAAGTGGTAGGGGGGAATCTCCCCTAAGTTGAGTCGAGTGGGCGCTAGTGATGGCGCAAGTTGAGTTGATTTGGTACCTAGGTGTGCTGTTGGAGTAGGGTACCCTCCACAATTGTTTGGTTTTTCTGGCCCGGTTTCCGGTCAAAAACTGGGCCGGCACTTGCCTTTTCTTTTTTTCGTCTAATAGAAATCGCGGCAAAGCTTTTGCCGCCCCTTCTAAAAAAAAATTTGCTCGCTCTGGAAAACTGAACCCACGCCCACCCCCAATCTTCTTCCACGTAGTTGTAGGAAGGAATGAGTGGATGGTGATTTCTAAAAGGAAAAAGTCTAAATCACACCCCCACCTATGGTACATGGACTACATAACCCTCTAACCTATGAAACAGTCTAAATCACCACACGAACTTTTTCAAAACCGGTCAAATTACTCCCTAAAAAGCAATTTTGAAAAATCACAGTAAATCATAGAAAATCATAAAATAAAATTCCAATTGTGTTGGACTCGGATGAGTAGATCTACACAATGAACATATAATGTGGTATGCTTTAGTTCATTCTTTTTTGCTGTAGCTTTAGATCTATGTTTTTCTTCATAGCTGTAAAAAATGCATTAAAGCATATCATATTATATGCTCATTGCGTAGATCTACTCATTTAGAGTCTAACACAATTGGATTTTCTATTTTACGATTTTTCTATGATTTATTATGATTTTTCAAAATTGCTTTAGGGGTAATTCCGGCGGTTTTGAAAAGTTCAAAAAGGATTTAGAATTTGTTTCAAAGTTAGGGGTTATGTAGTCCATGTACCATAGGTGGGGGTGTAATTTAGACTTTTTCCCTTTGTAAAAAGGTCAAGAGTGCAGAGGAACAAGTCACCCAAAGGCAGAATCCAACTAATTCTGTTTCTAGCCCCGTATTTATTCAACTAATTGATGATGTGACAAGTTAAAAATATTTTTTGGGTGCTAAAAAATAGGGAGCTGCGGTAGAGGAAACTTGTTTTCAGGAAACAATTACGTGGGAGGGACCCTAATGCTGAGTATCGGGGGTTATATTTTTTGGGAAGTTTTGGAGTTGCTCGTAGTTATCACTTACTAAAGTTACTTTAATTGTAGTTTGTCTATACTTTGTCAACACTAATAAATAAAACAGTTTGGATAGTGACACGGTCTTCAAAATTAACTTTGACTTCTTATTCTCATTAAAAATATTTGTCGAGGAGTGATATATGTATATTTTTATGAAATTCAAGGTAATTCTATTCATATGGTTTTTATATTTCCAAACTCAACAACTTAAAAAATTATTTATGATTTATATTTCCAATATTTGACCCAAGTCTTATCCAAAACTACTTCATTTTTTAGTGCAGCACTTTTTTATTTTGATGAATTGATGTTATCTGCCTATGAAACAAAAGCTCTTCTTGTGTGCTTTTTTATGTAAGAGATAAATCATCTTCAATTTTCTCATATACAATTTGTTTACTGAATTAATTACCAATTGGAATATACTTAGATTTCTTGAGTTGTTTTAAGTCAAACTTTTTAAACTTCAACTGAATTCTAAAAAAAGTTATGGTTTATAGTATCAAATTAGTACCATTAGCCATAAAATGTTTGTTTTCATAAGATGTTCATTTTAAACTGAGGACTCTGTATCCTCTGTTGCCGCTTGCCGGACGTGATACAGCAGGACGCACGCTTCACAGGTGTTGCTCGATTTAGCCAGTCCTGCTGCATTGCTACACTGCAAGCTATTTACTTTCTCCATACAAAAAAGACATGCAATTCTCGTTTTTTTGAGTACTGACACTTATGATCTAATAATACTAATTAATATAAGTACCAATAGATAATGATGAAATATATTTCCATAATAAATCTCATAGTTGCATGTTTTTTGGGACGGTGGAGTACAAGCCAATGCAAGTAAAATGTAAAGTGCATCACTGCATCTTGCCTTTTTTTTCTTCTTAAAATTTTAGCAAGAACCATGCCGACAAGTCAAGCCGTGTTTGTGAGTTTGTCCGCTTGTCTTGTCTCATCTTTTTTTAACTTATTCTCTCTTACGTAATACTATTAAATCAGCCGTTAGTCGCCGTCGACAGAACAGGCACAGGTATCACTAGAGTGTGTTATAGTAGACAGAGGTTATACGTGGGAAATGCTCAGTTTTATGGTGAACAAAAGCAAACAGTACAATTCTTTGTCCATAGTTCGTTTCGTGTACATACTTATTATTTATGTATGGATAGAACATGAGAAAAGAGGACATCAGAGTTCAGAGAACTGAGCAGTAGCAAACACACACCGGTGAGCGAGCCGTTGTACGTTCACCATTTATTTGCCATTTCCAGAACCAGAGCCGTAACCGTAGCCGTGTCCCTCGCCGTAGCCCGAGCCTGAACCTTCTCCGTATCCTCTTCCTGAACCCTCACCGTATCCAGAGCCTTGGCCATGACCGGAGCCAGAGCCCGAGCCGTAACCTTCACCGTAGCCGGATCCTGATCCTTGGCCGTGACCAGAGCCGTAACCTTCGCCATAGCCAGATCCTCCACCGGAGCCACTTCCCTGACCGTATCCTTCACCGTATCCCGAACCCGACCCGGAACCCTGGCCCTGGCCTGACCCATGCCCTTCGCCATACCCAGATCCTTGGCCGTGGCCTTCACCTGCACCTGGACCTTGTCCTTGCCCATAACCTGAACCTGAACCCGAACCCGCGCCGGAACCAGCTCCAGAGCCGGCACCGGATCCCGCCGATGATCCAGCACCGGACCCGGAACCTGACGCCGAGCCCGAGCCTGATTCCGACCCAGACGCTGAGCCAGAGCCTGAGCCACCGGCACCACCACCACCACCACCTATGCCGATGCTAATCCCTGTACCGATCCCAATGCCTGCGCCGCCGCCACCGCCGAGGTCGATGCTCAGGTCCTTTCGAGAAATGCGGCCCTCGGATGTGACAGCAAGGGCAGCAAGAACGGTGATGACGATGCCAAAGAAAATTGTCATGATCGGGCGTCCAGACATCATCCTAGAATTCCTCTAGGAGAAGCCGGGACAATAATGCAGCTGTATATATTGTGTTCCTTTGTATGGATTCAGGTGTATGTTCAAAGGATCAGAGCATATGCTATGTATCGCCTTGTTTCAACTCCTGGAGTCGATCTCCTGCTGCTCGAGACGCAGCAAAGCAGTGGCATTTATAGGACACAAAAGCAGGGTTTCACTGATAGAAATAGTGCTTGGCTTATTGGTGATTTGGTGGAACGAAACTTGTGGTGCTGTGGCCATTGGACGGCTGAATTTCGGAGTGGTGCTCTTGGTATCTTGTTAGAGTGTACTAGTGGAGTAAGGACGGTGGTTGCAAAAGGAGATATGTGGGCCTGACACTATAGGAAGAGCATTGGGGTGGTGTTGGGGAGCTGTGTCCTGTGATGGAACAGGGCACTGGAAAAATCTGGAAGCTCTTGCTTTTGATCCTGCAAAGCGTTGATGCATGTATGATTAGTATTGGGAGCTTACTTGTCAGACTTATCAACCTCAGTGGCCTTTCTTGCTTGAGGTGTTGGAGCACATGGGCTTCCCTCAACGCTGGAGAGACTGGGTGTCGGCCATGCTAGTCACCGCGAGCACCAAGGTGTTGCTCAACGGACAGCCGGGGCCTCGGATTCTACATAGCCGAGGACTGCGTCAGGGCGACCCGCTATCCCCGCTCCTCTTCGTCATCGTGATGGAGGTCCTCAACGCCCTCATCTCGGAGGCCGACCGCCGCGGTCAGCTCCTGCCTCTGCCGGGGGCAGCCGCTATGCGCCGGGCGTCCGTCTATGCGGATGACCTCGTCGTGTTCCTCTCGCCTGCGACTACGGACTTTGCTTGCATTCGTGCGATCCTCGACGTCTTCGCCGCCACGAACCTGGGCAAATGCACGATCACGCCCATTCGATGCGCGTCGGAGGAGGTGCACGCTGTCCAGGACCTATTCCCTTGCCAGGTCACTGAGTTCCCCATGAAATACCTGGGAGTGCCGCTGTCGATCAAGCGCCTCACCAAGGCGCAGGAGCAGCCGATCATCGACGCCGTAGCAGCACGCTTGCCTACCTGGAAGGCCGGGTTGCTGACTACCGTGGGAAGAGCTTCCCTCGCTCAGGACACTCTATCGGCGATCCCGGTACACACTATGATCTGCTGCGCCCTCTCCTCGTGGGCCATCGGCGAGGTCGACAAGAGGAGGAGGGGCTTCATCTGGGCAGGGACAGAGACGGTTGCAGGCGGGCGCTGCAGGGTGGCATGGCCGATAGTCTGCTCTGCCAAAGCCGACGGTGGACTTGGGCTGCCAGATCTACGTATTCTTGGCTACGCCCTCCGGCTGCGTTGGCAGTGGACGGCTCGTACTCAACCAGACTCCATCTCTGCTGTCCTTCCACCGGATAGGGAGCGCATGGTGGACGCAATGTTCAGGGCCTCTGTGTCGGTGGTCGTAGGTGACGGGCGCCTTGACAAGGTTCTAGACTGATGCGTGGCTACCGGATGGGCCCATCTCCTCCACGGCACCCCGGCTGTTCACCGCTGTCGGTGCGCGACGCCGCCGCAAGACGGTGCAGGAGCTCTTGCCGGGGAACGCGTGGCTGCATGACATCACCGGAGCGTACACCACGGCCGTGCTTGTTGAGGCCGCAGATCTCTGGGTCAAGCTGCAAGGCGTCACTCTTTCCCCGGGACCCGAACAGGTTCATTTGGAAGTGGGACGTAAAAGCGGACACTACTCAAGCTCCTCGGCATACCGCGCCTTCTTCTACGGACACTCCCAACTTCTCGGCGCCAAGGAACTTTGGAAAGCTTCGGCCCCCAAGGTCAAGTTCTTCTTCTGGCTTGCCATCCATGGTCGGCTCTGGACAGCGGAGCGACGGATGCGACACGGCCTACAGGCGACGGCAGATTGTGCCCTGTGCTCACAGGAGCAGGAGACGGCTGACCACCTCTTCTCCGGGTGCGTCTTCACGAGGGAACTTTGGTTCCGCCTACTCCGCCTGGCCGGTTTGGAGCACCTCTGCCCGACGCCACACACCACCACGGTCATCTGGTGGCTCGACTCTACGTCTACGTTGCCGCCGGAGTTTTGTCGAGGCTTCAGCCCCTAGTGCTCCTCGTCACCGGGAGATCCGGAAGGAACATAACAGGCGCACATTCGACAACGTCTCCAACACGCCGGTGGCCACTGTCAACAAAATCATGTCGGAGGCGGACGAGTGGTGCGCGGCGGGGTACCGGGTTCTTGAGCCGCTCCTCGCTGCGGTGCGATAGGTTCCGTCGCTTTCCTCAGTCGCACAATCGGTTGTTAGTTTAATACATCTCTCGGCTCCGCCGTTCTAGCCGGCGACTTGTGTATTGTGTGTCTCCCCAGTTTCCCAGTTGCACCTCGACAACGGGACTGCGGGCTGTAATAACTTTCTACTTTCCCTTAATGAAGCACGTGCTAATGCACGCCGAAAAAGTCCTGTCCTTCCTGCTTCGTGTGCTATATATCAACCTCAGCGTTGACGTCTTTGATCGATATCCCTTATTCGTACAGTGTCAATTCCAGCTGACCAGTTGATCGATATTCCTTATTCGTGCAGTGTCAATTCTTACTGAAAATCAATTTTGAAACAAAAAAAAAAACTTTCGAATACTAGAAACTATAATCCTCCAACTAAATAAACACGGCAAAATACCTAGCTTGGAAATCTAAAAACAGCTTCTCATGTACTCCTAGCTTTACTGATATGGCAGTGGAGTCCACATTGCAGATGGTCTTTATTTTTCCCCTCCTCTTTAGTTTTCCCCCTCTTTCTCTCTCATCTTCTCTTATACAGTATGTACTTTTATATATGAAATGAAGTCAGATGTAGATTTTTTATTTTACGAATCACTAACAAGATTGAGATTGAGTTGCTGTGTTGATGGGCGCGTTACCTACCAGTCTACCACTGAATGAGCAACGAACATTGTGGTTCCACCATAAGAACAACCGATTCTTAATTCGCAGAAGAAGATAAAATTTTATGTCAAAGCTGTACAAATCAACCAATAAATTTTATATAGCTTCGTAGTTGACAGCATGGTACATAAAGCTAACCGATGTATCTGAAGATTCTGAACACAACTTGATCAGGGAAATAGAACGAACGTACACTTGAACAGCTCTAGTTTCATACAACAACTCTTCATCTGAAGTGCATATAAAACGTCCACACAGCTGGCATAGTAGTAGTACAAATATGTCATCTGATCAGTACAATACATAAAACCTAATTAACTGCCATCGTTGTTGTTTATGTCGTCTTCATATATATAGGCTAATCTAGAGATGATTACTAGACAAACAGACCATCAAGTTAACACACATGCATGCATATCAATGGTGATCTTGCCCACTTCGAGATCCAGCGCTAGACCCTACGCTTGATCTTGCACTAGACCCGGCACTTGATCCTGCACTGGACGCAGCGTGTGAACTGCCATCAGAGCCTGAAACAGAACCTGCAGATGATGAAGCACTTGATCCGGCACTTGAACTACTTCCAGAGGACCCTGACGCTGATCTGGAAGCAGCACTACCTCCTAGTCCAATACTAACTCCAGCACCGAGTCCAAGCCCAAGCCCCCCTCCTGAGCCGGAACCGGAGCCTGAACCAGAAGCTGATGCTGATCCAGCACCAGATCCAGAGCCTGAACCAGACGCAGATGATGAGCCTGAACCAGAGCCACCGCCACCTAGACCTATACCAACTCCAACTCCAAGCCCAAGACCCAGACCTCCTGATCCTGATCCTGATCCGGGAGCCCGAGCCAGACCCTGATCCCGATCCAGAGTTAGAGCCAGACGCTGATGCTGAACCAGAGCCAGAGCCCGAACCTCCGGCACCAACGCCTGCACCTAGGCCGATCCCGATCCCAAGACCATTCCCAAGGTTGATGCCAAGGTCCTTCCGAGCAGGACGGCTCTCGCTCACTGGTGCAAGCAACACGCCAATCACAAGTACAATTACCGGTGGAAGAGTGGCCTTCATGTCGATCTTGTTGATCTCTGTATTACTATTACCTACAAACAGTTTGCTATGTTATGTGCGATGCAAGCTTTGGCATACCCACAGGATTACATATATATAGTTCCATCAATCATATCATCATGAGCTCAAGACTCATTGTCTCCATGCATGTTAGTGATAAGGTCGTCTTTTCGGAGTGGTGTGGTTGAATCGCGCGCGTGTTGGCTCTGGAGCCTCCGACCCTCCGTGCGTGTCCTACATGTGGCCGCGCGTGCAAGCAGTGCCTTGACTTTGCTGATCAAGCAAAGTGAGAATTTTTTAGCGAGCACACACAGTGTGACAGTGGCGGCCGCCGTGCGTCCTCTCGGCCATGCATGGTGTGTAGTGGGCTGGGCGGCGGGTTTGGTCTCTGCCGGCGAGCTATTCGATCCCTAGCGCTGTTCGACACGTTTGGGCGGCGGCCCTGCTTGTGGGATGTAAAGTTGTTATAGTGGGGAGGAAATATAGTTGTGATCGGGAGAGAATGGCAATGGCTTACCTAGCACAATCAATTGCATGCATGCGCCTTCAGCTATGCATGCAACCTGAGGGCTGTTGGCCCGCCCGGGCTGTTGGCCCGCCCATGGCACGTTGATCTGGCTTGGCCCAAAAATGGCACTGCCCGGTGGGCATTGGGCTCGTGCCTGTACCGCCCAAGTGGCCGGGACGTGCTTGGGCCGCCACCCGAGCACGAGGCACGGCATGAGCACAGCCCGGTCCAAGGGACGGCTCGGTGGCGGCCAGGTCCTCCAAAGACCCAAAAAGACAGGTGCCCCATGGGCATATATAAGCTGCCCCCGTTGGCACCGCTTGTCAAGATACGTCATGTAGTATTTAACTGCTACAATTGCAGCGGCAGCCAAATTAGCTTGGTTAGACCTCAACACTCGCATAGTATTTAAAATCCATTCCTCGTCACTATCATCCGTCCCAGTATCAGAATCTGATCTGTACACAAAAAAATTAATCAGTACCAGAATCAGATCTACATAACTTGATACAGCCAGGCAACATGGAATACAATAACTTGGTACAGCCAGACAACATAGAATAGATAGATTCAAATAATTGGTACAGCCACTACTATTTCATAGATTAAATATTTCGGCATTCTAAATTTTTCTACTCCAAAATGTTGGTATTTTGCATTTTTGGCTTTCATGGGGGAACTAAACAGGCCTAAGTAAGAGCGAAATTATAGTTACAAATATAGAAGACGATAATACACAGACTGCTTTCCATGATGCCACATGGAGAGCCCGAGCGATAGAGGTGCTCTGTTCTTGTGCGCGACTTTGCTCTGTTGTGCTTTGTTTCTGCTGTATAATCAAGGCTCGTCCGGGTCATTTGCTCTGCCTCCCTTAGATCTGAGTAGGACAGGACAACCCCATAATCGGCCTTTTATTCTGGAGGCCGAGTAAGTTGAATCAACAATAATAATGGTTTGAAATCCATTTTATGATCATCAATCGGGTCAGCATACAATGTTCGTTACAAGATCCAATACTTCAGACCTATTGCATGTGCATATATATATATATAGGTCCATGACTTCAAAAATGAAAAACATATGGAGTGAACAAATATATATGCATGGTCAAGACTACAAGAGTGTAGGAGACGCCGCCGATAACCACGAGTTGGTAGTATTCTGACATTCTGCAAGTGAGCAGAGTAGGTGGACTGCGTGCTGAAGATGATTTTCAGGCCCTCTATAGTTGTAACATTCTAAACTTGGATGGCTTCTAGAAGCAACCAGTTTAGAATTGATGAAATGAGAAAGAGGCAAATCTGAGTCAACTTTGTACACAACTACTCTAATTGTCTTCATAACTACTCTATTTGGCATTATATTGTGCTCATGTTTTTATATGCTCACTGTCATTATATTGTGCTCATGTATGGTGCCATGGCAGCACCTATGCTGCTACAGCAGCTATATAAGCAGAAGCTCTCTCTCTCTCTCCCTCTATAGCCTCCTCTAGCTTCTCTTCCCTCCCACTCTTCTCTCACCTTCTCTCTTGTCCTCCTCTCTATGCTGCCATCATCATGGCAGCAGCTAAGCTGAAGCGCTCTCTCTCTCTCCCTCTAGCCTCCTCTAGCTTCTCGATCTTCCCTCCACTCTTCTCCCACCTTCTCTTTTGGCCTCCTCTATGCTGCCATCATCATGGCAGCATATTGATCATGTCCACCCAATCGTTACGGCGTAGATAAAATCGCCTCGGTGGTGATGTAGTCTTTATTCTCCATGTTTGCGTTTAGATCTGGAAAGATGGTCAATCAATGTACGAAGATCCTTCTCAAGATCTCCGAGTACGGGACACAGATCTCGCCTGAACTGCACATCGTCATCTCTCGTAAACCTCTTCCGTTCCATTACCAATGCGCAAAAATGATAATTTGCAAAACCACGGGTCACTCGTAAATGTCCTACGGCACCGCCGTCGGCGTACTCGGGATCCAACGGCTATACATGACCGAGGAGTCCGCGGGCGATGACATGTCACAAAACTAGACATCGATACAATCCGCATAAGATGGTACATCCTTTAGATGGTGACGCATGGCAACATTTTGATAACATTCATCGTGAAAAAGCTCGAGGCTCGTAATGTATGCGTGTTGCAATGGCAACGGATGGGTTCAATCCTTATGGATTGATGGCTGCCCCGCACACTTGTTGGCCCGTGTTCGTTATCCCACTCAATCTCCCGCCAAGCGCCGCCTTCCAATGGCGTAACATAATCTTGTTGTTGATAATTCCTGGCTCCAATCCTAGGAGAGAACAACCAAAATATTCCTTACACCCATCCATTCAGCCACTTGGTCTTATAAAGCTCCATTACCCTTGTCTATTTCTCAAAAGTTATTACAAAAGAGATTTGGGTTGTATTTATAAAAAAAAAAAAAAGAAAAAGAAAAAAAAAAAAAGAGAATAAAGGAGAGTTAAAAAAAATGGACAAGTGTCTCGCTATGAAAACAATGGGTACTTAGATGCCCGCCTCTCCATAAAAAAAAAAAAAAAAAAAAAAGAAAGAAAGAAAAAGAAATAATATGCAACCCAGGTTCTCTCAAGTGTTTCCAAGTTTCAAGAGAGATGATTCTTCAAGGAGTTAGAGTAGAATTAGGCTTTTCCCTCATTGCATTCATTACATTCACCTTATACACCTACCATATTCATTCCACCACACCATACACATGCACATGCAAGTATGACTCGTGACTTTGGATCCATTGCTTGAACTTACAATATATGCTTAGTAAGTAGACTTAGTTTTCTCCCACCTATGAACTCCACATAAAAGCTATGTTCACGCTTGAGCCAAAGTCACATAGAGCATTATCGAAGGTGTGCGGTCCTATCTGGATCGTAATGACTGGCCTTCCCGGATCTTCCTTCTTAGGTGTCATCGAGTCATCCCTCCATTTACTTCCTTTGGTTTCTCTATAGTAGTGTCCTCGCATTAAAGATGTCGACAAGATTTGCAGATTCTAATTCTTCCGGCTGCCCCGAATCTTTCCCCGGTGTGGTTAGTGGAACGAAGTTGCAAGCTGAGAAACGGGATTCTATCATCTTATTAAAGCCGTCTTTGATTCTTAATCGCTGAAGAAAAACTTTTCATTCGAGTATTAATGAGTTCTAGAGCTTTATCATTGGAAACTATCTTCCTAGACAGATTCTCCATAGCTTTACCAAACTAATCGCACCGGCTAACCGAAACTAATGCGGGATTAAACTTATCGGCCTAGCCAAGACTTCACCCCTCTAACTAAGACTCTAAGTCACTTCACAAAAGATCCTACACAAGAAGAATGAAGTGACAAGCCTAGCTTGAGCTCCTAATCAATTCTAATACAAGGTCACACAAACCTAAGCACTAGTACTTTAAGTAAGGGTGAGCTCCTACACAATTCTAGTAAGCACAAGCACAAAGCCTCTAAGCTCACTAGATGCACAATGGACAAGGCAACACATGCCTAACCCAAAAGCTCAAATTACCTAGCTACACAAGCTAAGCAAAGTAACTAAACAAGCTACACAAGCTAGATAGTTACAACTACACTACTCAACCACAAGCACAATATATATATGAATGTAAGAACAAAGCTTGTGATGAAGAGATTGCAAACCACCGCGAAGTGTGGACACAAGATGACACCGGTGATTTTTTACCGAGGTCTC
The DNA here is from genome assembly GCA_015847255.1 of Hyparrhenia diplandra. NCBI lineage: Eukaryota > Viridiplantae > Streptophyta > Magnoliopsida > Poales > Poaceae > Hyparrhenia > Hyparrhenia diplandra. The sequence goes on from JADLZK010006483.1 coordinate 168,817, forward strand.
GGGAAGCTTGCTAACTTCCCCTACTCCTCGTTGTGTCGACCAACACTTTAGTGGTTCCACGGTTTGGCGAATCACCCAGTGATGATCCACAAGCTTAATGGCCAGTGCCAAATCCCACAGTGGGAGCTTGATCGAGTCCCTCACACAGTGTCCCCACCTCACCCCCCACTCTTGATCCTAATCCGCCGTCAGCGCCTAACCCTAATCCCCACCCCACTCTCAATCCAATCCGCCGCTACCGCCACTCGATATCGACACATCGACCATCGTCCCTGCCTCTGGTGACCTCGCTGACGCTCCTCCACGGCACCTCGCACTAAGTTTTCTTACCATGTCTCCTCCCTCCCTTCCTCTCCTCTCCTCTCCCTCTAGTCTCGGTGAAAACACATGAGTTCGTGTTCATGTCAGTCTTCCCTTCTTGCCCCGCTCGCCACCGATTCTAATCTCTTGCTCTCCTCCACTGGTTGGCTGGCATCTTCATCTCCGGCATCGGGCTCTGGAACGCAGGTACGTCCTAAAACCCTAAATCTTGATCAGCTCTGCTCTCCTCTGTCGCGCTCACTTCTTCTTCTCTACACTTATGCAGGTTGGTGCCTGACGCCGCGTCTTTCTCCTCTAGAGTTGACATGGCCAGGCCGCCAAAGCGCTTGTTGAGGGGCGATGCTAGGCTTGCAACGCGGGAGGCGGGTGAGATCGAATCCCCTCCTAGATGACGGCGAGCACCTAGCGCTTGGCTTGACGATGAATTGGAACTCGAGGTCTCCATTTAACGACTTCCATATGGCTAGAGATATCATGTCGGTACCTACATCTACTGTCTCTTCCGAGTCTTGTTTCAGTTTGACAGGGAGGATACTTGAGGAGCGATGGCGGCACTTGTTGCCAGAGAACGTCGAGATGCTGACCTACATAAAGGATTGGGAACAAGGGGCAAGAAAGCTAAGGATCAGCATGAACCTCAAGACCCAAATATTGAGGAGTCCTATTCCTTGATGAAGAAGGCAACGGCGTGAGCGGGGGCTGCTGGTTCCTACTCTGCCACTGCCTTACTTAGTGAACTAAGCCAGAGTGAGTGCAATCTTTTGTTGTGAGTGATCTGATCTGTGTTGAGATGCTGTGAGCGAGTGCAATCTGATCTGTGTTGTGAATGCAATCTGTTGACTTCTCAAAAAATGAGAATTACTTTGTTTTTTTTACGTAGAGAGTATATACGTGACGAGTGACGACACTGCCCGTGACTGCTTACTGAAACCAACTTACCTAACTTCAAGACTCGATCAGGACCGGAGCATCGCATCATGGAAATTGCGAAACCGTCCGGTTAATACCAGATGCATGCGTCTACTGAGTAGACTACAACATGCATTGATCATCCGCCTAACTTTGCCTAACTCGAAATGACAGGCAACCCGGCCGGGCCTGTATATATCTCGAACTTTCTACATGGCCAGACGAGGCAGCCAACCAAAGCAACCGGCAGGCCTGCCACTGCATATCATCGATCTCTTCCCGCAGGCGTGCAGCTTCAGCGCACGCCGTCATCACAACCACCCCTCGCACTAACCCAACCAGCTGCAGAGGTCGTCCGGCCGTCGCCGCCTTTTCGGCACAGTACCACGCACCACCGCGCCGCTCCATATGATCGCTGCTCCATTACCACGCTCGCCCACGCCCACATGATCGCGCGCGCTTTGCGCGCGTTACGTCCCGCGGCCAAACCTGCCGTTCCCGTCGCGTCCAGTTCCTCTTGGCGCCCCACGCGCGCCGGCTCCTATATAAAGCGAGCAGCACGCCGGTGGCTTTCCGCATCGGCGATCGAGCTAGCTAGCCGGAGTGTCCGATCGCGACGTGTGGTCGATCGTCTACGGATCGAGCAGGATGGAAAGGGGCGGTGCTGCTGCTGCCGCAAGAAGCGCTGCTCTAGTGCTGCTGGCTTTGTGTGCTCGCTGCCCTGCGGCCTGCGCGCTGCGCAGGGCCGCGTGGCGAGGAAGAGCCTCGGCATCGGCCTGGGCGGCGGCGGCGGTGGCGGTGGCGACGGGCAGGGGCTGGGTCTCGGGCTCGGGCTGGGTCTGGGCGTCGGAGCAGGCACCGGAGGCGTGTCGGTGTCCGGGTCTGGCTCGGGGTCTGGATCGGCGCCCGTTGGGGGGGTCCACGTCCGGGTCTAGGTCCGGGTCCGTATCCATCGGAGGTGCCAGTTCGTCGGCCGGATCGAGCGCCGGATCGCCCATGGGGTCGACTGCGCCGGGGCCGCTCATCGGGGGCTCGGGCGGTGGGCAAGGGTATGGGCAGGGTGGTGGACAAGGGTCGGGGTCTGGGTATGGCGAGGGTAGTGGGGCTGGGAGTGGGTCGGGAAATGGGCTCGTGGGTATAGGGAATGGCCAGGGGTATGGTCGTGGTTCTGGCTCCGGTGGAAACCCTTGAAGTCACAGATGTTTTTGCTGTATCCTGCTGTGGATTTGTGTTCTGCGAAAGAACGTACCATCTTTCCTTTTTATGTGTGTCTTTTATACTATATATATAGTGTGTGTAAACGAAATAGTTTGTGTTTGCCATATATTTCAACGCAAAACCATACCACTGTCATCAACTGAGCTGGAGAGAATTATATTTAACTGGCAGAATACTTGTTTCTACCAAATCAATTGGTGGAATTTATTTTATTATAACTTTCTCTGGTCATTAAAATATATAGCATATCTTAAAAAATTATAACCTTTTCATTTACTCACATATGAACATAAAGTTGTATATAAGAATTGTAATGATGAAACCCACCACCTTTTAGTTGACAAATACTTACATTTGAAATCATATTGATACCAAAATAATCAATATAATGCTTATCTCTACAGATATAGATAGAGCATTATAACGATTTTGTAGGTATCATAGCAACCTCATTTAAAAGCCAAGACTACATGTAAATCAAAACGGTGAGAGTAGTGAACTTGTCAAGTTGGGCGACAGCCCACAGCACATTCTTTCATGGGCCCCCATTAAAAAAAGAAGGGAAAAAATTCTATGATAACCGTATGTACAGTGGCGCCGTGCAAACATGCCAGAATGTCTAACTCTAACACGTGGTAGCCTTTACTTTATGGTGCATGGGCGATCGTGGCCGCGGTCGAGTGAAGGCCGGAGCCGAGTCAGTCCCGAATGGTGCATCATGGATCGTCGATCACGATGCAAGTGGGGCGGCCTGCAGACGCACCTTGCCGCTAATGTAATTTGCGGGCTTTGTGGGTGTCTGCTGCCTGCAATGCAAGTAGACGCACATGCCCGCAGGCTTAGTTGGTTAATCTGCAAGGCCTAGCAGGACCCGCAAATCCCCAGGCAGCAGCATCTCACGATTCTCACCAGCCTGCTGGCTCGCGGCGTCATCGTCTCGTCGTCTCCCCATTCATCACTTCGCCCTGCCCACACACAGCACAATCTGACCCAAGCCCTCCCTTGCCGACCATCGCCATGCCAGGCCGCGCCGCGAGGGTTTGAGTGACTGAGGGGGTTTTTTGTCGGCCGAGCGTTTCCGGGTTCCCCGCGACGGCGATGGGGTGCAAGGGGTCCAAGCTGGACGAGCAGGAGGCAGTGGCGTTGTGCCGGTGCCGGCCCGACCTGCTGGTGGCGGCGGTGCGCCACCGCTATGCGCCGCCGACGCCACGACGACGCTGGGGGAATCGCCGCTGGCGTTCGCCGAGGCGCTCCACCTCATGACCGCGCCCGGCCAGTCGGCAAGATCGCGCTGCCCAACGCAGCGACGTGGACGCGCCGCCACACGCCGCCAACGCATCCTCGCCGACATCAACTCGCGTCGCCGCCGACCTCCGACTTCGCGGCCACCTTCCCTTTTTTTTTTTAGAATTACACAAGACAACGCAGACGCTCATACACGCACGCACACTCACCCCTATGAACACACGTACGCAAACCCTACCCCTATGAGCACCTCCCGGGACCGGGTAGCCGGCAGACCGAGATTCTCGGTCACCATAGGCGCCCGTCGCCGACGGAACGCCGCTACCACTTAATGCATAACGCCGGTAAATCCGGGGAAAATCCCAAGAAAAGGTGCGAGCACCGGGATTTGAACCCCGGTGGGTAGCGCCCCACTGGGACCGTCCTACCATTGGACTACAAGCCAATTCGCCGGCGGCCACCTTCCCTGCGGGCGTTAGCAGGATCTCGCGGGCTCTACAGGTTACCCGCACACGCTAGCAGGCTCAACTGCCCCAGCCCGCAACAGAATTGTAAGCAGATTGCGGTTGTCCAGCGGGCCTATTTTGCGGGGCGGGCCTAGTGGGCTTGCGGGCAGGCCCGCGCCGCTTGCATCTTTAATCGCCGAGGTCCGCCACGTGTCGGACATCCACTGTATGTATGGCGCAATCTTGGGTACAATATGCACGTAATTTGCTTCCCCAAAATGAAAGAGCAGGTGCCCACCAGCACATCACAATCAGCAAGCAGCAGTTAGTCCGTCCCCGAGGCCCGAATAGACGACAGACAGATCCCGTGTTTTTGCAGGTAGTATCACTCTGTTTACACTGTATGAATAGTAGGCCTAGGCAACACGCGAAATGTCGCGGCCCCGTGTGCATCCGTGTGGCGCCTCCACCCGTACGACAGCGCTCCTGGTCCTGGTTCACTCGTTTCGCCCGGCCCGGGATCACGACGAGACTTCCGCGTAAGACGGACCCGCACTCATCCTACTTCTGCCGGCGTTGACGATCTGTGGTACGTACGTAGCTTGGGCTCGACACGACACGATCATGAAAGCGGCATGCCATGGAAAAAACCGCAACAAACTTGTGCGTCACTCGCCGTGGCAGCTTGGCCGCAGGGCAGTGCACGCAAAAACCCCAAGAAAAGAAGAGCTCGATTACACAAAACCCGGTTGCGGCATTGCAATTCTAATATGAAGGGTGTTGTGAAAGAAACGCGAACCATCGGGATGAAACCCTAGGCGCGCCCCGGCGGCGCCGCCCCCCCGCCCGCCCCGGCCCACCCCGGCGCCGGCGGCCCCTCCTCATCCCTATGCTCCCACTCACACCCCCTCCCCTCCCCTCCGGTTCCCCCCAACGCGAAGACGCGGCCGCAGCCGCCCTCTTCGAACCCACACACACGAGCCGCCCGGCGGCGCGCCGATGCCCGCTCCCGCCCTCCCCGCCCGAATCCGCTGCCCCCTCCAAGATCCACCGCTCGCCCCTTCCCCGGCGCTGCGGCAGTCCGGTCGCCGGGCCGTCGCGCTGGGCTCGCCGCCGCCCGCCGCGTCCGCCGTGGTTCCGCCGACGCCGCCCCAACTCCCCCTCCACCGCCACCTCGGGAGACGCCGGGAGGTGGCGGATGCTCCCCCCGCCCCGAGCTACCGGCTCGCTCCCCCCCGACGCGCCCAACCCGGGAGAGACGCCGACCATGGTTGGCGCCTCACGGCCGTGGTGTCGGCGTGCCGAGTGTGGCCTCCTCCACACCGCCGCCCTCACCCCCGCCACCGCCGCCGCGGCCTTTGGGAGGGACGGCGGCCTACGACGACCTCGTCCCTCTGGCTGGCTTTGGACCGGGCGGGGACGGTGATCTTGGTGACCGGGGCTCGCCTCTGTCGCGACGCCGCACCCTTCTTCCCCTCCACGGGTAGATCGAAGCGTCTCGCGGTGGAGTGGCGTCGTTGCCGAAGACAAAGCGATGAGGATGACGATGGGGGAGTGGAGGCGGACCTCCCTACCTGGTACGGCTCGTCGGGCCCTCACCACGGCAACAACGCACGAGCCGCACCCGTCGGCGCTCCGACCATCGACTCCGCCGAGGGGCGCCGAGTTGGTGGGGGCCCGGCGACGACAAGGGCAATGCTGGTGTCGAGCCTACAGGACCCAGCAAGGCGCCATCGTCGGCCCGCCACCGTCGTCGCCCGTCGTCGCCGAAGGGTGAGGGTCGCCGCGATTCTTGGCGAGCGCGCCGCCGCAGCAAAGACTCGGGCGCCAAAGCGGCGGTGGTCCCATTGCCGGTTCAGGAGAATCCCCATCCACCGGCGGGCTGGGCCCCGAAGGCGGCGACGGCCGGACGCCGACGGCTAAGGGCGTGGCCTCCACCAAAGATCCCGAAAGTCGCCGGGCCGGCAACACGGACGGTCGCAGCCAAGGGGTGAGCACCGATGGACGGCGACCCGCACACGGAGAAGACCCGTCCCGCCTTCGACGGTCACGCTCTTCCGTATCTCAAGATCGACCACCGGGCACACAAAGGTGTCGGGACCGCGCTCGTTGCCTCGGATGCATGGGACTTGGGCACGTCTCCGCCAGCGTAAACTCAAGTTGGCGACAACCCATCTCCGCCAAGCTCCGCCCCGACTCGCCTCCCCACCCCCTCGAGCCGGGCCTTTGGCCGAGGGCGGCTCGCTCACGCCGCCGACCCTCCCGCCTACCGGGCTGCCCCGAGTCCAGTGTGGGCGGGGGTTGACGCCGGGCGGAGCACGACGACGACACCGGGCGACACAAGTCTACACCCGGTGATGGATACGCCGCCGCCCGCCCTCCACCGACGACGCCGCTCTTGCACACCTTCCCATTGCGCGGTAACCTCTCATGTCGATGCAAGGTGGAGATGGATCCTCCGATATGGGTTGACCCCATGTTGGAGGAGCTTGTCAGCCCCGATTACGGCGTGTGCCCACCTCCCGCACTAAGCGGCTCCATGGGAGGTTGATGCGTCGCTCAAGGTTGTTCCTTTCCAGTACCGCAGCCCACACAAGCTGCAAAGTGTGGAGGAGGAGGAGGTGGTGGAGGAGGAGGATGAGGAGGAGGAAACAGCGGAGGAGGAGGAGCCCATCCCTCGCCCAATCCTCATGAGACCGGGCGCCCCCTTCTACCGCCGGGAGACGCGGGAGGAGAGTGCCCTCTGCGCCCTACCCGCTCGGGGTGCATGGCGGGCAGCTCGACCATCCACAGGTTCCTGCCGCGGAGCGTGCCCAACACAAGCTTAGGCGTGAGCTCGCCTTCCTCGACGGAAAGCCGGCCCCCGGCCCGGCCCCGGATGAAGCGATCACTTCCTGCATTGATATGTACGGGTTAGGATTCCCGGTGGAGGCGATCAAGGCCATCCGGAAGGCAGCGCGTATGGAGGATGAGGACCTTTCGAGGTTACTTTGTAGCCGTTGCGGTGAGCCGGGAGCTTAGACACCTAGGTCGCTGCGTGTTGTCATTAGTGTGTGAGTAGTCACCTTTGTATCTAAGGCCCCGAATCAGCCTAGGCTGGTTTGGGGGCGGGCGCTTCTCGCTGCCATTGTTGTTTGCTACTTCCTTCTTAATATAACCAAAGCCGGTTTACCGGATCTTTAAAAACCCGGTTGCATGCCATCTGGTGGTCAGACTCGATCGATCAGATCTCACAGTATAGTACGGCTGTACTTACTATAAGCTACTCTCAAGTCTCAACCACGGACGAGTGGCGACGACGACGCATGGGCGGCGTAGAGGAGAAAAACGCAAAGGGTAGCCTCAGCGCGTCGAGAGGCGAGGCGATACACTGTCACTTTCCTTCGTTTTCCAAATTTCTCACCTCCGGCGGCCGGTCACGCGGTGCGTGTGTGGTTTGTGTATCTATATCTATCTGCCTGCGGCTGCAGCTCCTTACCAATTTGAAGACCAATCTCAAAAAAAAAAAAAAAAAAAAAAAAAGAGAAGCTTGAAGACCGCCAACGTTCATTCATTGACAGCGACTCAGAGCTCGAACGCGTCAAATGATAAAAACCTATCTTGCAAGTTGCAACTACTACTCAGACCCCGCCCTGCTTCTCATCGAACAACACGTTAAAAACACGAAAACGAAACCCGGTCAATACGCTTGCGCGTGCCTTCCCTCTCTCCCTCCAGCATTTTCCACTCCAACTCTCCAACCCCACGAACTTTCGACGCCTCCTTCCTTTCCTTTCAATTCGTCGACTTTCCAAATCCCCACCCAAACCAATCCTACAAATACGTACCCACTACTCCCCAAGAACCATCAAACCGCCGAGCCCCTCGACTTCTCCCACCGTTCCTGCCCCTCGATCAAGTTCCCCAACCCCAACCCCCAAACAAAACCCCACACCCGCCGGCCGCCGCCATGGTCCGTCTGAGCAACAACCTGATCGGGATCCTAAACTTCGTCACCTTCCTCCTCTCAATCCCAATCCTCGGCGCGGGCATCTGGCTCGGCCACCGCGCCGACGGCACCGAGTGCGAGCGGTACCTCTCGGCGCCGGTGATCGCGCTGGGCGTCTTCCTCCTCGTGGTCTCCCCCTCGCCGGACTCATCGGCGCGTGCTGCCGCGTCACGTGGCTGCTCTGGGTCTACCTCCTCGCCATGTTCGTCCTCATCGTCGTCCTCTTCTGCTTCACCGTCTTCGCCTTCGTCGTCACCAATAAGGGCGCCGGGGAAGTTGTCTCTGGCAGAGGGTACAAGGAGTACAGGCTTGGGGATTACTCCAACTGGCTGCAGAAGCGTGTTGAGAACACGAAGAATTGGAATAGGATCAGGAGCTGCCTTGAGGATTCTAAGGTCTGCAAGAAATTGCAGGAGAAGAATGAGACGGTTACCCAGTTCATGGCTTCCGATCTCTCCCCATCGAGGTAATTTTTTGTTTGTTTGTTTGTTATTCATTCACGAAAAAATTTGATCGGTTTTTTTTTCTTTTCGGTAATATATATTGCGTTTTTATATACGATTAATCAGCAAGATAAAATCTATTATTCCATCTAATTAATCTGTCATCAGCTTTGCATCCATTAATAGACGACATATTAAAGCAGATAACCTTTTCACGGGTCGTTTTTATTACTTTTGTAGTGGTTGAGAATTGTGATGTGACATTTGGAAGCTAATCTGCTAATGTCAAACACTAAGACACAATTGTTAGCTTGTACTGTTGTACAACACGGCTGATGGTTACTTGTATGGTGGCATAGTTTCAACTGTACAATCCAAAAACAGTGCATCAGACTTAGCGTTGATTTTGTCAAAGGATTACTGCTAGTACTATATTGTAGTGGTTCCTTCAGCCCAAATCAACTATTGGTACCTGCTCCCAATGCTCTGACCTTTGCATTATTGGAGCAGGAATTCGTTCCTAGCACATGCCTACATTTCAACGCCTGGTGCTCTTTCACCGAACTTTTAGGTTGAAGAATCCAATCACTTCCCGATAGTGCTCCATATGCAACCATAATAAATAGATTAAAGTAAATACTTGTATTAACATAAGCAACGACATAATCTTAATGTGATTGGTGTTGCAATTTTGCAGTCATACTCGTCATGTGAGTAGTACACGTAGCTTCGTTTATATGATCGTATCACACTTATCACTTGCAGCCTGTGCTGGGCATGCTTGTGCTCTTTTTCAAAGACTCACCTGCACATATTCTCCCTGCAGTCTGGCTGCTGCAAGCCCCCTACCAGCTGTGGCTTCACCTACATCAACGGCACGGACTGGACGCCAGTAGTCAACAGCAACTCGACGGACCCGGACTGCAAGACCTGGAGCAACTCGGCGCTCTGCTACAACTGCCAGTCGTGCAAGGCCGGCGTGGTGGCCACTTTCAAGCGGGACTGGAAGCGTGTCGCCATCGTCTGCATCGTCTTCCTCGTCTTCATCATCATCGTCTACTCTGTTGGCTGCTGCGCCTTCAGGAACAACCGCAGGGACAACGCCTACCGTGGCGGGTGGAAGGGCGGATACGCTTGATCCACCATCGCCATCGTTTGGAGCAGAGCTAGGAGAGGCTACTCGATCGATCGGCCGCCCTGTCACCTTGCACGCTCAGTGCTCTGTTCCATGTTTTGTCTTGTGGTTCATTGTCGTCGTACATGTTTAGTAGGCTCGATGTAGCTCTGTACAGGTCATGGAGATTGCTATTGCGGACTCTTATCGTCTTCCTAGTTTTACATTATTATCCTATTATTATGATCAGATCAGCAGTAGCTTTTTGTATTACGCTACTCATTGATTCCTAGTTACATTATTCATATATGGATGCCTTTATTTTACTTGTTACTTTCGTTCACGCTTTTCCCCGAGTGACCTTCACCTTTGATTGTTCAGTTTTTCACTCTCTTTTCGAAACTGAGCCTGACATGAAACGAAGACGATGATATATTCTGAAGGCTAGAATTCTACGGTTCCACCGCGTCAACAAATTTTCTGCGTGTGACATGTATTCTCACGTCGGACAGTTTACTTTTCCCCAGAATTATGCGCTCGTCACAGTACATAGACGATGGCATGGGACAGGATTAGCGAGCATTTTGTTTTAGAAAATGGAGGAAATGAACTCTGGATTCAGACATCATCTTCGGAGGATGCATGGGACACGCAGAAAATTGCTGTCAAAAACAAGCACATCTCGCAAGATACCTACGTACTCCTATATAGCCAAAAACACATCTCACAAGATACCTAATAAAACGGAAGAGGATTATCCAGCTAATTAGTGTTTTTGTCAAACGCTGAGTCAATTTTTAACTCCTTTTGCTCTCCATGATAGTATTGCCTACCAGCTCTCCTACGTGTTCGAGAAAAAGTATTACCTACTACCTTGAGCTAACTGCCATTTCTGGTTCTGGAACCATTCCACTTATCTCTGTCCTCCACACCTTAGCACACGGTTTCGCTAGGTTGCCACTGACGCTTCCTGGCTTGTAGTACCATTTTCCACAATGAAATGATCCAAAGGAAGACGAAGGGCCTAAGTCTTCAACCATAACGAGTGACATGAAAGCTGTGGTCCTGTGGGTGTCCCATGATCATGAGAGGTAACGTTCCTCCGGAAATATCCCCACCGCTTTCCACTTCCACTGTCTGACTTGTCGTCTTCGGTGACCGACTCTATCCTGGCTAGTGGGCATGCTTAAAATCCATGGCATCATCTTCCATTACGTTCCTTGTCAGTTGAGAAATATCTAGTAGTGCCAAATACTAGAGACAACGATCGATTCAATATCAGGGGTGTTTGGTCCAAAGAATAAAGCACTTCACATTTTCTCCGTCTCAATTTGAATGAAAAAAAAGTAGTAGTGCGCTATTTCGCCATAATAGCGCCGCTATAGCCGCCATAGCACTTGCCGCGGCGATATTGTTCGATTTTTGCGCTATGTACGCCATTGCCGCTATAGCGCTATCGCGCCGCTAAATTGGTTTAGCGCAATAGTGTCTCTAAATGACCGTAATGCATGGTTGGTTGGCTGGCCCAAAACTCAAGCGGCTCGATCGAATTTGGCCCACTAATGGCCCGAATAGGGAAACATACATAAGACGAAGTCGTTTGTTTTCCTAGAACCCAAGTCTATCCTCACGTGTGGGCCACTGGAAAAAAAAAGACATCGTCATGGGCGGTGGCTTGGCGATGGCGACCTTAGTGGCAAGAAGGCGATGATTCGATTGGGCGACCAGCTGCGACGGTGAGCTACCTCACGCTGACGCCCAACAATGGCTAACCAAGCGTAAGAGGTCCATGTCCACATGGCAGTGCACCAACAATAGGCAAGTTCTTCTCCTTGTTCTTCTAATCTTCTCCAATCGAATAATTTGGAACTTCCTTTGTTCCAAATGATATCATTATCTTATTTCTAGTTAGTATATCGCCATCTTATTTCTAGTTAGTACTTCCTCTGTTCCAAATTATAGTGATTGATCAGATGTTACCCTTCTATGCCAAGCAAAGATTTGGGGAACCCAAGACATTACCCAAAGAGGCGAACTAAGGAGTCAGAACGGAGACAACGCCAAGGAAAGATGGAGTGGTATGACTCTTCTCAAAGGTAGAGCTCTAAATGGGCCGGACAATAGCCCAAAAGGCTAAGGCGGTGTCCTAGAAGAGAAGACTACGATGCCCTTGCCGGGCCCCTTAGAGGAGAAATGATATCCCTGGAATATTTAAGGGTATAAATTGTAATTGGATTGTGGCCGTAATCAAGGGCTATAAATAAGGAGCATTGACTCCTACGTAATGGTTGGTGGATATATTTATAATACATTGAGTTTTCATTGTTTCACTCTCTCTTAGACTTACTTGTTTTCATAGGCCTTCGCTCGGGGCATCAACCAAGCGAAGGTGTCCTCTACCCCTGTAGAATCGTTGTTTCAACACATGACATTCATATTAAATTGAACAAATACAAGTTAGTAGTGAGAAATTCCTACCAATAGAAATGTATCGATATGAGAATGATTTTTATGATCTGTAAGCCATGCGACGAGATACTCGTGTCTGTGTTGTAGGTACATGAATCAGGAAAGCAAATAGCATTGTAGTCTATTTACAAATAGAAATTAGCCACACGTACATATCATACCAAAGTAGTGAAGTACCTTTGTTGCTCGCATAAGAATATCTCATAGTTGTGAGGGTTTTAAGAACATTCTCATCAACTTCGGTGGCATAAGCTCTGCAAAAATTAAACACAGACGCATTATTAGTTATTATTACACCATTATTACTTAGACATAGTGACAAACCATCAGATGAATGGAGAAACTCACCAACAAGCTTCTTCTGTTTTGTAGCCGTCTTGACAAGGAATTCCATGTGCCCTTAACGATCGGTGTGCGAGTGCGCTAGATGAAATGTCGTGAGTCAAACACTAAATCAAATCCACTAAATTAAGATACGCCGATCTAATCTCTATTAACAAATCTAGTCAGATTTTATCAAGAACTGAAGATGAGCTAGAGCAGTATGGGGGATCTTACCCCCTCGGAGCCACATCGCTTACCGCATTCAGCACACACGAGATTGCGCAAGGCGATGTCGGTGTAATCCTAATTGTTGCTATGAGATGTCCTTACTTTGTGAGCCTTGAACCCCCTTGAAGGGTCGCATGTTTTGGTAAGCATGTTCGTATGTACACACCCTCATTACAACCATTAGATGTGCTTTAAGATTTGCGCATAGAGATTAGTATTTTTGGGCTTAATATAAGGTTTAGGGTTTTGAGTTTAATGTAGGTTTAGGGTTTAGGGCTTAATATAGAGTTTAGAGTTAAGTGCTTAATATAGAGTTTTGGGTTAGGAGTTTAATATAGGGTTTAGGGTACAGTTTAGTGCTTAGGTATAGGATTTAGGGTGTTAGTTTAATGTTTAGGGCTTTAGATAGGTGTTAGGGTTAAGGGCTTAATATAGAGTTTAGGGTTAAGCACTTAATATAAGGTTTAGGGTACAATTTAGTATTTAGGGTATAAGATTTGAGGTGTTATTTGCACGGATCTTAATGAATGGACTCCCTCATCCCCATCGTCCGTCGATTAAGCGCGTACATACGCACACACGTAGGGAAATCTGCGTTGCCCTTGGAGGACCTCATGAAAACATTGTATAAGTCACACCTTGAAAGGTCCCTTGTGGTTTTTGATAATTGAATGTCAACATTAGGTGAACTAATATGTGTGATTGAGATTATACATTGGGGGATTAGTTCACATGTGATGATGCAATGAAGGAGCTTATTGCATATGAGACATGACATGGAGTCATGTGACCAAGGTGGTGAAGATCAAGACAAGGCTTGACTTGATGGACCGGTTGCAAGTGTGAAGGGCAAGTCGAGGCAGTGAAGCGATGGACCGCGAGGCGGTGAAGCTTGGGCAAGACTTGGCGCCGATAGACCGACGCAACGGTGAAGAGCAAGTGAGGTCAAGATCGATGGACCAAGAAGGTCATGTGATGATATGAAATGGATCATATCATTCTTGATCGTGTTGGTGCATGTGTTGCATCGACACTTAGAGATGGAGCGAGAATAGATATGCGCAAGGCAAAGGTATAACCTATAGGGCATTTCATTTTGCCGGTCATGAGGAGCTTAGAGAAGTTTATGACCGGGTTTAGGATAGATGGTCGTACTATTAAGAGGGGCAAACTTGTTTGCATATCGGTCATCTAGTGCCACTTGTGCGATCTAACTTTGTGATGTGTTAGGATCGAGTGGCGTGGTGAGAGCAAGAGAAAATCCTTTGAAAATGATTGTGAAAATGCTAACACACATGCACATGGTGACGTACACTTGATGGTGTTGGCACATTTGCAAAGGAGAAGTTGTTTCGGTGTTTCTCGGACACTAGGACTGCTATTGGAGTGGAATACTGCTTTGATCCATTGTGATTTAGATCAAGTAATCATGTGAGATGTGTAGCCCTCTGAGTAAGCTTTCCATAGAGTCTTAGATCATCGAAATCGGGTTTCGGAGCTAAAAGTTATCGATGTTTAAGCGAACGTTGGTTTTATCCCTTAGGGGCACCGCCATGCCATGGCGGTGACCTCTTTGGCATGAGCAGCGGGTGTGCTTTGAAAGCCCGGTCACCGCCATGTCCGGTGGCCAAAATGTGGTCACCGCCATGGTAGGGCGGTGACCGGGGCGGTGGCCAGGACAGCAGGAACGACGTTCGATGTTTCGATCATATCTCCTTCATACGAACTCCGTTTTCGATGATCTAGCACTTGTTGGAAAGCTAACGAGTAGATCTACAACCCTGTGGTGGTAGATGTCGATTTGGAGCTTGTTTGTGTCACCTCCCTGTCCGGTGACCACGGCGGTGGCACCGCCCTAATTTTCCGAGAGAGTGCTGATTTTGGTTCTCAACTCGGGTGGTCACCGCCATGGCATGGCGGTGCACCGCCCGTAGGGCGGTGACCATTTCAGCCTCATCAAGTTTGAAATAGCCGTTGGAATTCGACCGTTGGAGGGCACCGCCACGGCATGGCGATTACCGCATACGGTAGGGCGGTGACCACGCAGAATTGTGTTGGAAAGTGCATAACGGCTCTATTTGGCTTGGAGACTATAAATAGAGGTGGGTGTCGGCCTTGGGGCTGGCTAAGCACCTTGGGGACTTTGTGTCCATGCTTGAGAGTGCTTGAGAGCCCTCCCGCTCACATATGCTTGATATCGTTCATCCGATTGAGTGAGAGATCGAGTTCTAGTGCGTTGCGTTGAGAGATCGCATTCGTGGCACTAGGTGTTCGTGTTTCAAGCCGGTGGTGCTTGTTTCTCTTGGAGGTTGCCACCTCCTAGACGGCTTGGTGGCAAGAGGCTCCGTCGAGGTACGCAAAGAAGATTGTGCGGTGCCCCAGGAGAAGAGATTGTGAGAGGTTCGTGCTCACCTCACGGGGATCGTGAAGAGCAACTCTAGTGGAGCGTGCCATTGAGCTACCACACTTGTGTGTGGGTTCACACGGTGCCCTCTGAGGGATTGGCTCGAGTACTCACACTGTGTGAGGGATTCGATCAAGCTCCCACTGTGGGATTTGGCACTGGCCATTAAGCTTGTGGATCATCACTGGGTGATTCGCCAAACCGTGGAACCACCAAAGTGTCGGTCGACACAACGAGGAGTAGGGGGAAGTTGGTAAGCTTCCCGAGACCTCGGTAAAAAATCACCGGTGTCATCTTGTGTCCACACTTCACGGTGGTTTGCATTCTCTTGTTCACAAACTTTGTTCTTACATTTATTTTTATATCTTGTGCTTGTGATAGAGAAGTAGCTCTTGCAATTAGTAGCTTGTGTAGCTCTCTAATTGCCTTCTTGCTTGTGTAGCTAGAAGTAGAGTTGTTGTGACTATCTAGCTTGTGTAGCTTGTTTAGTTACTTTGCTTAGTTTGTGTAGCTAAGTAATTTGAGCCTTTGGGTTAGGCGTGTGTTGCCTTGTCCTTTGTGCATCTAATGAGCTTAGGGGCTTTGTGCTTGTGCTTACTAGAATTGTGTAGGAGCTCACCCGTGCTTGAAGTACTAGTGCTTAGGTTTGTGTGACCTTGCATTAGAATTGATTAGGAGCTCAAGCTAGGCTTATCACCTCCATATTCTTGTGTAGGATCTTTTGTGAGGTGATTTAAAGTCTTAGTTAAAGGGGTGAAGTCTTGGCTAGACCGATAAGTTTAATTTCGCATTAGTTTCGATTAGCCGGTGCAATTAGATTTAAAAGGGACTATTCACCCCCCCTCTAGTCCCCATCTCAACCCTTCACGTGATATCGGAGCCGTGGTCTCTCATTTTAGTGGTCTTAACCGGCCCGAGAGGATGGAAACTAGAGGGTTTAGTGATGCTTGTTTGAGTGACGCACATATTTTTGATGGCACACACTTTGCACGGTGGAAACACCATATGCTTGATCACTTTCGTGCCATGGGACCTAAGATTTGGTGGGTTGTCACTAGTGGTCTCACCGATGTCTTGGACCACAGAAATCTAACCAAAGCTCAAAGATCATTGTATGAACTTGATGCACATGCATATCTTTTTCTAATGAATTCTTTGAGACTTGAAGATTTTGATAAGGTGAACCATGAGGGATCCGCACATGAGGTGCGGGAGTCCATCAAGAACACCTTCGGTGATGCCTCCACTTGGGATGATGGCAAGTTTGAGGATGAGGCGCCAAAGGTGGTGGCTCGTGAGGATGTTGAGCAAGATTGCTCCACCTCATGGTCAAGTGAAGATGATGATCGAACTATCACAAGTTCACTTGACAAGGTTGATGAGGATGTCTCAAGTGATGCAAGTGATGATTCTACCTCAAGCACACTTGATGGCAATGTTGATGGTTCATGCTTGGTTGATGACGCTACTACAAGTCCATCCACTACATCAACATATTGTCTCATGTCACTAGGTGACACCAAGGTATCAAATGACAATGTGATTGATCATGTTGATTCTTATGATGAGCTTGTTAGTAGGCTTGATAGCATGACCATGTCTTTAGAAAATGAGAAAGTTAAATCTTTGAATTTGGAAAAAGAAAACTCATTTCTAAAGAAAACATATGAACAACAAGAGCATCTACTTTATGTTACTACTTGTTCACATGAGGTGCTAAAATTGGCTCATGAGGAACTTAGTGTTACTCATGATAACTTGGTACAAGACCATGCTTTTCTCACTAAGAGGTTTTCAAATGAAAAATCTAAAACCTGTGAGAGCTCATCACTTGGGTCATTTGATCTATCACATATTTGTGCTAACCCTTGTGATGTAGGCAAGAAGCATGTATCCACCTCTTGTGATATTTTATTGGATATGCCATGTTCTTCACATTTAGATACTTGTTCTTCTTCTGCTATGTCTTGTGAGACTAACCTTTTGAAGGAGAATGATGAGCTCAAAAGGAAAGTGAAGAATTTGAGCAACCGGTTAGAGAGGTGCTACAACTCCAAGGTCCTCTTCGAGAAAATTGTGAAGAATCCAAGAAGCCTACATGATAAGAGTGGTCTTGGGTTCATCAAGAAGAAGATGACCAAAAGTGGGAGGAAAATAGCAAAGATGGTCGAGAAGCAAGAAAAAGAGAAGCTATCTCATTTTATGTGCTATCAATGCCATGCAAAGGGACATCTTGCAAAAGCTTGTCCAAATAAAGAAAAGCTTAAGTTGAAGCAACAAGAAGAGCCTCCACCGAAGCCCAAGATCAAGTCAAGACCAACGATAACATCTCCACGTTTGAAACGTAGGAAGTTTGAACCAATAACGACTTTGACCATGCAGTTACCATGCTCTTAAATACTAGAAACTAGCATAACCGAGGATTAGCATCCGTCGTCGTCGTCGGTAGCAATGGTTCTGAAAGATTGGTTCCAGTCTCTACTCTGACAGCAGGGATGTAATCCGCATCTACCGTCTGCTTGGAATCACTGTTTTGGAGATCTCCGCGCTTCGTATCATCCGCTTTGCCCCACAGCACGGCGTACAAGCCAACGATGATCGTAAGTGCACCTAAGACGCTGCACAAAAGGGGGGGAAAAAATCAGTGATGTCACTGTCGATTGAACGGTTGATACTTGTCTAGTGACTAGCAATTAAGGTGCATATTCAGACTTTGCCCTGCTGCATTATGTATGGTGGAAGCAAACAAGCAAGCATACCTTCCAACATGGAGTTGTTCATGGAGGAAGAGTGTGGATAATATCGCTGTGATCACGGCACTCAGCGGCGTAAAGATGGCGCTGTAGAGGGGTCCCTTCACTGCTATGCACCATGATTGAAGGAAAAAATTGGCGCCAGACGCAAACACACCCTACAAAATTTGTTCAACTTTTTTATCACTATGCAATACAATTCAGATTTCAAACCGATGTGTAGATGGTGGACGATTGATTGAACTTACTCCATATAAGATGCAGGGGAGCTCCCAGAACGAGGTAAGCTTCCAGATCTCCAGGTAGTTAGGCTCCAGGAAGAGCGCCATCGCCGCGCATTGCAAGGTCGCCAAGAAGCACATCCAGGTGGCTAGAGACAGAGGATCAAGGTACGATTTGCAGATCGGCACCTGAAACCATTCGATGCAATTGAAAAGCCGCCGGTGATGTCGTGCTGAATGAATCTTGCCATTGCCAGGATGCTCTCTGGTCATTCTAATCATCAGTGTGTGGTACCTGCAAGATGTACCAGATGGAGACGCAGATAGCATTTCCCACGAGGTAGATGCCTCCTTTGACCCAATCGCTGTCACCGGTCGCCGAGAGAAGAGCCGCGCCGAGGAGCTCTGGGCCCTTGAAGAACGCCATGAACGCTGCTCCGGCGAGGCAGATGGCGGTGCCGACGACCTTGGCGACGCTCCTCGAGCTTCTGATATCCACCTTCTCTAGCCTGCGAGCCGGACGGAAGAAGGTGGGCTGGAGTAAGAATGTGGACTACTGCTACGGGCGATCGAGGCCATGGGATGTTCCTCAGCAGTGTACAGTCAGTCACGTACCCGATGACGGCGGCGATGGCGAAGGTGATGCCGGGAGCGAGGTTGGTGGTGGCCCTTGCCATGGACGGCGAAGCCAGGTGGAGGCCCTGGAAGTAGAAGTATTGACCCGTGGCGCTGTCCCATTTTCCCATTGAATTGAATCAGAAATCAGAGGTCGATCGATGATGAACTGGCTGGGAGGGAGGGAGGGAGCTCACTGATCTTTGCGTACTGACTCACGTGGCTAGGGAGGCGGCGAAGAGGAGCGCGAAGCCCCCTTGCGGGGACGGTCATGTGCCGCAGCGTGCACCCCCTGGCGGCGAGCGACGCGAGGAGGAGCGTGGCGGCGGCGATCCCTGGCGGTAGGCGACGAAGACGATGGGGCGCATGCCGAGCCCGTACGCCGTCTTGAGCGCCACGTCCACCAGCGCGTAGAACAGCTGCACCAGCACCATCCCCACGCTCGGCCCCCACCGCTCCAGCCACGGGGCGCCGGCCATGGCGAGCGAGAGCCAGATGCGAGAGCACGCGTGGCGGGCAGAGATCGGGAGACGCCTTAGCTCGCCTCTTTCTCGATCCGCCGCTTCGATGGCCAGCTAAGTAGGAGCATCCATGTGCGCGCGCTCGCGGACAAACCAGCAGCGGCTAAACAGCCGATCGTGCTCTGATGAGTCGCCGTCACTGTTGCATTTGTTTATGGCCGATTGATTGTTTTCGCCTGTGGAGTTCCGTGGTCAAACCAAATCGTTGAGAGAAAGAGAGAATTGACGGATATGCAAACTAATCATGCATGTAATATTCTGCTGGATCTCATCATGAACCAGTTCATGCCGGCTCCCCGATCACATCGCCGTCTTGCAGGTAGCCAGCAGCCAAGCACCACCACTCCACTACTCTCTAGTCTATCCACGCACGCAACACTTACATTTTCACAGCTACAATTCCCTCGGTCAGTTCCCTGCTTGTGCACGTTCCCTGCTGCCTGCCATGAGAGGTGCAGAGAGTGTGTTCTCCAGGTCGACCTGAGAGTGAGAGTGAGAGTGAGGCTGGTGCGGCTCCGCCTCCACGCCCGCCGCGGCCTTGGCGCAATCTTTGCTTATCAGAGCCGGTGGTATCCTCCCCATCCTGGCGTCCTCTGCTTTGCCCCACAAGACGATGTACAGGCCAGTGACGACGGCCGCGGCCCCTACCAAGCTGGACGGAAGAAGACAGCAACAAAGGGATCATCAGTTCTTGCCTGTATTCAGGTCTGTCTTTAACAGAAGGAGATGGTGAGACCGTGCGGTCGTGCCTTCCGACGTGCAGCTGTTCGTGGAGAATGGCGGCGGAGAGCGCGGTTGTGAGCACGGTGCAGAGCGGGGTGAACATGGCGGAGTAGAGAGGTCCCCTCACCGAGATGCACCACGACTGAAGGTAGAACACCATGCCTGACCCCAACACGCCCTGCACTCACTGTCTCTGTTAGCCAACAAGTTCCACCGATCGTAGCTGTTTCTGAATCACGTGGCGGAGTGGCACTGACTGACCGCGAAGACGTAGCAGGAGAGCTCGAAGAGCGAGTGGATCCTCCACGCGCTGCGCTCCGGCAGCAGCAAGAGAGCCACCATGGCGGACTGCAGGGTGGAGAGGAAGCAGGTCCAGGCCGACAGGCACAGAGGATCCACGTATCGTTCGCAGATCGGACCCTGGATGGAAACAAGTTACCACGCTTTGATTTGATCTGACTACTTGCTTCTTATTAATCATCTCATGTAAAAATTCTGACGGTTGTCTAGTCTTGCAGCCATATATGATGGTTGCATTGCGTAGTGAATTCACCTGTAATATGAGCCACAAGGACCAGCAGCAGCTGCTGCCAACGAGGAAGAGCGCACCCATCACCCAGTCGCTGTGCAGAATCATGGACGGGTCACTGAGAAATTGCATCGGCAGCTTGGGACCTTTGAAGAAGGCGATGGTGATGGCTCCTCCCACGCTGACAGCCGTGCCAAAGATCTTTGCCGTGCTACTTACTTCTCCGATGTTCACTCTTTCTTGCCTGTTGATAAATTTCATGCACAGGCAGATTATATTCAAGCACTAACATTAGTAAAAATGTAGTTTATTTTTTCCCGGCCTAGAAAAATACTTCAGGCAGGGAAAAAATGTATATCATCCAAAGATGTAAGATAAATTTTAAGCAGGATTACAGAATGGAATGGCTATTCTAAGATGATAGTTCTAACGAAAGACACGACTTCTATCTATTTAATGGCCAAAAATTATAATTTTGTACCGAACAAAAGGCAGGAAAATTTTGAAATAAAAAAAACACTCCCATCTCCAGATTAATTAAAAGTCAGTCATCCTAACGAGGGCGGAGGAGTAACATGAACCCATGATGCATTATTTGACAAAGTTTAATGAGCCAGAAATGTATTTTAGAGTAGGCGGACACATCATGCAAAGTTCAAGATTTGATGACATATTTGACTCTTTTATGTATATGTCAAATTTGCAATAGGTGGTAATCATCAGTGAACTTAGCAGGTTAAGAAACCAAAGATAGTTTCCATCATTATAATTGAATTGAGGAAAAGTTATCTGTGATGGTTGGTCGATAGTAAGGGCCCGTTTGGTATGGCTCCCACACCGACTTCTCCACCGACTCTGTTCATGGACACACTCTCATGCAAAGGCCTGAAGATCACTTCTTGGCAGCAAACTACGGAGCCAGAGCCGTTTTCACGTATGGACACGGTGAAACAACTGAACATCCGTTTTAACCAACATTCAAAAGTGTAGTTATTGTGATTGCAGTGAAATAATTAAGCATCTAGTGTTTTACTGTCAGCTTGCTAATACTAATTGGAACGTCGTGGGAGTTGTAGCCCTTACGTGGAAATTTTCGTTGCTCAAGCAACCATATTGTTTCTGAGTTCAGGGAGATCGAACCTATTGCTTGTGGTTTTGGTTGCGGTTGCAGCGGACACAACAGAGATATAGTCTATTTGGCAAACAAAACATTACAAGTTGTCACTTTGGATATCTTCACCAATAAGCGATGGGCAAGCAATATTAGACTTTGCTTATGATTTTGTTAAGTTTGTGTGTGTCATCAATTTTGTTTATTTTAATGATTTCGATTTAGTTGATTACCTTGTAAGATTTTTTTTTTTGAATCAAACCTTTTAAGAATTGGATGTATGTAGTTACCGATGGTAGATCTTGTTGCCAACCAAAATTGTCTATGGTACAACGTTGTAAAAAATGTAGAATGGACTTCGCCATTGCATTTCTATTGTCGAGATATATATAGTAAAAATTATAAATGGAACTTCTGACCCCTATCGGAAGTTTTGACTTTTGACGAAGCGGAAACTTCCGACCCTCTGTTGAAAACTTTCGATTTTCACGTCTTTAATCAGGGAGACTCCAAACTTGATCCTAACTCTTTCAAACTCATGGGAAATATGAAGATTGTGTCTTGGGACGGTTTTCTATTGGGATAAGATCAACACCCTCAATATATACTAGAAGATTATGGCCAATGGAGTTCCCAACTACCAAATTGTCAAACTACAACCCAAACCCTTTTTGGCCCTATCTCTTGATCCAATGACCAAGGATGGTAGACTTGCTAGCCAACCTAGGGAACTTTTTTATGTCCTTATCCTAATGGTGTCCTCTCGGACATGAGCTTTGATGGTTTCCTTTGCTAGTTTCCATAACTAGGCACACATATAAGCGTGATTGATTATCCTTTGGTGGTTTGCTTGTAAACCTACCTGTTTTTCACCACGTAAGTGTGATCTTTGTTGCGTTCATCGGTCCGTCGCGACCTAGACGATCTAGCCCTAGCTACTGTGTGATCCGGGATAAAACGGGCATCAACAAAACTATTCCTTAAAAACAATTTGGAAACACAAATTTTTTTTTTTCAAAAAACATAAAGAAGTTCCAAACTTCATCAACCACGATATTGGAACAGTCGGATGATAGTAAGATATGCTATGAAATGTAATTTTTTTCTTCGTGATGAAAATGCCCAAAAAAAAAAATGTTATAAGTTAGCCCATTTGCCCATATATCTTGCTTTCCCTTATATTGAAAAAATAACCCTTGACTTTTCCCTTCATTGCAAATTTGAGTAATAAGAGCAAAAAAAACCAGGTCTGGATGAAACATTGGATCTCATATTCGCATGGCATCTACGAATGGATGTGAAGGAACATGGCATCTGGCATTTAGCATTAATTGTTAGGTGCAGACAAAGCTAGCTACTCCTACAAGAGATCGACAGCAAACGGCGGCAATGCAGACAGTGATAGCAAAAAGACAAAGAGAGACACGCCATCCCATGCCATCATAGCAAGTAACTAGCAGAAAATTACCTTGCCTTGTGTTCGTTAGTGGCCTCTGGATCATTGACTAATCATTGTAACTACCGGACAACTATATCCCCAGAAAATAACAACTGTTGTGGAAATTAAAACTACTGATATACAGTAGTACATAGAGCAGGCGTGTGTTCTAGTCACTCACCCAACGGCTACTGCCATGACGAAGGTGATCGCCGGTATGAGGTTGGTCATGGTGGTGGCCAGCGACGACGTCCCCAGGTGCAGCCCTTGGTAGCACAGGTTCTGATTCGCTGTAGCTCTGTTGCACAAGAAAAGATGAGGGTTGCCAAGAACAGAGGAAGCATGTTTTGAGGAGCAAGATTTTGTTCAGAAGCCTGCCAGCCACTAAGGTAGCAAGAAGTTATAGGTACCGTACCCAAACAAAGCCGCCAGAAACACCAAAAACGAAACCTTTCATTCCCAGTCTCATCTCCTGCAGCCTCGCCCTGATCAGTTGAGAAATAACAACACAGGTACTTCTTGATTACATGAGGGGTTGGGGAAAGAGAAAGACGAGCAGCATCACTCTGTTAACTGAACGCTTGATCGATGGATCAAGTCGTACCGATTGGCGATGATGGCTATCGGGGCAAGGACGAGGGTGGCGACGGCCTGCCTGTAGACGACGAAGACCATGGGGCTCATGCCCCGCCCGAACGCTGCCTTGACCCACAGCGTCATGGCCGCGAAGATGCACTGCGTCGCCACCATGGCCGCGCACGGCTTGTAGCCATCCAAGCCCGCACGGATGCCGCCGTCGTCGGCCATGTTGGCCCAGGCACTGGAGTGAGTGTGTGTGGAGCCGAGAGCCAGAGCAAGAGCGAGATAGAGGGATAGGAGGAGGAGGAGGAAGAGTTGCGAGGCAGTGTGCTATGGAACTCTCTTCACTAGGCTTTGTAGACGTACTGAGGGGATCAGGGGAATCACAGTGAGTACCTTCGGCTCCGTACGGTTGGCAGATAGTCATGCGCCGCCCACCGCCACCGCCACCGCAGACGTCTTCTTTGCCGCTGGCCCGGTGCCGGTGTCAGAAATACAAATTTGGCGAGAACCAGGGGTGTCATTTCATTAACAATTTAAACATTAAATGTTGGCGTATTTTTTTTTATTACTTTGAGACAGACGTGAGAAGAATTCCCGAGTTCAGTTGGTGCAGATTTTTTTTTTTTTGACAAAATTTTGTCCAGATTGGTGCGCCTGCAAATATCGTCTTCCGAGTTGGTTGTAAAAGATTTCCTTATGTCATCTGATACAAATGCTTGCTGCTTGATTTGGCCCAAGGTGACCTTTTTTTTTTTTTTTTTGAGGGAACTTCCACTTTATTTATTCATGGAAGAGTACTTGATTACAAACGCCCGAAAAGGCGGCGATAAAAACCGACATGTCTGCCTTTGTCTTCTAATAAAAAGAACTTCTAGCTATGCAATGAGCATCTACATTCAATCTCCTATTTTCATGTACAAAATTTGCATGTAGAAATTCTTTTGCTTTCTCCTTGATTTCTTTGACGATCTGTCCATATAGGCCCATCCCTGGACCCCTCAAATTCCTTATCATGTTCTCGCAGTCCGACACAACTGTGATGGAATTTGAGTTAATATCTGCTGCGAGATCCAACCCTTCCCTGCAAGCAAGGGCTTCAGCTGTTTCAGGGTCTCTCATCCCCTCCATAACCAAAACTGAAGCACCCAAGAATTTCCCCTCCAGGTCTCTTGCTATCGCCGCCAAAGCCGACCTTCGGGAATTCTTGGAAAGAGCTGCATCAGTATTTACCTTCACCATACCCGCCTGGAGCGGTACCTGTCCCCTCTTACAAGGTGACCTTTCTTAGTACTGTGAAGCGGCGGCATGTGGGCCGTGTAGTCACGCCCAGAGCCCGGGAACCGGCCAGCCCACAAGCTAGAGAGTTGGAGAATGGAGAGACCGACGGCAAGCGGACCGGAGGGAGGTTACCGCGTTGATTGATTAACAAAATCTCTCGCAGGGGCTCATAGCGCAATGGCAAAGGTCATTGGTTAGGGGGCTCCCACCCAGAGTTCAAATCCTGGGTGCGACACACCCCGTCGACAGCGAGGCGCATGTGGTGACCGTGAACTTCAAGATTGCCGGTTCGGTCACCCCCGAAGGTGCTCATAGGGATAGGGTTTGCGTCGCACGTGTGTTCATAGGGGGTGAGTGTGTGTGCGTGTTAAGCGTCTGCGTTATCCTGTGTAATCTCAAAAAAAAAAAACTCTCGCAGAGGCAGAAAGAGAAGTACGGTGGGGGCACTTCTCACGGACCTCATGGCCGCACTCGCTTGTGGCCGCAGCCCAAGTCCGGCAGAAAGAGAAGTACGGTGGGGGCACTTCTCACGGACCTCATGGCCGCACTCGCTTGTGGCCGCAGCCCAAGTCCGGCAGCCTCGCCCGCAGCGGAGGTTTGAAGCATAGGTGCTTCTACATGCGTCGGTGCCGACATTTTTGGGGACTCGACATCGCCCACAGCATTCGGCACAACCATCTCTCACCTGTTTCGGCACCGTAAAAGGATACATTGTGGAGAGTGTTATGGAAAAAATCTGAAGGTTATATGGTGTTCACAGTTCATAGTACCCTATTTACGGACCTCGGCTAGAACATTAGCACAAGCTTCCTGTTCCTTTTTTTAAAAAAATACAACATTAGCACACTTCGGCTAGAACATTAGCACAAGTTCCCGGTTCTTTTTTTAAAAGTAGAAGATTAGCACAAATTTTTTAAACCGCACACGCACACCACATCACTACTACCTGAAAACTTGACCGACTTTTTAAACCGACACCAACTAGCGGTCACGGTTAGTTGACCGATTAACCGTGCGGTTTTTAATCACCGAAAAACCGGTAAAACAGGGGAAAAAAACAGAGAGAATAAGCCAGACGAAAGGCTAACGGACCCGTAGACCGCCGCCGTCACTAGTGTTTCGCGGGGGCACCGCCAACCCGGCAACCCCCACGCACCGTGTCGCGGTCGCTCGCGCTGGTGTTGAGCACTTCTCCGGTACAACCTCGTCCGTGTCCGTCCGCGTCTACTGGCGGCTCGATCGATCGCAGCGAGAGAAACGCCAATAGTTGCCGGCGGTTTCGCTCTCATACGATCGGCCACGTGCTGCACGAACCCAACAGCCACGCGGGGAGCTCACCGTTGATTTGCTGTCTCGCTTTCATTCGCCCCTGAACGGATCGGACCGCGGCAGCCGCTGAACTAGCGTCGCGGCGCGCGCACCGTGGTTCCGTTCCAAATTTCCAATGCGAGGATGGCTACACGAGGGCGGCCCACTCGTTCCCGCCACGGCCCACGGGGATCTAGTTTGGGAGCGAGCCATCCAGATTTGTCGCGCACTCAAAAAGGAAAGAAAGAAGGAAAAAGTCCACATTCCTCCCCCAACTATCACACGAGTTCACTTTTTCCTCCCTCAACTCCAAAACCAGGACAAATCGCCTCCTCAACTTTTCAAACCATGCATCTTTCCTCCCTCGCGCGGTTTTGATGGCGGTTTGCTACGATAACTGCGGGTTTGGTACAGTAACCATGGTTTGCTACAGTACCATCACCTTTGCCTTTTCTTTTTTAAAAATTACGGTTGAATCTTTGAAAAAACATAGTAAATCATAGAAAAATCATAAAATAAAAAATCCAGTTTTGTTGGACTCCACTTGAGTAGATCTACACAAAGTGAATATATAATATGATATGCTTTAGTACAAAGTTTTTTTTGCTATGAAAGTTTTGTCTTTTTTTTTTTATTTGTTTGTTGAATCTTTGAAAAATCATAGAAAATCATAGAAAAAAATCATAAAATAGAAAATCTAATTTTGTTAGACTCCACATGAGTAGATCTACACAGTGAATATTTAATATGATATGCTTTAGTACAAAAGTTCTACACGGTGAATATATAATTAATTAAAATAATTAGTAGGCTGCAGCTTCTATAATTATTTTGTTGAACTAAAGTATACCATATTATATGTTCATTGTGTAGATCTACTTATGTGGAGTCTAACAAAATTAGATTTTCTATTTTTTAATTTTTCTCGTGATTTACTATGATTTTTCAAAGATTCAATCGGATTTTTTAAAAAAAAAGAAAAGGCAAAGGTGATGGTGCTGTAGCAAACCATTGTTATCGCACTCAAACCCGCGGTTATCTGAGCAAAACCGCCGTCAAAACCTCTCGAGGGAGGAAAAATGCATGGTTTGAAAAGTTGAGGGAGGCGATTGTCCGAGTTGAAATATGGAAAAAAGGTGAACTTCGCGACGTGCCGTGAGGGAACGTGGACTTTTTCCAAGAAAGAACATACCATTACATGATCGAAATTCGAGTTCACGCGGCCCGTCCGCCCCCGCAAACAAACGTGGGCCTCCTCCACAACAAAATCATTCACGTGGGCTTCATTTGACTAGGGAGGAAGAACAACGCATCATCGTCCTGGCTGGTAAGACAGAGAGAGAGAGCCAGGGCCGACGTGGAGTCAAGTCGTCGTCGCTAGTGATGGTGATGGGACGCCGTAACTCTCAGACACACACACCCCACCGCCGGCGTCAAAAGCACAGGAAAATCGCATAACTCTCGGTCAATCTGCCATCCCATCACAACACGAGGATCGGAGGAGCCTCGTCGAATCGAAAAAACTCGAAAGAGAAAACTGGCCCGTACGTAACGTCGTCTTTGAATAAATTGAATTTCTGGGCTGCTGCTGAATCCAAATCCAAATCCAAACGCGAGGCCGCGGAGACCGAAGCGTGTCATGTGCGTGCACGTAGACGCGGCAGCAAGCGACGCGACGCCACGCGCGCAATGATAGTGAAGGCGCAGCTAGCGAGTGAGCGAGCGCTCACGCAATATATTTTTTTTTTGTTAATTTGTAGCTGTTACCGAACGAACTACATAGCATTAGTAATGGGAGGTGGTTCTGCGTTGTGCGTTCTTGTCAGGGCGGTTGATATCGATGCACGACACAGACTACAACAGGTAGCTCACTCTAGATTATAAGATTCTGATAGATTCGATTGTAATGACACCGACAAGAGGATCGAAGACATGAATTTCTCGTGGATATGTGCTTCCTTACGTGTGGTGTGCCCATCTTCATTAATCAAAACGGTTTCATCTGTTAAAATTCTTCTTAATTGCATCAATATATACTGTTACAGATAGATACAGATACAACGGCTAATAAGAGTTTTCTTTTCCGTGTGTTACACCTCCCTTTACGTGTCCATCCATCTATGGCCTGCCACGCGCTTGGAAGGAGAGAAATGCCATCGTTTTCGACATAGGTCGAACCACGATAAAGGCAATTCTCTCCGAACTAAAGAAGACTGCGGTGTTTGGGGGTAGTCACTTAAGGATAGCTAGTATTAACCTACAAACTCCTTATTGCCTTTTATTGTGGTCTACGTAATATGAGGTCGCCTCTCGCGCGGGTAAGATTGTAACTCTCGCCTCACTTATTAATACAATGTCGGGTAACCGGATCTTTCAAAAAAAAAGTGACCCGCCCTATATTGAGTTAACTATATCTTATATAATCGATTCCACCCTATAATTCTGGTATTTCAACCTAACTCATTTAAACAGGTGTTTGCTACAATTATATATGTGTTTGTAAAAAAAAATTATATGTAAGTTTGAATAAAATATATAGATTACATAAAAAGTTGGGCATAGATTCCAAATTTCACGTCCAAACCTTAAAGTCGTTTACGGGGACGGTTAGAGGTGGAGCATTTCAGGTGAAACAGGTTTACGGGGCACAGCGTCCATACATGAAAACGCATGGTTTTGGCTCCGTGTTTTGATGTTCAAAAGCACTCATCGCCCCGTCCGCAAAGCTAGTGGAGAAGCCGGTGATGGAGCCACACTAAACATAGCCTTAGTCAAGCAGAACACCTTATGCCAGGTTTAGATATGCATCTTTTTGTTCCTAGAGATCAAAAACAGAATTAAGTTGACTTGACCTTTGATCATGATGCACCGGAGAATAGGGACAGAAAGAACTAATATGGAGGTCGCATCTCATAGCACAACTAAATCAGGAAGCAGTTGTCACAAAAGAGTATTGTTACTAGAAAAGGTTAAAGTCTGAAAGATTTGGAGGATGAATTGGAAGCCACAAAGCAAAAAGGTAGAGAGACACAATACAAACTAGTAGAAGGGCGCGCGCCTCCGCATGCACAAATTTTGTGGAATTGGAGTTGAATATAATATATGGACAGATTCTAAGTATTATAGATCATAGTTTTAACATGCAAATAGGAGAGACAAATTACATAATAAAGTTATAGTCTCAAGGTGCACTTGCGTAGAGCCAAGTCCTTAGTTCAGCAGCATACATGGTTAATAGTATAAGCCTTGTTGATCATCATTTTTTTGTCGTTAAACACTGTAAAGAGCCGGCAATGGTGTAATAACATATTATATATGCACCGGTAGATGCCCTATATATTTGTTCAGGATTTTGTTCTTCTACAATGGGCTGTATTTTCCTATCCTGCAAACCGAAAAGCTTGAGCTGGTGTCGTTGTTAGCATCTTGCACCTCTCAGATTGGCTACACCTTTTTCCAAACATGTGCCTCTTTTATGAATTTCTATCGACGAGCCCACGACCCTTCTCGGCAGTAGATCAAAGGGTCGGACCTCCCTATAGTGATAAAAATAATCAGCAAGGTTCAAAAAAGTATGACTCAGTTTAATGGATTAAGAACAAAGCTTTTTCTAAAATGAATAAGCCAGGAGCCTTGCCCCTCATTTGAGAGAGAAATAAGAGTGTTCAATACATACTAAACGGTTGATTCTGAAGACCAGAGGATACAGTAACAGACCCCCCAAGGAAAGCATTTGGGGACTAAAACCATCCAGTGTAAGGTTGTGCTGTTAGATAATGCCTAGCTTGATCAGTATTTTAAGTGGTGCTGGTGGATGGTAATGAACTCAAATACTATATTGGTTGACCAATAAGAAGATTAAGCAGTCATGGGGAAGCCAAGCTGTTAAATTTCTGGTTCCCAGTGAATATTTGCTAAAATTAACAAACGTTGTAGAATTTCATGGGGCAGATCATGGAAGAACAACACGAGAATAATAGAAAAATATATGCACCCCACATGACGTAGCAGTACCTTAATTATAACACGGCAACAATGAACATATCGGCATCAGTATCCCAGCTAGATCAACAATGGGCACAACGGCACGATCAACGGGCACAGAGGACATGACATCAAAGCTGTCCCTAGCACATAAAAAGAAAAAAAAAAGTATCAGTCTTGAGGCTGTCCTTTTAAGCAAGCAAAATGTCTCTGAAACCATCTCATTTTTGCTAAACGGCAATGGAATCACAAAATATGCGAATGTTCTCATAACTTTTTAGGTAGTGTCCTCGAGTCTTTCCAGATGGATCGTTAATAGTTTTTTTTAAAAAAAAAAAAAAAAAAAAATAGGGCACAAGATTTGATTATATAGTGGGGCTGTCAGCTTTATAAAATCTTCAGAGAGATAGCTGTCATTCATGCATGTAAGGAGGCATATCACAACATACATGATCCATCAATTTAAAACCAAAACAAACCTGCATTGCATGTATACCCCTACTCTTCTTTGTCTGCTTAGCACCTTACCCTTTACTCATGATAAAAGAGTTTGCATCCTAAGGTAAGAACATAGGGAGTTACTCATGATAAAAGAATTTGCAACCTAAGGTAAGAACATAGGGAGTTACTCATGATAAAAAAGAATTTGCAACCTAAGGTAAGAACATAGGGAGTGGATACTTTAGAGCTTAGACTATAATAGGCATGTTCATAGGCGCATATTTAGTGGAAGAAGAAGCTTAAAGATGCAAATAATTACCTAACTAATGGACTGGTTACTGTGCCGAGTGAGGCATCAGCTGCTCAGTGCTCTTGTCGAACATGAAGGGGTGAGCCAATCCTCAGATTTGGACTCCAGTACTGATCAGGATCCCAGGAGCATGTGGTACCCAGCCAGCACGGCATGATCCTTGCTTGGCAGCCCTACCAGGTCCCTCACTATCTCCCCATCAGGCAGTGTTGAGAGCATTACCGGGTCGGTGACAGGCTTTAGGATCCTGAAAGTTTTCACAAGAAGCTTTTCAGGGACTGTTCGAGGCAATTTCATAGGATTCCAATATTATTTATTGTAATGGTACCTGTTGTGATTGATAGCTTGTTGGAACTCATCCAGAGTAGGAGGTAGGTAGCCTCAAACGAAGTTTTTTTTCTTCTTGGTACGCAGGTAGCACCCAGCTCCGTTGATGATTGTTCTTGAGATCGAAATCGACTTCCTTTTAGGAATTGTGAAATTGTTGATCAAAGCTTACAAATGCTTGCAAACAGGAAGTAGCTGTGCCCATAACCAACAGGAACACACATGAAACCGAAAACTTGCCGAACTATTGGGAAACTCAATTTTATAATATCTTGTCATGCGTTGTAGAATAGAAAAAAAAAGCTACCATACCAGTAAAATTTTGTGGCTATTATCTCTGAAAAGACTTGTTCTGCATTTCTCCAGAGCACCTCGTAACCTCTCAACCTCTTGGCTGCTTGGTAGCAGTTCATCATTTCCACTGGCAAAATAAAATAAAATTCAGATCCAATTTGAACTTTGAAGTAGGATAATATTTTCAGTTATTATTTTTTCTTGTAAAACAATGTTTCAGGATGTTCTTCTAAACCTTTTATATAGAGTGAGGACATATATGATATATCAAAGAATGCTTCTCTACTTCTGTGTGTGGCTTTCTGTAAGTCTTACCTGGTTAGCACCAAAGTCTGAGCCTTGACTGCATGTAAAAGGGAATTGACAAATGATGATGTTGCCTTCAACATTGTCAGCTTAAAAATGATAGATTCCTTTGTCAGAATTTCAACCAGAATATGTAAGAAGAAAAACATAATGAATAAGAATTAAGATCGTCATGTAGAAAGAAACTGAATTGCTATATGTTCAACAAAGCAAGCTTCACATGCTTTGACTCTTTCGAACTCACCGTAAGAGAATCCAACAAATTGGACAAGATTTCTAATAATGTTTGACCAGCTTCGTGTAGAGAGAAGCCACGCCCAACAAAAGTTGATGCCATCTCCATAAAGTTTAATAAAAGTATTAAACTATGATAAGAACTCAACAAATACAAATCAAATGATTATGCTTTTGATGCTATTTTCAACCATCCCAAGACATTGTGCTTGGTGAAGTGAAGAGTTACAAGAAGCACACATCTGACAACAAGGCATCTTATACATTGAAGAAACAGATCATGCATATGTCTCATCCATTTTTTTTTTTTTTTTTTTTTTTGCAAAAGTAATTGCGTCTCGAGTAAATAAAGAAGAATTACTCAGAAAATAAGGTGACGAATCCCAAAAAAAATTTGTGTAGAGAAGTAAATAATGGAGCGGTCAAATGAAAGGGTTCAGGGACCTATCCAAGAAGGCTGACAGAGTTTGCAACTGTGGCCTATGGAACGATGTTTCTTAAGATGAAGCAAACTCCATGAGTTAGAAAAAAAGAAAGGCATATCACTGGAAAGATCAGAGAAACACAGAAACGACAGTTCATTGCAGCCTGACCTGGGATTACCAGGATTAATACCATGTCTATGTCTGGGTTTCGTGCAGCCACAGCTAGAGTGATGCATGCTCCAACTGACTCTGCAACAAAGTAGACAGGTCTGGCTGGTGCTCTTGGGCTCTCTGATTTTACTACCCTCGCAACAAGAATGTAATTAAGAACGATAAAGGTGGAAGCAGTTAGATAAAGTGTCTAATTTAAGATAAGTAATGAGGTGATAGTACCTCCTCCAAAAAACATTGATTCACAGGCATAAATTTTGAGGTATAGAGATGAACATAACATGGAGATGTTTTCATTATAACAGCTTAAGGTCATGATATGCACAAAGGAGAGAAGAATTTACAGTGGCTAGATTTGAAATTGTTTAAGTACAACTGCAAATTTACGCACTTCAAATAATGTTTGCAAATAATGCATGTAAATCTAGCAACTGAAGTAGAGCAATTGCAGAGTAAAAACAGAGAAGAGTAGAAGCATGACATATGTACCTGAAGAGTAGAAGCAATTGGTTTAGAAGGGGTGCATTGCCTCTGCTTGAATCAAAGCTGTAGCTCCATCTGGCAATCTGTTGACCAGCACTAGAGATGTGAAACATCAGCTGAAAAGTCTAGATATGGTAAAACAACAGAAAATTTATGAGCCTAAAAATTGTTTGAGCCATGGAACCCCATGACAGTTTCTAAACTGACATGTACAGAAAATAGAACAGGTAGAAAGAGGCACAAAAATCAAACCAGCCAATTAACCATTGCCTCAGTTATCATGGAAGAGGCAGAAAGAGATGCAAAAAAAAAAAAAAAAACCATTGTCCATAGGAGAGGTTGAAGATGAAGAGCCAAAATTGATCATCAGCTAAGCAAACAAGATGATGCCATGTAAAATCTGTATGGGCCAGCAAGATAGCTAAGGTGGAGATAAAAGATTCTGCAGTGTAGTCAAGTAGAGGCTAAAAGAAAAAAAAAAGTTGGTTTCTAGATCTCGATCTGAATAATACAGGAACCTAACTTGGCGATTGATTCCTTTTTCTTGTTATTTTAGAAAGGCCAAAGAGGGGATTCAGCAATTACTCTGTCAGTAGATATGGTGCACTTCCAATGGTGTCTATTGTAAGATGTCAACCAAAAATCAAGCTAGCAACACACAGTACAGGTTTTAATACTCCATGCTTGTTCATATTTAATTAGCTATTTCAGACAATAGTCACTCTCTCTTGTTCAGTAAAAAATAACTTTTACTGAGGCAACAGTTTTGAAGACTAAATTGAGAAGATAAGGATCCTTCCTCAGTGAACTTGGTTATATGATTAAACAACACAATAAACTTGGTTAATCTGGTAAGCAAAAGGACAAGGAAGGAACATACCGACAAAAGGAACTTGGCAGGCGAACAGAAACAGACAACCGTGGCCCGAGCAAGCAGCAGCGAATAGAACAACGCCAGACAGACAGTGGGCATACCAACAGCAGAAACAGAACCCAGGAACGCCTACGCACGGCTTACACCACCTGCACACAACAAGAACGCAAACAAATCACAGATGGACAGCGGTCTGTAACAATAAGCCACCAACACGGCTAATCCGCCCCAAGGCAGCGGCAATGGAGCGCAAGACTAACCAGGGCACCACCGGCTTCAGGTTTGGTGGAGTGAACTACAGGAAGCAACCGAGGCAAAGGACCGTACACACAGACAACACAAGCTGGAGGGGAAAAGAAGACAAAGAAATCATGAGCAGGGGAAGCAGACTGAACCACGCGTTGGTCCGTAGAGGCCGAATCTATGGCAAATGGGAAAAAAAGCAAGCAATCTGAGAAGGGAAAAACCTAGGGCGTGGCAGGGGGCCTGGAGACCCCAAGACTGATGACGACCGCGGCGAGGAAGAAGTGGGCTTCGAAGACGACGACGAGGATGAACGGGCGACACATCTATAACAACGAGACCTCAATTAAGCAGGGTAAGCAGAGCGAAGCACGCCTTGCTCCATACTGGCCGAATCTGAAGCCAAGGGGAAAAAGCAAGGCTCGAGATGGGAGAGCGGACAAACCTAGGGCCGTGGCAGGAGGCTGAAGACCGTAAGACCGATGACGAGGTCGACGACGAAGAAGCGGCCTTCGACGACGGCGACGACGACACCGCGGGCAACCCGGCTCCATAACGCCGACGAGGCGAGGTTGGAACACGACGACGAGGATGGCGCCGCAGCGCCCCCTCCGTAATGCCGACGACCTCGGCACGCGGAGACGAAGCGCGGGAAGGAAGCAGGAGGACCCGCCGGGTCAGGCAGCGGAGAGGAGGAGCGGCGAGGCTACGGCAAGAAGACCGGGGAAGAAGAGCGGAGGAAGCGAGGCAGGATGCGGCGGCGGATGGATCGGTAAAAAAAGGGAACGAGATCCTCTGAATTCGCTCAGGACGACAGCTCTCGGCAGTCACTCATCGCAGCCGTTGTTTGAAATCCAACGGAGCAGCTGAGTTGTGGCAATATCTCCTTCGCACGTGGATGTTTTGGCCCAATAACAGGCCCTGCTGAGCGGAAACAACAGCCGGCTGCGTTCGTCTGTGTTTGGCGCGGCTGCTCGCTGTTACGCAGAATGCTGCCAAGCACATAGCTGAACTAGCGTCGATACAGCCACAAGTTACAAAGATTGCAAGCTCATGCACAAATTCCACTATACACCTAGTTCCTACTCTTTGCCTAGAGGAATAACAAAGCAGGGGCTGACCATGCCCGAGCTCTGCCATGCTGCTCAAGTGCATGACTTTCATCGCATATGCACACTGGCCAGTCCACACTCCATTTCATCCAAGATGGAGCATGAAAGCTGCAGCGCTGCCGGTACACTGACAAAGCAAGTAGTCGAGCTTCAGCTAGTCGACCTCCTGGACAGCAGCCATGCTCCTGTGAAGCTCCTCGACGAGGTGCAAACGCTGCAGGCCAGCAGCGTCCAGGACGACGACGGCGCTCGGCAAGGGACGGGGATGGGGAGACGCTCGGCCTGTGAACGACGACCATGCAGCCCGCGATGAAGGGATGGCGACGGCGCCGCTCTGAGCGAGGGGATGGCGACGACGCGGCTCTAGCAGAAGGGATGGAGACGGCGCGGCTCGAGCGAGGGAATGGCGACGGCCCAGGTCTCCTCGACGCGATGGCGGCGGGGTTGAGCTGAAGACGGCGGCGGTGATTTGGGGAGCTCTCGCGACGGCGGCGGATAAGAGACCGACGCTGCTGCTTTTTATCCTTATCGGGCCGTGATGCTAGGCCAGAAGGACCTGTGAAGGAGATGCAGTGGCTGAGCTCGGCTGGTCCGTTGGATGCTAAGGAACGGCAAGGATGAAGCGACTGCCGAGAGCTATCGTGCGGCCTGAATTCAGAGGATCTCGTTCCTAAAAAAAGACTACGATTTCCCCGATCGGGTAGAAACCGAGGCGGGCACAGTAAAAGTATATAGAAGCAGAGGCAGCTTCTGCTGATTCCATCGCGAAGCCAGGCCAAGCAGAGAGGAGCTGGACCCCAAACGCAGAAAGCGACGGAGAAGCCAGCTTCAAAGGAGCCGCTTCTATAAATCAGGACCATCAACCGGGAAATCTAAGGACGCAAAAAATTGAGGCTGACGTGGCCGCGGTGACTGAGGCAGGAGCCATTCCAAAGTCTACCATTTTAATTAACAAGCTATATGGATCCTTGATGAAAGAGAAATGATTTCCTAAGCTAGATGCGGTAGGATACATATGGGTGAGGTCCGCAGGAAGCCAGGAAGTACTGTGAGATGGGACTGAGTGTGAAACCTGAAGACTAAACAGGTCTGGGTTTTTTCTTTCTGCAGCTGTTCTTGTCATTATGGTTTCTAGCTGATGATAAGATATAGTACCTCCAACATTAAAGAATGTGATTGTTATTTTAATCAACTTGGGTGGTTGATTTAGGAATTTATGTCCCCTACTGTCAAACTTGGGTGCCTAAATCTCGATGATCTATTTATGCAAACTATGATATGTTTCTCCTTATATATGCATCTGATATGCATAATTTTAGGAAGTATGAGTACATAGGGAAGCGGTTTTTCGCTCTTAGGAGCGTGTCTCCCACAATGAAACCGAGCGTGATCACGCGTTGTGATCCGTCTGCCAGCACATTTCCGAGGCAGGATTAATGTGAGAAGTGTCTTGCCAAAGACGGATCACAATGCGTATCCAGCCATTCACGGTGTGGGAACACATGCTCCCAAGAGCAAATTTAACTTACACGCAGTACATAGGATTTAGTGCTGAGTAACCGCATGAGCTAGCTAGAGCCTGCAGAAAGGTGGTGAAGAAGGTTTTTGATGCATGCTACAGTAACAAATTCAAATAGTCTATCAGATTCGTATGATGTCTCATCGCTGACGACGACGGTAAGCAAACACAGGGACGATCTGCAATAGAATTTTCGTTCCGAATGTTTCACATGATCACATCACCCTGACAAAATATCTAGCATCCCGGGCCCCACATTAGTCAAATCATAACTAATGAGTCAATGACCCACAACAAATGTAGATAATACTTCCTCCGGGTTTGGAATTAGAAGTCGGTTTGGACAAGGTTGGGTCAAATATTGGGAATATAAATCATCAATCATTTTGAAGTTGTTGTGTTTGTAAATGTGAAAATTATATGAATAGATTTGTCTTAAAAACTATTTTGATAAAAGTATACATATATCACATTTCTATAAATATTTTTATCATAACAAGAGGTAAAAGTTGTCTTTGAAGAGGTGTCGTCATTTGTCTAAACGACTTCTAATACCAAATCGGAGTGAGTAAGATGATTGTATGTACCTTGCCTCTTGTCTCTAGAAGTCCTATGCATTAGTGGTGGTAATGGATCCGACCTTTTTTTTCATAACGTCCTTTTCCATTTTTAGTTTCAAAAAATATATGGTTTTTATGATCCGATTCTAATTTAGTTTAATCTTTAAATTTACTAGGCTAAATTAAAGGGTACTTTATCACCCCTAGCTAAGCACGATGGAGCACGAAAGAGTCGGTTCCCGGCGCCGATGGAGCAAGGACAGGAGGCACACAGGTTTCAACGGGGCATTTCGAGCAATAACGCTGAAAAGCTCCACCAATGGTGGACCACCATCAATGCCGACGCCCCTACCGGCCGGCTCCTGTACAGGAGGCTCCTGCGTTGCGTGCCCTCTCTCGCTCGCTTGCTCACCCGTCGCCCCCGCGTGCGGACTGCCCAATTTATGGCGGCGAATGCTGCGTCCAACTGATCCGACCCAACGCCGATGACCGCTGGTAGCTGCACGGAGGAGATCGAGTCCGAGACCGAGCTTGCCGGGGACGTACGTACTCGACGTACAGCCAGTAGAAATTGGTGGGACGACGACGACGACGACGACAAACAACAGTCACCGGCACGCCGCGTCGCAATCCCGGCGTTGGGTTTCTTCAGTACGTCATAACTCTAGCTAGCTGCAGGCCGGTGGGGGATCGATCCGCCGGGCCGGTGGCGCGGCTGGGCTGCAGCGATCGATCCCTGCTCTGTTCCCCCGCGTCCTTCCCTTCTTCCCGTTCCTAGTTCAATTCCTAGCGCCCCACCAATAACCCAATTGCTTGCGCTGCATTGCCATGTATAAAGCCATGCCGCGCCGATGCAGCAGCGTGCAAGACCAGCCAAGCCAGAGGACGGACACACAACTGTCCTGTCCTGTGTCCACAGTCCACACGCACACGTCTGCCTTCATTTCATCGGCTGGCCGCCCGGCTCGATCACGGACGACGAGTCTACAAAAAGCACATAGGCAGAGTAGGGCGGCACACCCGTGAGCTGAGCTTATTAGGGAAGGACGTGCGTACAACGACAGAGTCGTTGCTGGGCTCGATCGGCCGCCGCCGAAGCTCTCGACGACTATCTCGATCGCCGGCGACGACATGGGTGCTGCGCTCTTGGCTTCTTGGCCATGGGACAACCTCGGCTTCTACAAGGTACGTACGACAGGGGATGATCGACATGGATTCGCTTGCTTAATAAGCTAAGTATAACAAACCTTTCATATTGGACGCATGGCATATATGATGATGCATGCAGTACGTTCTGTACGGCCCGCTGGTGGGCAAGGCGGTGGCGTCACGGGCGTGGGAGGCGGCGAGCCCCGACCGGTGGATCCTCGTCCTGCTCCTCCTCTTCGGCCTCCGTGCCCTCACCTACCAGCTCTGGAGCTCCTTCAGCAACATGCTCTTCGCCACGCGCCGCCGCCGTGTCGTCCGCGACGGCGTCGACTTCGACCAGATCGACAAGGAGTGGGACTGGTACGTACGTTCACGGCTCCGCCGGTCATGCACGCAATCAATCGATCGATCGGAAAAAACTAGTCCATCTTCTGCTTGATGATCGATCAATCAACACGTACGCAGGGACAACTTCCTGATCCTGCACATCCTGATGGCTGCCACGGCGCTATACGCGTTCCCATCGCTACGGCACCTCCCGCTATGGCCTGACGCCCGTGGCCTCGCCGTGTCGCTCCTCGTCCACGCCGTGGCGACCGAGCCCCTGGCGTACGCGGCGCACCGGGCGTTCCACCGCGCGGCGAGCGGCGGGCTCTACGCGCGGTACCACGCGCTGCACCACTCCACCAGGGTGCCGCAGCCGTTCACGGCGGGCGTCGCCACGCCGCTGGAGCACATGGTGATGGGCGCGCTCATGGCGCTCCCGCTCGCGGCCGCGTGCGCCGCCGGGTCAGGTCCGTCGCGCTCGCCTTCGCCTACGTGCTCGGCTTCGACAACCTCCGCGCCATGGGACACTGCAACGTCGAGGTCGTCCCCAGCTCGCTGTTCCAGGCGGTCCCGGCACTCAGATACCTTATCTACACCCCGACGTACGTTTGTTTCTTTCCGTGTGTGAATTATTTGGCTCTCGATCGATTTTACTCCTTATTACAGTCCTCGGTTCATTGGATCGATGATCATGACTGAAAACCGTGCATCTACATGGATCTTTAGCTGAAGATGACAAGAAACAAGAAGAAAAAAATCTTGATAGCGATGGTTCTAGATATTGTGTGCACTTGCATGCGCCACGCCTACATATATGCATGGTGTCACTAGCTGATTCCTACATCCAACCGAACTACACACACGGTAGTTAATACAAAACAATTAAGGATCGAGAGGTTTAATTGTTGCTCTGTTTTTCTACAAGGTGGGCTAGATAAGTAAATATGTTCTTATCTAGTCTGATTGCTGCACCACTTTGAGCTCTGCCATCTGGTACTCCATAAGTACACAGTTAGTTGTGAGCCAACAAAAGCAGTCCTGAACCTGTACCGGAGGACACAAAAGCAGTCCTGCATGCATGCATATAATCTCGCTATTATATATGCCCGGCGCGGCCTGTCGATCGTCTGCAATCATGCATGATAACTGGATGCTGGGCGTTTCTCTCTTGATGCTGCAGGTACCACGCGATCCACCACACCAACAAGGAGGCCAATTTCTGTCTCTTCATGCCGCTGTTTGATCTGCTGGGTGGCACCATCGACCAGCAGTCGTGGGACATGCACAACAAGATGAGCGCAGGTACGTACACGCACACGTCTAGCTTTTGCTTTGCTTTTGGTCGTCGATTCTATGATTATGTTATGTTTATATATATATGGTGGTCCATGACGTGTCACCAAACTATAGCTATATATGGGTTCAAGAGATTTATTTGGGCGGCCTCCAGTGATTGTCGTCTTGATCATAATCCTCATTAAGTAGTAGTCCTAGTCTCCACTAGATATGAGTAGACACCCCAACTAGCCTTTAATCAATAAAATGCACTCTCCGGTACATATATCTACCTGCACATGTGCTCAACAACAATCGATCATTCCTGAAAAATGTGTTTTATAGTCTTGAAACCGGCTAGCAAGACCGGTATAGTTAAGGCACACGCAACAGTTAGAGCTAGTTACTAGCTCTAAGACAACTTCTCCAATTATAATAACTTTTAGCAGTAGCTTATAACATGGATAGCCCACATGACACTCTCACATATCCTTGAAATTATGTATCAATTGCTAATGGTTATGAAGTTATGCCAAGGTCATGTCTTTTTTTTTTTTTGGGAAAAAATAGCTAAATATCCTAGTTGCAGCTATCTCCCCGATATAGTTGCAAAAGCATACATGTAAAAAGGGTCGCAGACTAAAAGGCTTAGCCAGTGATTTAAAACTTTGCTTTTAGCACATAGCTTATAAGATGGATAGCCCACATGACACTCTCACATATCCTTGAAATGTGTGGAAAAGCTTAGCTCATGATCAAAAGCAGGAGCTAACTTTGTTCTCTTCAATTAAAATATGATAAAGTTTTTTTAGAGCTAGCTTAAAAGTCGATTGTTGGCGCTGCCCTCATACTAAGAGTATGAGACAATATGAGAATGTCATCAGCACCAGCATTTGTCTCCCCCATGTTAATAATTAATTAA
This sequence comes from Hyparrhenia diplandra, assembly GCA_015847255.1. Lineage (NCBI taxonomy): Eukaryota > Viridiplantae > Streptophyta > Magnoliopsida > Poales > Poaceae > Hyparrhenia > Hyparrhenia diplandra. The sequence continues at coordinate 209,961 of JADLZK010006483.1, forward strand.
CCACTAAGACCCCAACTTCCCGATTTCAATCCACTAGTATTAGTTAATGTATTGTTTTAAAATTCTTTGACAAAACAAGACCAAAAAATAAATTATTTACTAGCCCACAATCCAGTCCTTAATATATCGAATAGGACGTACTACTAGTGAATAATTTTGTTTCACTTTATTAGCAGAAGGTTCTAAGTCGAAGGTCATGTTGGTTCTAGAAAGGGAATTAACCCAAGGCCCCCATCATGCTCTAGTTGGTCATAACTGCGCGACGCGACCCCTCGGCAATTCGTCGCCGGAGAAAAGAAATTAAACCACTCGATGCGACCAATTCATTTCTGTGGAGGACAGCGCACGCATGCATGCAGCGCCGATCGAGACGGACGGACACGGCCGTACGTCGCCTTCACGGCCGGCCGGCCGGCGAAAAGATGAGCTCGCTGTCTGTCTCGCGTTCTTGAACCGATTGAAACCCGGTCAGCATCCGGCGGATGGGAATGGGATATGCCATCGGCCGCAATCAAGGCGCTAGCCTGGTGATTGGCGCGTGCGTCGCCCTCGTTCCTCGCCGCCGTACGTCGTCCAGGTGTCGCCGGCGTGGCTGGCATGGCGAGGTCGCCGCCACCAGTAGGGCAGTGGGTGGCATGTCAATCGCAACAGAATCGATAGGCCCGCTGCTGATCATCCGTCCCGACGCTGACGTGGATCTGCTCGCGCTGACTCCTGTAGGTGTGGACGAGGTGCCGGACTTCGTGTTCCTGGCGCACGTGGTGGACGTGATGCAGTCGCTGCACGTGCCCTTCGTGCTGCGGACCTTCGCCTCCACGCCCTTCTCCGTGCAGCTCTTCCTGCTGCCCATGTGGCCCTTCGCCTTCCTCGTCATGCTCGCCATGTGGGTCTGGTCCAAGACCTTCGTCATCTCCTGCTACAACCTCCGCGGACGCCTGCACCAGATTTGGGCCGTGCCCAGATACGGCTTCCAGGTTCATTTCCTGTCGTGTCTTGTGTTTGTCCTCTCGATCATGTATGTCTTCATGATATATGCTGTGTTTTTATTCATCTTTGGTCTTTGCATTATACACTGCAGTACTTCTTGCCGTTTGCCAAGGACGGCATCAACAAGCAGATCGAGCTCGCCATCCTCAGGGCCGACAAGATGGGCGTCAAGGTCCTCAGCCTTGCAGCCCTAAACAAGGTACATATATAATCTACGGAGCTGGCCTCCTGATGATCTCTGGAGCTAGAGCTGGCCAATCTAAGGCAGACATCATGTCCTGTGTGCAGAACGAGGCGCTCAACGGCGGCGGCACGCTGTTCGTGAACAAGCACCCTGACCTTCGCGTGCGCGTGGTCCACGGCAACACGCTGACGGCGGCGGTGATCCTGAACGAGATCCCCAAGGGCACGACGGAGGTGTTCCTGACGGGCGCCACGTCCAAGCTCGGCAGGGCCATCGCGCTCTACCTGTGCAAGAAGGGGGTCCGCGTCATGGTACGTCGTGCCCTGCTGGCGTACACGCATATATGCATCTAGCTCCATCACCGACGACGACCCACCGGCCACCCAACCAACCATAATACTGTACTAACAAACACGCACGGGACACGCAACTCCTGCAGATGATGACCCTGTCGACGGAGCGGTTCCAGAAGATCCAGAAGGAGGCGCCGCCGGAGTACCAGCCGTACCTGGTGCAGGTGACCAAGTACCGGTCGGCGCAGCACTGCAAGACGTGGATCGTCGGCAAGTGGCTGTCGCCGCGGGAGCAGCGGTGGGCGCCCAAGGGCACGCACTTCCACCAGTTCGTCGTGCCGCCCATCATCGGCTTCCGCCGGGACTGCACCTACGGCAAGCTCGCCGCCATGCGCCTCCCCAAGGACGTCAGGGGCCTCGGCGCCTGCGAGTACTCGCTCGAGCGCGGCGTCGTGCACGCCTGCCACGCCGGCGGCGTCGTGCACTTCCTCGAAGGATACACGCACCACGAGGTGGGCGCCATCGACGTCCACCGCATCGACGTCGTCTGGGAGGCCGCGCTCAAGCACGGCCTCCGGCCCGCATGATCCACCCGTTTCCTGGCCCGGTTCGAGCGCCTTGATCTGTTAGGCCGAAATGCACGGGCCTGGTGGCTTTGTCACCTTCCCTTTGTTTTCCACGTTCATTGGGTGTGTGAATTGGTGGTTCCTCTCAAGATTCAATTTTCTTCCCTTTTTCTTCTTCCATCGATCCACAGTATGTATACTGTAAACTATACAATGATCTATATACTATATACAAGAGAAATTAATATAAAGGATGTAATGAGAGAAAATATACAGTGGGTAAAAAAATCTATATATCTCTATAGTATTAGAAGCAATTTCTTTTCTTTGATCCCTTGTTTATTCTCTTCAATTTCGCCCATCTGTGTATTCCCCAACACGGTTATGGTTACTGTTTGCATTATATGCAGATTTTATATGCAAATTAAAAGAACTTTCTTTGCGCAAAATCGGGTCGGATTTAGATGGGTACTAATTATCCTGCATTATGTCCCGTATCACGTATTTATATCCCATTTTTTTTTCTTAGAGCTCAGAGCCGGATATACAGATAATTTGGATATTTAATATTTATCTCATATACATAGCAGGTAGTTTGAGTATTTAAATGTTGAGATTCAGACTGAACTGTCCATATAGTGTTTTGGCCCTTTCGGAATGGATGGATATCACAAAATATCCATCCCGTTCTCGTCGCTAGGTGACACGTTACTCATGTGTCATGGCCTAACTACAATGGATCAAACTAATCAGGCGGAAGTCCCCGGCCCATATGCTTGGCCTCAAGTTTCTTAGGCACAAGATAATGTTGGAAATGTTCAATATGTTAAAGCTTTGGTCATTCATGTTGTGTAACTAGTTGAACGCTATTGTGAGTGATTTTGTCCCAACAATCTTGGAAGAATAGGCCGTGCATATGTGACATTCCTCGTTTTAGAGTCATCAATGTATGCGTTTTTCCTCCCTTTCCTGTGGCAATGTTGATCATTCATCATCCCACACAAAAACAAAAGGTCCATTCATTTTCGTAACATATCAAATGCAGATTGAAATCGGTGCATCCAAATAATAACTAGTTCACTCATGGGACCTTTAAAAGGAAAAGTGAACAGGAACAACTCCATAAACTGAATAAAACCAAACTCCAGGGATCCTTGTTATTCAAGCCAACAGATTAAACACCACTGACCATAACAATGGTTTGGGTTCACCTGCAAACTAACTGCCATTTGCACCACACATGACTGGATCCAAAAACTAACTCCCATATGTACCATTCACATATGAGCCACAAACATACTACTGCTGAGAGGCACACACTTTTTTTTTTTTTTTTTTTTGAAACTAAGGGTTCACACACTCGTCAAGAGATGAGCAGGCAAAGATATACTCTACCCTCCTCCCCTTAGCTTGATGAATGTACAACCGCAACAGATTTTAAGCTCAGAACCTCAAATCGATTGTGTGTGGATGTCGCAGTGGAGCACGACGACGAAGGTGATCCTCCCAAATCACACCCCGTAGATTGCTGACACCCTCCGCAAGACACTCAGCTTGAGCTCGAGGATGCAGATGTAGTCGGCCGTCCGCCGGAGCAACACGTCCACGTCGGCGTCGTGGGCATCAGGGACGATCTTCTTCAGCTCCCTGAGCCTCCTCAGAGCCATATGCTGGGAAGGCCTCCTGCTCATCCTCTTCTTCCCCACCGTGAACATGGCTTTCCTTCTCATATTTCCCCGGGGAAGAACCGAAGAAGTGTCTCGATCGGTTACAAACTAGCTTGTTAAGATTATGATGTGCTGCTAGATCTGCAGGATGTATGGTTTGTGTGACTCGGCAAGGAGACATTTATAGGGGGTGAGAGAGGCGAAGGCTATTTCACTTGGCCATGTGGGAGGAGTACTTTGGCTCTGCAAATCAGTGTAGACTGAGCTGTCAGCCTGCAAGCATAGCATAGCTCTCACAAGGCATGGCTTGTTACTGTTCTTGTCTGACATGCATGGATATAGATCAGGGAAACGTCTGGAGTGTGTATGTACGTCCATGCTTTCTATCAAATTATTACAGATGTTTCATCAAAAGGTTTATTCCAGATTACTCATTTCTCCGCTTAGGCACCAAAGTTGTGGAAACATAATGTCCTATCCTGCTGATGCTGAGCTATCTTAATTTACTCTGACGAACAACAGAGTGCACCCTCTGTTCTTTTTCTCACCTGCAACTGCAATGCACGTAGGCGAACTTAAGACAAATCTTCTTATCCTAATCGTAATCATCATCAAACTGTTAGCATTATTTGCAATGATTGGAGGAATTCCCATGTGATCTTTGCCAAGTTGCCGCGTGTAAACTGAAAGAATCTGCAACTCCTCAGCAACTGGATGTTATTAATCCGTCGGTGTGGCCAGCTTGGCCTTAGACAAATCGATAGAGATGAGCATATGTCTTATCACTGATCAAACACTCACCAATTGTATATATGTTACATTGTTGTCGTATTTTGGCATGTTGATATATCCAACTGATAAATGTAATTCCTTGCATCGCTATATTATTGAAGAGAAGAAAAAGCACAATCCATCGTCAGGTCTCTGGGTTTGGGGCCATACATAAAATGGAAATGAAAGAAAGATTGATCGATTGAACTGGCCGTCGGCGACACTACATGTGACCCTTACATCTCACCAGTCACCACTCCTATGCTCTCTTGCTAGATTCTAGATAGGAACATGGGCTTGTTGCACCCAAGCACTGCTTGCAGAACACAGGGACGGCGGCAGACGCAAATGGCTCTGTATTTTTGTGAAAACACCGAGAAACTACGTGGAGCGTACCGCATGCACGTGCCAGCTCTGAGGTGCCGATCATTTCATTGTTTTTCCCCCCAATCAAATTTCAGTTTGGAGATGTTCTTTTCAATTGGGATCACATCGTCACGCCATTTTAATTTGCATATATTCTATAATGATCGATGGATGTTTATCGCCACAGGGAGCAGCAAGCCATGCAAAACGCTTCCATGCCGTGCGTGCGAGTTGGCACACCACCACTGTTCTTCCAAACAATCAGGGCTGCAAAGTACAATGCTAGCCAGATAGCAACTGTGTGATGAACAGTGAAGAGAGCTCCCGATCTGAGCAGGCACGATCGAGATGAAACAGCCCCGTCCTTGACACCTTTTTCTGTTTCTGTGGCTACAGTTTCAAGCTGATGAGATTCGAAAGAAGTAGCCGCGCGATTAGCAACAACCTGTCTTAGATAAAAAGGCGGAATCTCAGGGCATGTTCAGTTCATGAAAAGTTACCCATCAAATCTCTTGTCGATTGCATGGGCATTAAATATAAGTAAACAAGAAAACAAATTGCATAGTTTGACTGAAAAGTACGAGACAAATCTTTTGAGCCTAGTTAGTCCACGATAGGACAATAATTACCAAATACAAACGAAAAGTGCTACAGCATTACCCCAACCCAAAATATTTCACCAACTAAACACACCTAATAATTTTGAGTCAACAAGAGATGGACGTGAAGCAACGTGTGAAAGCAAGGATAACACAATTGCTACGGGAAGAGGAAATCAAATGGTTTCAAAGAGCAAAGACTAAGGATCTTCTTGAGGGAGATAATAACACAAAGCATTTCGATATGGTGGCTAATGGAAAGAAAAGGAAAACGAGAATCTTTCAGTTAGAACAAGAAGGGAGAGTGATCGAAGGGCAGGAAAACATAAAAGTTCTCATAACAAATTATTATAAAAGTTTGTTTGGATCAGCATAGATAAATTATTTTCCACTGGATGAAACACGAACAAGTGACATTCCTCATATTAATGAAGAAGACAATAAAATTCTTGTTGAAGCATTTACCGGAAAGGAAGTAAGAGAGGATATATTACAAATGAAACACAATAAGGCAATAGGCCCCGACGGCTTTTCGGCAGAGTTTTACCAGTGTTCCATGTCGGCAACCTACCTATTTTCAGCCTTAACTTTGGAAAGATCACACTGATTTTGAAACAAAGGGAAGCCATACAAATTCAGCAGTATAGGCCTATTTGTACGCTTAATGTGAGCTTCAAGATCTTTACTAAGGTCTTGGCTAATAGGTTTAATGGATTGGCCGATAAGGTTGTGAGAAAATCACAGACTGTGTTTATGCCGAAAGCGAAGCATTTTAGAAGGCATAGTTGTGTTGCATGAACAATTCATGAGTTGCACAGAAAAAGAAGAATGGATGATTTTAAAGCTAGATTTTGAGCAGACATATGACAAAGTTCATTGGACTTTTCTACAACAGACCTTTAGCATGAAAGGTTTATCATTTATTTGGTGTAAATGGATTGAATCGGTAGTAAGTTAAGCAAGTGTGGGAGTTAATGTAAACGATGAGATTGGTTAGAACTCAGAACTTCCAACCTAGAAAAGGACTTAGGCAAGGGGATCCTCTCTCGCATATATATCCTCTCCGTTCAATTGTAGGTCGTTTGACTTTTTCAACCCCAACTTTGACCATTCGTCTTATTCAAAAAATTTGTGTAAACATAGTCAAATTTAAGTGGTTTTTAAAAAACTTTTGTTAATAAAACATTCCACAACAAATGAATTGATGTTTTGCATAAGTTTTTGAATAAGATGAACGGTCAATGTTGAGGTTGAAAAAAGTCAAACGACCTACAATTTGGAACGGATTTAGTACTCTTTAACTTGGTTGCAAATATGCTGGTTGTTCTTGTTTCGAAAGTGAAAAATGATGGACAGTTTTGAGGCTTGGTACCCAATCTTGTAGATGATGAATTATCCATTTTACAGCATGTTGATGACACCATTTTGTTTATGGAAGATGACTTAGAGGGGGCAAGAAACCTAAAGCTAGTTCTCATGACCTTTGAGAAATTGTTGGGATTTAAGTTTGATTTTCACAAGAGCGAATTATTTTGTTTTGGAGGTGCTAAGGATAGATGCAAAGGATATGCAAAGATGTTCGATTGTGTGCGTATAGGGAGTTTCCCCTTCAAATACCTAGGTATCCCAATGCATTAGGAAGTTGTCGAACAAATTAGAATGCTATTGAGGAACGCTTGCGTAAGAAACTTAGTTGTTCGAAAGGGAACCTTCTCTCCGGGGGGGGTCGTGATGATAAATTCAGTCTCGTCGAGTTTGCCCATGTTCATGATGCTTTTCGTCATTCCTAATGGTGTACAAAAAAAGCGGATTACTATCAATCCGGATTTTTTGGCAAAGGCGATGAACATAAGAAGTATAGGTTAGCAAAATGGAATATGCATTGTGAACCAAGGTGCATGGGGTTTTGGGACCCTAGATTTATAAATTTAGAACAAATACTATTTAGTAAGTGGTTATTTAAGCTCTTCAATGAACACGACTTATGGCAAGAGGTTTTAAGGAAGAAATATGCTAAAGATAAGAGTTTGTCTCATTATAAAAAATGCCCGTGAGATTCGCACTTCTGGTCGGGGCTGATGAAAGTGAAAGAGACATTTTTACCTTTTGGGAGGTTCAAGGTAAAGAATGGTCACCAGACAAGGTTTTGGGAGGATGCATGGATTGATCAACAACCGCTAATGCGGAAGTTTCCAAACTTGTAAAAGAATATTTGGAAAGTTAGGGGCGGCAGTTGCTAGTGTTCTTAGTGCGACACCACTGAATATATCTTTTAGAAGTGGTTTAGTAGGGGATGGATTGAAGGAATGGCTGAACCTAGTGGCCTTAGTTGTACAGGTGAGGTTGAATGGAGATAGGGACAAGTTTGTTTGGCAACTAGAAAAAGATGGGGTCTTCGTATATAGAGATAAAAAAAAAAAAAGATAGGATTAGGGGGATAGATCTTTTCTGGTAGGCTAAGTTGCACTTGAAAATTAAGATTTTTCTTTGGTACTTAAACAAAGAGTACTCCAAACAAAGGACAACCTGTTAAAAAGAAAATGGAAAGGAGATTCTAGGTGTAATATATGTGGCCTTTGCGAAAACATACAACATCTTTTCTTTGAATGTCGATCGTGTGGCGAGATTTGTTTGGAATACACTGCTTATCACTTTTAATATTCAGCCACCTAAAAGTACCTCCCCATGTTTTTGTTTCCAGGTTGAGAGGTTTTGTACCTAGGCTAAGAAATTAGATTTTAGTGGGGATGGCGACATCTTGTTGGGTTTTATGGTTGAATAGAAATAATGTGGTGTTCCAAAGGTTATTAGTAGCTAACTCATATTTGCAGGTGACCTTAGGGGGACATAATGGATCAGCCAATGGTGTTGTAAAGAGGAAGAGAGAAACACGTTGAAGGAAGTCTGCAGACATTTGGAAGGAGTGGTGATGCAGCTCTCGGGCTCATGTGAGTAGAAGAATCTGAAGAGGATTGGAGTCTAGAGTTTTTTTTTTTTTTTTTTTTGGCTGAGATTGGCCTGCTTTGTATTTCGTCGGTTGTCTTCTTTAGTAGAAGATTAAGTTTCTTTGGCTGCTTGTTTAATGGTACTTTTAAACTTTATCTTAGTTTGGTTCTTGTTACCTTTTCAGCCCACTTAGCGTATCTTTGGGCTTTGTAAACATTTACTCCCTCCGTCCCTAATTGACCGTCGCCGTTGGGTTTTCGTGCCACAAATTGATTTCGATTTATACAAAATACGTGCAACATTTATATCTTCAAATAAATTTATTAAAAAACTAGACGAAAAGATCTTTCCGATAATACTAATTAGTATCATAAATATTTATATATTTTAATATATAATTACCGGCAATAGTTTTTCGAAAAACGAGAACGACAAACATTTAGGGACGGAGGGAGTAGCTCTAAGCATCCATGCGTGGATGTGATGGCTAAAATGATTATTCCTTAGTTAAAAAAGCAACAGCCTGTCTCTCCACGGGTAGATCTACGACGTCGGAATTTAGCCTACACACGTGCATGCATGGGCAGAGAGCATGTATGTATGCAATAATAATCAATTAGGATTATCAGGGCAGACAGCTGCAGCGTTTGAATGACAATTCGCGTGCTGATCGATCAAATCCTGCAGGACATGTATGCATGCAAAAGGTCACTGATGAAGGATGGGTGGTAGATTCGATGTAGCCTTTCGAGCCAGGACCCAGCCGACGGCTCTTCAGAGATTCAGGGGAGCCAGTGAGCCACTAGGGCGACGTGGATCAACCGCCTTCGCTCAACAATGCATGTGCCAACGATCTAGAATGATGCTGCTTTGATTGATTGATGATCCATTATGCAAGATGGTGTTAACCGACGGTTAAGATCGCGCCACTCAATTGGTGTAGCCGTCCGTTCTTTTACATGTAGTATTTGGTAAATGAAATAAACATATCAAGCCATAGATCTATGTCGACTTGATGTGACAAGCAGCTCGCTTAGACGATGCAATGGTTTCCGTCCGTGATTTTTTTTTTAAGAAACGGTCCCATTTGCTTGTTTGGTTTGGCGTACCTAGTTCAACCAGTGCGAGAAGACACTAAATAATACTTCCTATATTTTAAATTATTTATTAGTCGCTTTAACTTTTTTAATTCATCTATTTTACCATGTATCTAGACATATTATTTAATTTATTTTCTTAAGTAATAATTTTAAGTATACTTTGTTTGATAGAACAAGTATCCGATTTATATTGATCCTAGCTGGAAAGTTTAAAGTTAATATCTAGATGTGTAACAAAATGGATGTAAAAAGTCAAAATAACTTATAATTTAAAACGAAAGGAGTAATTGAAATACCATTTGTCCTTTGTTTAATAGAAAAACACATATTGAAGTTGTATTCATGTGAAGTGTTCGTGTTCAAGAGACCAGACATCCACCAAAAAGAATACGGAAGAGCTAGAAAAAGGAAGAGGAATGTTGATGCAATTGGACACCGAGTCGATCTCTTAGTTTTTTTTTTTTTTTTTTTTTTTGAGAATTACACAAGACAACGAGACACTCATAACATGCACGCACACTCACCCCTATGAACACACGTACGCAAACCCTACCCCTATGAGCACCTCCGAAGGACTGGGCAACCGGCAGATGCGGAGATTCTCGAAGTCACCATAGGCGCCTCGTCGCCGACGGAACGTCGCTTACCACTTAATGCATAACGCCGGTAAATCCTTGGGAAAATCCCGGGAAAAGGTGCGAGCACCATGGATAAAAAGATTTTGTTGGATGAAAGCTTTGAGTAAGAAATTTTACCTCTTTTATTCTTAAACCAAGCCACGATAAAAGAAGTAATATTTTATATAAATTTTTAAATAAGATAAGTAGTCAAACTTGGTGTTAAAGAAGTTAAATGTCTTATAATTTGAGATGGATTAAGTAATAAATAGCACGCTGCTACAGCGAGCAAAGTCAAGTACATGGTTTTTCGAGGTACTCTCATGCTACATGTAACTTTTGGGTGGTGACTTTTAGACATGTTTCTTTTTTATGGCATACAGCCATGGACCAAAAGATTTTCTAGAGCTTGGCGCATAACAACTTAGGCCTCGTTCGATTGATTGTTTTTTTTTTTGGAAAGGCGGCAAAAAGATTTGCCGGATTTTTATTAGACGTAAAAAAAAAAAACAAAAACATTTACAACCACTTCCACTCTACTCACCTCTACCTGGTACTACTCACTAATCCACTCTATACATGCTTTCTCTGATCTGTATGAAACTAGAGAAAAAGAAGAAAAGAAGAAAACCGGTTCCCAACTTTTCCACCGTGGGCCTAAAATGGCTCAGGACGGCCCAAGACTAGGACGTTCTGGTATGTTCCTGGTAGACTCCTCTTCAATACAACTCGTCCGGGTCGTTTCGACTTCCGCCGTACCAATCTTCTTTCTCTCGTCCTTGGCCGCTCCTTCAGTCCGTAGCTTCACTCTTGCCGCCATGAGTGACCGTCCCTCCGTTGTGCGCGGCATGTCCGCCAACCTCCTTTATCCTCGCTGCAATGGCGCTCCCGGGTGCCCGTGCATGTCGATAAGCTCTGTCGCTGACGAGTCCTCTTCCTCCCCGGTGGCGAGTCGTTCGAAACGACCCGGACGAGTTGTATTGAAGAGGAGTCTACCAGGAACATACCAGAACGTCCTAGTCTTGGGCCATCCTGAGCCATTTTAGGCCCACGGTGGAAAAGTTGGGAACCGGTTTTCTTCTTTTCTTCTTTTTCTCTAGTTTCATACAGATCAGAGAAAGCATGTATAGAGTGGATTAGTGAGTAGTACCAGGTAGAGGTGAGTAGAGTGGAAGTGGTTGTAAATGTTTTTGTTTTTTGTTTTTTACGTCTAATAAAAATCCGGCAAATCTTTTTGCCGCCTTTCCAAAAAAAAATGGTTCCACCTGGTTTCACTCAACAGGTCGGCTTCCATTTGGACCGATCCTGTAGACTTGAGGCCAGGATTGATTCCGGCCCGAAAAGAGAAGAAAAAGGCCTAGAATTGCGTGTTTCCATTCCGGTCTGAATCTAAATGAATCATGATTTCGGCTTGGACTCGATTTCAAACTAGGCCAAATTATTCCGAGCGGAATAGGCTATGTTCTACGACATTCCAGGCCGAAACAAACAAGGCCTGATACAAAGTTTGCACCAACACACCAAGTCCTAACAGAGTCAAAAAAAAAAAAAATCGATTACATAGGCTCTAGACAGTACTCCATCAGGCCGTATAGAAGACAAGCGCCAATTGATAGGCCCCTTTTACCTCAGTATCCATGGCTCGACCCAAGATACATGTCATTGTCATGCCATGTACCATCAAGTCAAAATAGACACACTGACAAATACGGCAATTCCCCAAGTCCTAGCTCTAGTTTCTTCATGGTTTTTAACTTCTGCAGAGAGGTATTATTGATGGTCGTTTTCCGATCAGAGTGGTATTGATAGTTGTTTTCCCATCAGAGCAGGCAAAGATTTGGCTTCGCTATCGCTCGCTGGCACAACAAAGGTGAATCAAACCAACTTCGAGAGCAAAGCAGCCTCTATATTATTTTTAAGTTTTAGACCCTCTTTAAATTGTGGGAATTTTACCTGTTTCCTGTATTTTTTTGAAAAAAATAAATTGATTTTTATAAAAATTTCTGTACAATATTTACAAAATCCTGCGTTCTAAAGCGGCTCTTACTTCTTTCACCCGCTCCCAGTGCAACATGCAACTACATCCTTAATATTTATTTATTTATTTCTATATAGGTGAGCACTTGTCACGGCCCAGATCCATGGACCGTGGGCAGCGCCCGGGCGGTCGATGACGCCCTAGCGTTGAGCGCCGTTGGAAGGGGGCGAGGCAACGCTGAGGCGCTGCATGGCTGGGGCGCCGGGGGGCGTGCAGCAGCGCACGGGCGGCGTGAGAGCGAGGGAGAAGACCAAAGCTTAGGGTTGAACCCTCGTTTTATTTATTTCTTTCTTGATCTTAAAAGGATGCATCTCCCTTTATATTTACAGGGAGCACTCAACTTGAATCGTAAGTAATCTAGACTCTTCCTAATTTGACTAAACTTAAACCCTATGTAATGACGATAACGAGGCCGGTGGCGGCGGCCACGTAGGGCTGCCCCTCCTGGGCCTGGCTAACCCATATCACGCGTTGACGTATGACATCTCTCCCCACTTTTCCCGGCGGCGCGCCCCCGCGCTTCTCGCCTTGATCGTTCGTCGATGTCACTCGGGGAAGGAGATATTGCCGGAGTCATGATGGTGGCCATGGTTGTCGCCCGAGGTAGCCAAATGGTGTAGCTAGAGTTGGGGGCTTACACATGGCGAAGAGAATGACAACGTTTAGGTGCTGCTCCAGGAGGTCGACGTGTTGCAGCTTGGTGGTAGACGTGCTCATCGCTTGAGGCGCCAATGATCACGATGGTGTTGGCGCCTGGCGTTATCGGCGTGACGTCGTTGGCGTGCACAACGGACAACATGGTCGTGTGTTGTGGCGTTCTTTGCTAGTGTATTTTCGCGATTGGCGGCGCCAGCTGGAGCTCCGTTGTTGTTGTCGTCCTCAGCGGCACCCACGATAGAGGCATCGTCAGCGGTCGCCGAGCTCAGCGATGGACTTCATGCGGCAAAGAGGTGACTGCGAGGATAGCGTTGTGACGGGGCAAGAGGGTGGAGTCGTACTTCACTTTGGCGTGGTTGGAGATCGCAGCTTCATCGGCGGGCGTTCTTGGATCCAAGCACGTAGATGGCCTCCAAGATCATCTCCAGGTAGGATGGCAACGGAGTGACCATTGGATCTTGAACGCGGTGGTGGGAGCCGAGGATCGGGTAGGCTCTGAATATCAATCTGTCACATCCCATATACATGGGCCGTGGGCAGCGCCCTAGCGCTGAGCGTCGTTGGAAGGGGGCAAGGCAGTGCGGAGGCGTTGCATGGCTGGGGCGCCGGTGAAGACCGAAGCTTAGGATTGAACCCTATTTTATCTATTTCTTTCTTTATTTGGAAAGGATACATCTCACTTTATATTTATAGGAAGGACTCAACTTGACTCACAAATAACCCGGACTGATTTTACTAAGCTTAACCCCTAAGTAATAACGATAACGAGGATGGCGGCGGCGGCCGCGCAGGGCTGCGCGCCCCTCCAGAGCGTTGACTCAACACAAGCCAAATTTTGAGTAGCTATTTGATTCGCTACCAAAGTTTGCCAACATCTCACGTTTGACTTCACACATGGCAAAACATTATTGTTCAACTTTAAAAAATTTGCTTTCTTTTATGAAATTTGGGAATGAAAATTTTGGTAACAAACGTTTTTTCCCCCCCGAAGAAAAGTGCTAGTTGGGCCTACCGGCCCACTGGGCTTAAAGACAGAGGAAACACCGTGCAAGGAGCGGCGCCGCGCGGCTCACAAAGTCACAAGGAGAGACTCTCTTTTCCGATGCAATGGCTCGTGCCTCACATCATTTTGGTGTCCTTGTCTTCCTTGTAATTGCTATAAACATTTTCTCCTTTTTGTCTGGTCTCATTGGAAACTGACGAGTGATTTGTGTTTTCAGGGTACTATACAGGGACTCGGTTGCAAATTGTTGCAAAGTGTGCATGTCGCACACAGATGAACCACAACAACTTGCGCTGGGTACGGGTTGCAAATGGTTTTGATCAGGATCACAAAATGATAAGGAGGTGGATGCCCATAGTCAAGCAGGACAGGGAAACTGTAATGGAGGAGGTTATCAAGCAGCCGGAGGACAAGGCAAGTCGACCACCGCAGATCAAAATGGCTTCAACATTAGGATCGGTTCCATTGGTTGCTCGGCTTTTGGCTCCCACCGCAGATTTTTCTGAGGGATTGTAACGAGATTTAGTCTTTAAAACGTTTTTCTAGCAGGCGGGTGCGCCAAAAATATAAATTTATCGGTCATTGCGCATCGTTTTTCTCTCACAACAAAACAATATTGGTTGGTGTATCAACCATAGAAACCACCAGACATTAAGCACTAGAAACCTTTATTCCTTTTAAAAAGAACTAGAAACCTTTATTGTGTTAACTTTTGAAATATAAAAGCACCGGGGAAACTTTATATATTTTTTCACTTTTTGTAGGGATGGGAAGCAAACTCAACCTGATATGTGAATCCTAATTCCTAACCTTTAAGCCAAGTATCTAACAGGCTAACCAGTCAGTGTGATACTAGTATCCACACAGTCAATGGTCAGACACGCGGATCTAGTCTAGGATTTTAGTTCACGGTAGTATGCCGTCCAAAGAATTTTGGTATCCAAATTTGGTAAAACCATTTTTTAAATATAATTCAGAAATTTTGCCCTAATTAACAAGATAAATATTAAATTCAAAGATTAAAAACCATCACAAATTATAAATAATTCAAACCGTCATAGTAGTAGTTCAAAATATATGAATAAAAAAGATATAAGAAAGTTACAATTAGGAAATTATTTAAAGCAGCGGCAGCCGGAAACCTTCTTTATGCACGCTTCTGGAAAAAAAAAAGAAATGCAATATCCCCATTCTCTATACAATCACAAATACTAAAAAAAAAAAAACAATGCTAAATAATTAAACAAATTGTTGTCGTACGCATCGCACGAAATCTCACATGCAGCTAGACAAACACTGACATGATATCGGTGTTGATTGTCTCAGGAGAAATCCCCAAATCTCAGCTAAACGAATCATGGACTACCAGGAATGGCCGAATAACTACTCCTCTGGAACAAGCATTCAGGAACAGCTGCAGGTCTCTCCGTCATTGGAAGGTAAACAAAACAGGCTGCCTAAGCACAGAACCTAACTTTCCCTCAAAAAAAAAAAAAAAAAAAAAAAGCACAGAACCTAACTAGTAACATGTAGGACAAGTTATGCGACGACGAAGTGAGCGAAAGGCCAGGTGAGCCTGCGCTGAATTCTTCAGTCTGGCACGCCTCGACCGACACCGCGGGGAACCACTCGCCTGCAGGACAGCACGAGGCCGGCCCCTCCCCGTCGTGTCGGCATCGCCCGCCCCTGCATCGGCCGGCCTCCATTTGTCCATCGTCACCGCTTGTCAAATCGACGCCACGTATTATGGCTCGCCAAAATGTGCAATTCCCATCGCCCCACCCCAGGGCGGGGGCCGCCGGTAGAGTCCGTCGAGGTCCTACGCACATGGCCATGGCTGTGCCTCTGAAGAAAGAACGGCGGCCGTGAGCAGCGGACTCCGCTGCCGCAGTGCCATTGGTTGCGGCTTCAGAGGTTCTGGTGCTATCCTCCTCCCCAACAGTCCTCCCACCAGCCGAGCCCTCCTAACCGACACATCATCGGAACAATCTGCGAAAAACATGTGTGTTTCCTACTGACGTACGTTGCGCAATCACAACCACCGATGGTTCATCTTCATCTTGGATGGAGCTGCATGCATTTCCTTCCCTCCAAGCTTAATCCGTGGCAGTGCAGTGATGTAGTCATGTGCAATCACAGGGCAATAGTTGTACTGTACTGCTGTTCTGCTGATCAGTGACTCTTTACTAGCGAGAGTGAGTGATTGCTGACCTGCAATCAAAGTTGCGTTTACTCTCTCCTTGATGGCATGGCGAGATCAGATCAGATCAGGTTAGCTGCACTAATGGCAGCATGGTGCCTGGAAGCATATAGATCAGCAGTGGAGTAAAAGGAAGTTTAATGGTTTTGTCAGATGAGTAAAAGAGCCTTTTAAGGACTGTTGTACACTTGTAATTGTTCCGTCTCAATGCACAGAATAAAAGTTCAGCAGCATCATTTCCTTTGTAAAAAAAAGTATTGCACTGGGGCACTACTAGTACTGGGTAGCTTTACTTTAGATGGGAAACAAAGTAGTACAGTACTAGTTAGCACTGCGAGATAATCAGTAAATATCTGAAATGGTAATCAGCAAAATTTGGGCTTATAAAATGCTCACACAGCAGACATGGCTAGAGCGTTTCACGTGTAGACTGAAGAAGCCTGAACATAAATTTGGCTGCTTGTACTGATCTGTCAAGGCAAGTTCACCACATTTTTGCAAAGTTCACAAATTCTAATATGACAGGAAGTAAAATCCCATCTCCACAATCACTAGAATTAGAAACCTCGCAGTTTTGCTCATCTGAACTGTGTTTACTTCTTGGATCAGAGATGTTAGCGGTTGCCTGTAGCAACTTGCGGGCACGTACCAGTCATCAGTAGTAATCAGGACAGAGGTAGCTGGAAATGGAACCCTTGAACTGTAATAGCAACTTCAACGAAAGTGAGAGGACAATTGTGACGCCGGTGCACCACCAAAAAAAAAATGCCAGATGCCGTTACAAGTTACTGTATGAAGTTATGATGGTGAACAAAGGTCACTGCACCAACAGTTGATCCAACTACCTTCCTGTTGGCTACTCCTCTAAAAGCAGATCCACCGACAGATAACAAGATAGTAGTAGACTGCAATGCAGTTCACCTAGCTAGGATGGCGACAAATATCACACAGAATTTGTACATGTTCACAGTTTATCTTCTCCTGAACCAATTTCGCGTATCACGATTTACAAATGAACACGGTACATGTTTCGCTGTTTATGAATTCAACAAAGAACATCGGCAGAATGGAACTCTATACGAACACTGCTGGAACATTTACTGACAGTGTACAGATGAACAAGAGCTATCTACTCTTCAGTTTATTACGTACTGTTGGTCTTTCTGGGTTTGTGCCCTGAATCTGAACAGAACTGAAGAACCAATTGCACTCCCCTAGCTTGGTCGTTGAGCAGGGTTGCATGCAATTCTGGAGCAAAATTCTAAGCATGAACGGGCAGTTTAGAATTTTGAATATCACTGTATGTATGAACATATGTGTGATTTCCATGCTGTCTGAACAATAGCATGCAAGGAATCAACTTATCTGTTCACCGATTAGATCAAGGCCAACGGCAAGGAATGACACCCCCTGGAACAGAAGGAAGTAGAAATGAATCCCTTGAGCAGACAAGAGGCTCCGGGTCGCAGCAGTGAGTAGGAGTAGAGAAAGAGCAAGCTCCTTCTTGTAGATCTTGTTAGCCCTTTTGGCATCATCTGGCACCTTCTCTCGCTGCTCCTTTCGCACATTGATCTCGATCAATTCACTATTTTCAGTCAATTGCTTCGGGAGCTGAGGAAGTGTGATGCTCTTCCTGTTTTTTTCTGCTGATGTCAAGAGATCCAATTCAGATGATCGACCAGACTTCTTGGTGACAACCCATTCGTAGGAGCTCCCAAGTTTGAACAACCCAGAGACCATTGCGTTGAACTTGGTCACTGACATGGTGTTCTCGAAGAGGAGGTATGGTACAATGAAGGGAAATGATCTTGGGGATGGCAGAATATTCAAGAAGGACATGCAAACCGGCACATAACAGATGACCCACACAGGCAACTCCGCCTCGGGAACGAACATGGTTAGTGGAAGAATGACACAAAATAATGTGAAAGAATAGAAAGGAAGTATCAACTTCCTCAAAAGAAAGAACAGTAGTATTAAATTTGCCTTCTTCCATGAGGAGATCTGCATTCAAAGTAGCAAATTCTCGTCAAAAGAAAAATAATGATTCATACTCCCGAGAAAAGGAACTTTGATTTCCAGCACCAGTTCCAACTTCGAACTAATGGGATTGATACCTTGGCAGTAATTATGTCCGGAAGGCACAGCCGGAAAAGGTGCATTGGCCCAGAATGCCACCGGTGTTGCTGTTTCCGATATGCTTCATAAGATTCTGGAACTTCACACAAGACCTGGATGATGATGATGATGGCAAAAAAAAAATCAGTTTTCATATGGAAATCAGGACATGACACCGATTGCTATGTCAAATGCTATGGTTTTGCAAATGTACCTTCACATCATTCAGGAAGATGAACTTCCATCCATTCAGGTGTGCGCGAACAGCAATATCCATATCCTCCACTGTTGTCCGCTCAAGCCAGCCTCCTGATTCTTCCAAAGCTTGGATCCTCCAAACTCCAGCAGTTCCATTGAACCCAAAGAAGTTCAAGAAGACCCCATTGACCTGCTGCTCCACTTCAAAGTGGAAGCAGAGGTTGATATTCTGAAGGCGCGTCAAGAGGTTCTCATCCTTGTTCACAAAGCTCCATCGGGCTTGAACTAGTCCAAGCTCAGGGTTCCCCTGAATCACCCAAAGATTTGCACTAGAATTAGTATGAAGTAAACAGAAAGTAGCTGACATATAGTAGAATTGACTTACCTCAAAATGTGGGATTGTTTTTCTTGAGAAAATCAGGGCTTGGTTGGAAGTCGGCGTCAAAGATGGCAACAAATTCAAAATTCTTGACATAGTCACAGCTCATTGCAGAGTTGAGGTTCCCAGCTTTATACCCAGTCCTCAACACCCGATGCCGATAGATAATGTTCACACCCAGCTGGTTCCACTTAGAAACTTCTGCTTTGATCAGCATTTGAATGCTCTCGTCGCTTGAATCATCAAGCACCTGGATTAGAAACTTATCCCTAGGCCAATCTAGCTGGCAGACAGCTGAAATCGACTGCTCGTAGACCTGTTGCAAGAAGGATCCTGTCATCCACAGCATCAACGAAGCACCACATCATGTAGCTGCATAAGGAAATTCAGCTCCTTACCTCCTTCTCATTGCACATAGGAATCTGAACAAGCACCATTGGGTGCAGATACCCTGAACCCTCCCGGAACGGGTCCCCTTGAATCCTTGGCTTGATTTTCCGGAGCTTAATCCAGAAGCACCCGATGCACAGGACTAGGCGATCCAACGACTGGACAACAAACAGCAAGATGCAAACTTTGGACAAGAACTCGATGGGCCGTCGGATGTAGTCCGCCCGGAACGACATCCAGGCGAGGTACGCCGTGTGCAGCCACCCCTGAATGTCCTCCACCTCCGGCACATGCAGTTCAGGCACGGTCAAATTGGGCCTGTGAAAGTGCCACCCGTTCCAGTAGGCCGCCAGCTCGACGGTGAGGGCGAGCACGGAGAGCGCCAAGAGCGCCTTGATGAACCTGTAGAGCAGCCAGCCCCGGCCGTCGGCGGCGGCGTGGGCGGGGCCCGCCGGAAACGCTTGGCGACGGCGGAGGGCAGCGCCCAGGTGACGGCGGCGAGCGAGGCGAGGCACCCGGCGGCACGGTGCGCGCGGAGGAGCAGCACCCAGGTGAACTGCTTGGCGCTCCGGCTCCGGCCCCGGGCTTTGTCCGTGGGCACGCCGCCGGCCCGGAGCGCCTCCGCCTCAGGCCCGTCAATCTCCACCACCGAGTAGTTGGGGTTCTCCATGGTCACCACCACCGGCGTGCCCCGCCGGACATCCCTCCCCACGGGTAGGCCAGCCCCAGGCCCGGCGCCATTGCCGCCGCCGCCGGCCGGAAACTGAAGGCAACAAGAACACACCACTCGCGGACGGTGGAAAGGGGACACCAGGAGCACCGACCGACACTCTGACTGAAGCAAGCACACACACGGCTTTCTTTCTTTCTTCTCAGCACAACAGTCACCACGGCGCTCTGCCTCCACCTACCCGCCGCCGAGAGCGACGCGGAGCGAGCATATCCGGCATCAAGACCCGCCGCTTGTGAACGCACGCGGAATGCAGCCTGCGCGGCCGGGTTGGGAGCTCGCCGCCGTGAGCTGAATTCCTAATCTTCCACCGCCGCAGGACACATGGGCGGAGGTCGGAGGGAGCAGTTGTACTAGTAGAGAGCTAAGCGGCAGCGGCGGCGTGTGTGCTTTTAATGGGGGACATCCTCTTTTTCTCTCCTCTTCCTCCTCCGGTCGGTCCTCCCTTGTTTCTCTCTCCCCCACACGAGACACACCCTCGCACTCACTCTCTCGCTCACGTCCTTTTCAGGAGGAGGGCAAGGGACCAGCAAAGTGTTTTCCCAAGAACAGAGAGAGGAGCAGCAACCTGCAAGCAAAGGAACCCGGGCGCGAACAAAAAGGCCAGAGTTGGTTCTTCTTTGAAAAACAAAGGGACAAAGGGTTTTCAGGATGGGAGGGTTCTTTCTAACTAGAAGATTAGCGGCGGGCGACTGGTTCTTCCAGGAAAACTTGGCTGGTGGCTTTTTGGTAAAGAGTGGCAGGTCCTCCTGCTCGCCACGGCAAAGTGGCAAGCGAAACGGCGTGCCGGCCGGCGGATACGGCAGAGAGCGAGAAGCGGACAGCAGGTATACATGGCAGCCGGTTTCGGAGCTTTCGGCGAGGGATGCTTGGTCCGACTGCTTTAAATTTCGTTTTATGTTGTTTCCTTCCTCCGCCATACCGTTTGGTCTGAGCCTGACGCTCACGTTCTGATGATGGGTGTTCCGTGCTCGTGCCTCACGGTCACGGCCTCAGTCACAGCAAGGCTTCGAGACTCGCCGCTTTCTTGGCGTGCCGGTGGCACATCATATGGCGTATGGCCTTGGCGGTGGCACGATGGCAATGCACAACTTCTGCTAATTAATGCACCACGATGGCGGTGGAGCGAGAAGCAGGAGTGAGTGTGCTGCTAATTAACCCGGCAACGCAAGCAGGCAATGCAAATGGAATGTCTCGTCCCCAATCACACCACGTAGCTTGCTGCTAATTAATCACGCAAGCAGCCAACTAAGCAAAACACAATTGCACATAGACACCGTACGTGGTTAGTAGCCGTACTTGTTATGTTTTTGTTAAGGATGGATGGATGCAAAGTACGTACGTCGACACCGACGGCTGAGACGACCAGTCCGGCCAGAAACCCAAGCCATTCGTGTCAAGCTACGGTACTACCCTAGCACCACTAGTACACTGTAGGTGAGGAACCCCACCCGGCGGGTCGGTCGCCCGTCCTCGGCCCTGGCACGCGTAGTCGCATTACAATCACGTGCCCTCGCAACGGCACGAACCAGGTGCCGGCGCTGCACGCTTCGGGTGTGGGGCCTCGTACGTCGCCGGGAAACGATCGGTCCAGGAGCGCCCGGAAGGCACTTGGCGCTTGCATTGGAGTCCAAGGCAGGCTCTAGGCACGCGTCACCCTCGCGGTGCCGGGGGCCGAAAGCGGACAGCCCAACCGCCGAGCCCCGGTGCCCGCCCGCCGCACCCACCCCCACGCCGCGTGGGAGCACGGCGGGCTGGGGGTGGGTGGCTGAGTTCATCGTGTGCATGCATGTGTCGCTGGCGGCCGGGCTTGGCGCGTCTCCTGGTCTTGCCCGGACGGACGGAGTAACCTGACGCCGCCTTGACGCGGACGTCCCAACCGAAGAAGCCTACGAGTAGTATTCTTCTCCCTGCTATTGCCTCCCTTAGCGACATGGCACAGCCATGGTAGCTCGGTCGGTCACTCGACGCATGCGCGCGGCCGACCACGCTCCGTTCCGTTGAGCTGATCGAGCCAGTGACAGGCATGTGGCGGCAGGTCGCTCTCGCGTGCGTAATATTATTTGCCGCGGTGGCCTTCAATCTCGCTCGCATACATATATACGCGCCGTTGATGCTCGAATTAACTTGCGGGACTAGTTTGTCAAAAAAACTTGCGGGACTAGTGGGGTGGTCCATGGGCACCACAGCACACCACGGCGGCGACACATGGTCGCCGACGACGGTGCGCTGACGAACAAGATTATTCGTTATTCCTCTACTTGGCTTCTGGGCCATCCGGTCAGGGTTAGGTTGCGATTGGGACGACTGCGCGAATCTTCAGCACGTTTGAAGAATGGTTCCTGCGGCATGCACCGCTCAAACGATTGAGGTCCCGATGCTATACACTACACCCGTGCTCGCTCGTGTTTGCCGGCCTCGGCCTGCCCGTGCCGGCGAGGCTATCACCTTTGGTCCGGTTCTCAGGATCGATACCTCCCTCGTGCTCTCCACCAAGGAAACCCCTGCGTTCCGGCATCCATTCCGGTTAGCGTTTGCCTAAAAGCCACTTTTGGCCCCGCTTTAAGCCATAGAAAAGGAAATATGGAATGCGCTCGAGTGATCCGAGGCAAAGCGAACCTGCGCTGTTCAGCCAGCAGCAACACCTTTGCTCCAGTCCGTGAGTAAAAAAAAGCAGTCGCCGAGCACTCGACCGTTCTCAGCTCGATTGGACGATGCTTCTTCCGTAGCAGAGAAGAATACAGACGGAGAGAGAGAGAGAGAGATGTGGCCCACCAACGGTCTGCTGTCACATGCTTTTACGATTTACAGTCATCCTCCCTTTAATTACCTAGTTAGAGCATCTCTTTACATTCATCAATCGCTGTAGATACAGTGTAGGAAACCATTCCAAATTATAAATTGTTTTAATTTTTTGTTTCATCCCTTCTGCTTTGTATCTAGACATACTAGCTCCATATCACTATTAGAAGTCGTTTAGGAGAGTAACATGATCTCCAAGTTATAAAATTGACTTTTCTTTTCTATAAAAAATATTTCTTGAAAAAGTTATATATGTGTATTTTTATGAAAGTAACTTTTCAAGACAAATCTATTAATATGATTTCACATTTCCTAACTCAACGACTTTAAAAATTTTCATTATTTATGTTCTCAATGTTTGACTCAAACATTTTTCAAAACGATCTCTAATGGTGATACGGAGGGAGTATTATTATACTCAGTATTTAGATGCGTACCAAAAATATATGTACCAAAAAAGTCAAAAACGACTTATAATTTGGAATGTGCAGGTACTAATCATCATCTCACCATGCATCTGGGGCAAGCGGCAAAAGACGACCGAGAAGATGATGAAAATAGAAACGATACAAGCACCAATGCTAAAGTCAAAAACTTAAATTATTTAATTTCGAACAAACAGTCAAGGACTTAAATTTAAGTGAGCAGAATTCAGCGGAAGAAATCTAACTTTTTTTTTTTTTTTGCTGAGCTATGCACACTCTTTTGCAGGCTAAAAAAATACATTTAGGGCCCGTTTGGATCCCCGGAATTTGGAGAAATTGGAATCTACTTAATAAATTAAGCTATTTAGTGCAAGTGCAAGTGCAAACATAACATGGTGAATCTGACTGACAAGATTTCAAAGTGCAAAGTGCAAGTGCAAACATAATATGGTAATGGAATTCAATTGCTATCTCCCACCCTATGAATTTGAGATAGGCTTATTTATGAACTTTGGAAAGTTAGGGAATCTCAAATTCTAAACTAAATAGCTTAATTTATTAAGTAGATTCCAATTCCTCCAAATTCCAGGAATTCAAACGGGCCCTTAGAGAGAGTGCAATGCAAAGGAGTGGAGATCGAGTGAGAAATCTGAACAGACCTGGCGAAACTGTACATGTTGCGCCTGCGTGCATGTCTCAGCTAGCCATAGTAGACCCGTAGTTTATGACCTTACCACTCAGCCCGGGCAACCGGCCAACTTTCAGGCATCACTCAGGGTTGCAATTGCCCTACCCATAACCACGAATTTTCTATATATGGTTGTCACAAACTAGAATTAAATAACATGCATTCATCGATGAGATTTCAAAATATAATGGATGTTTATAACCTTGATGAACTAGTGGCTAGAAAGGCATTTATCGTGAGTAACTCTGGACTTGTATTATATTTCTTCTATACATAGGTACAATTTCAACCGGCAACACCTCAATGCGATCAGGTATAAATAAAAGTCTCCCCAACCGTAATGGGGTTGGAAGTGTGGATGCATGATTGACGGCAGGGGCTCTTTTCTTCTTACTCCTCGAATTTGTAGGAAGGGCTTAGGGGAGCTATGTGGGAATCATACCACTAGGGGCTCCAGCCCCCCCCCACACACACACACACACACACAAACACTCCCCATTGCTAAATCCGCTGTTGTGGGTAGGAAATAAGATAAAGTGGCATTTGTCCTGGACTGGACCATGAGGAGTGGTGGCTCTTGTGGCGATAACGCACACAAACGGAGCAGGCTACTTATGAGATGCTCCGAAGGATACAGCGACAACAAAGATGTAAAAGTTAGTTTATTCATCTTTGATTCTTCATGTATCTTTCTTACTCTCCCGTGTCATCCTTAACATGCACGCAACTATATCATAGCGGCATGCACCACCCACGCCTAGAAAAAATGAGGACAGGCTTAGGGGCTATGTGCGAATCATGCCGGTAGAGAGCTCAGGCTCCCCGCACCACTGCTAGATCCACCGCTTGGGGTAGGAAATAAGATAAAAGTGGTACTTGTCCTGGACTGGGCCATGAGGAGCCATTTTTGGAGCCGTTTTATGGAATGTGCTTGAGTGATCCTTGGCACGGAACGAAACCTGTGCTCCCCGCCTGGTCCACTAATTGTGTGCTGACGCTGAAAAAGATCCTACTACTCATTTCAATTTTTTGTTGTTGATTGTGCGTGGATAAATGAACAAAATGTGCTACAGCCCAGAGGATTCATTCCTTCATATTCTATTTGTAGCCCCTCTGCCAAGATTTTTGCATTGCATGGCCGTAAATTTGTAGGCCGGAGGATGGGAGGAGGGGGACGACCAAAACACCTTGACACCAAAAACAAAGCTCTATTCGCCTATTAAATCCAGCCAGCTTGAAGCCTTGTGGTTCAATTCCTTGCACTGGTGGGTAGCTATGGAAGCTGCCTAAAGCCTTGTGGTTCAATTCCTTGCACTAGTGGTTAGCTACGGAAGTTGCCTAGCTAACAAACCAATAGCAAGAGCCTGTCGTGGGATGTCGTTAGTTAATTTTGGAAATTCATCGCCTTTGGTCAGTCCCGCGTAACCCAAATTGATTTGGGGGTCAGCTAGTCTCGGACCTCCTCTGCCCCAACCTAATTCAGAGGGGGCCGGGAAGGGCCATGTTGGAGACACTTGTGGATGCAACCAAGGCAGGCCTTCGATGGGCATAGACAAAGTTTCACCCTTACTTTTTGATCAATGGCTCAACGACCTTTTCGTACTATTTATTATGGCTAGATGCCCCTATGTAATTTTTCCTATCTAGATTGAGTTTTTTTTTTTTCATCCGTTTCTTTTTGTTGTTGCCGAGTTTGACTTTCTTAGTCGGCGTCCGTCAGACCTGCAGTGGTAGGTTCTAGATGTAAAAAAAAAAAGATATAAAAATGGGTTGTAAATTGTTATTGTTTTTCTTTTATGTTGTCTAATAAAAATCTGTGGAAGCGCTCTTGCCGTCCTTTCATTTTTTACTTTTTCTTTATCCTCTTTGTTTCGTTTTTGATTCTTGGGCAAACTCTTGTGACTAGCAGCTTTTTATTTTAATAAAGTTTTCAGTAGGGGGCGTATACCTCTCATGTTTCACAAAAAAAAAAAAAAAAAAAAAAAAGATTAGGCCGGCCAGGTGTTGTAGAGGCTGGAGGAA